>OX419718.1:70044460-70644460 GCA_948474765.1 Patella depressa | reverse complement strand
AAAATCCATGGATCGTTTGTCAGTTTATGCCATACATCAAAATGGAATTTCAAATTCCCTACATTAGAGATATTCAACTCACATTGTTTTGAGGATTGGATACACCTAAAAAAAAACCCGGCGACCTCTTCTTGCGCCCCTGTAATTGGTATATGGTTGGAATCTATTACTTGTATTATATCGCCATTGACCCCTGTCTCGGAGGGCCTGACCACCGCGGGAGAACCTCCTTTTACCGCGGAAAGATTGATTGAGGTTTTCTCTATTGTTTGTGACAGAGAATCAAATTAGAATGCAAATTCATCATCTTCTAAAACAAAGTCATTATTCACCTGTGAATCGACCAAACCCAATTTACATTTTAATGCAGCTATATCTGCCTCAGACAAATTATCCAAATCAATCAAATTTGGTGTATTTTTAGCCGTGTAAACAGGTCTCACCTGTGACGTCGTGTCTGAGTGCGTTTGTACCTTCGTACATGTCGGTTCAGTATTAGTATTTACAATCTGAACCACAGATTTTACTTTACCTGCTTTTCTACCCCTGGCTTTATTAGATTTAGAAGGTATATTTTTCGATACCTCAGCAGGTGGTAAAAAACCAAACAACTCAGAATCTGCTTCTGGGTCGGTAATAGACAGGACATTGTGAAAAAATTGAAAACATATCGAAAAATTTTCTTAACTGGTTTAATTCGATCATGAATTCTGACCTAACCTTATCTCCAGTGGATATAATATTCGGGAAATTAAAACCATATAATATGCAAATTAACATACTCTTGTTAATCATAAAAAACTACATTTATAGAAATAATCTATTAAACCAAATAGTATCCATGGACGGTATCTTAAGAGAAATAAGATACTACCTAAAACTCGAAGAATACAAATAGAAAATAAATTTAAATTATGAGATATATATAGATAAATAGGGCGATACGAAGCTTTGTTTGCTGAATGATCGCTATTAGATGACCCAAGCCAGTTATCTTGTGGGTGGGTCAGGGGTGAAGATGATCATTTATTAGGGTGCCCCACGTGCCTACTGAAAAGCTGTTCTTGACACGTAGATCATGCACGCTTTAGTTGAATGACTAACTACACTCGGCAAATCTCGGCAGATTCTGTAAACTACATCTAGCCTCGGCTGTATGACAGTAAGTGATATGTACCTACGCCCATACATTTGCGATGCGGCTACCGGTTTACTTTACCAGGAAAACTTGACGCTTTTACACCAATTGGGATCCTATTCGGCTAGCGACCTATTCGACCGATCGAGCTGCAACCTGTTCGTTGAAAACCTATTTAGAATAAAGACAACAGTCGCCTTAAATCATCTATTTATCAACCAATAAAATCCAACGTTATGTCTATCAAATGAAAGTAGAATATATTATTTTTTATCCATTCCTTTAGCTCAGAATAGAAGTGTAATTTCGTCATTATCTTACAGCTGGATCGGTCGAATAGGTCGCTAGCAAAATAGGTCGCCAACTTGTGTTCGGAATGGGCGCAGCCTTGTTTCATCCAGGACCTTTAAAGTAGTTCCAATATGGCGGAATTCATCATACAGCCGAGTTTAGATTGTCCGAAATCTTCCGAGGTTTTGCCGAGTGTGACTAACTACTGATTTCTGACAGTCTCGCACACTCGCTGAGGCTATAAATAGCAACAGCATGCGGAAATGTTCAAAACACCAAAAACTACTACAGTCGTAAAAAATCTATTGTTGACGATACAAAACAGCAATAATATTTGACTTTTTGGTTATTACGGCATTTTTAGAAATTACGCTCGTTTTATTTTTTAAATTGCCTTATAATTAATTGTAACATTAGAAGCTGCATATTTTGCTTTAGTACAAATAATATCTCTGACTCACACCCATAAAGCCAGAATATGATACTAACAGTAGTTTCATTTTACTTTTACAAGGTTCTTAAAAATATTGTTGAGACGCCTGATGTTGGTGCTTCTAAATTCAATTTCTTGTTCCATGTTTCGCAAAAAAGTAGTCTTGTCAATTAGACGTAGAATGATCGGTAGACTGGTTAAGCGAGACTAATTTCAAAACAAGGGCACGTAACCTATCTTTTACTCAAAAGTGTCTGGTGGATGTTATGGACGCCACTCCAAACCATTTTTCAGTATTATTTACGTATGGTTAAAATGGTCATAGCTTATTAAGTACAACATGGTCGTTTATTTAGTGACTATAAATGTGTGAAACAGATTTAAGGCTGGGTAAATATATTAGTATTGTGGTGTAATTGTCGAGATATTTGGAGATATTCATTTATGGTGGGGCACCCTACATTTATAAGGGTTTTTTTGGTTTTTATTGATTTGTTTCCCCATCTAAGTAATACAAGGCTGTAATTTGGCTATGTACTCGACTCGAAAAAAATTGAATATTTCACAGCCCCATCTATCCTACTTCTGCTTTTTGTACATCTATACTGCTTCTGCTTTTTGTAAAGTGCTGACCACAGGGCCCCATCCCTGGCAGTACTCCTAACAGAGAGAGAGAAAAATGGGGTTTAACTTCCACTGGACACAAACTAGGTCATTTTGGGACTAACACATGGTTTCATTTTATTTCAATAATTCGCTTGCGCGTAGGGGACTTTAGCAGTGGGAGGAAACCGGAGTGAGGAAACCCACGAGGCTGAGAAGGCGCCCATATCGCCATGCCACATACACTCACACCAGGGATCGAAACCAAAGCCAAAAGCCAGAGGTGACCGGCAAGTTCGAAGCGCCGCAGTCTAGACCACTAGGCCATCTCAACCCCCCTGTACTCCTAACAAATCTGTGTGGGGAAAAAATATATATATACTCTTCAACAAAAGAAACGCACAGCCCACTTTTCATCATTTTTTTTATGTGAACGAGTTCGTTGTTAAACAATCAGTTGCACAGGTAAACACTCAACGAACCAAGAGAGGTCACATCTGAACGAAGACCAACGCAACAACGTTATTGGTCGACTACAAGCAGGTGAATCCCAGACAGATGTAGCCAGGCTGCTGAATGTTTCCCTGGGGTTTATCGCCAGGTACCGACAGCGAAGTTCTACACGTGACCGCCCAAGCTCAGGCCAAACAAGAGTGACCCCACCTGTCCTGAACGTCACTTCCGGTTACGTCTTTGGCGGAAACGATTCCCAACAGCTACCTCTACTGTAGCAGCAATTCCCGGACGACGTATAATCTAAGACCAGAGAGTCTGTAAACGCCTACGTGAAACTGGATTACGAGCTAGACGTCCCCGTTAGAGCTGCTGATTAGAAGGACGTCAACACCGTGAAATCCATCTTAAGTGGGTTCAGCGACGTGCCGCGGTTCCTGTTGTAACGAGGCGAATGGTAGAGCGAGGGTATACCGACGACGAAATGTCACAATGCGTTTCTTTTTTGGGCGAGTTTATATTTAGAAGCCTGAAATTACATTCTGATATGTTTAAGACGTCATTACATTCTGATGTAAATATGACGTCATGACATTCTGATGTAAATATGACGTCATTACATTCTGATGTATAAGACGCCATTACACGCTTGTTTTCAACTGCCAGCCCTTTATCTAAATCTTACATAATTTAATCAGTAGAAATTGTTAATCGTCTGATAATTATGGCAACCATTGCTTCGTGAATATTCTGGTCTGTTTATTTACGACTTATTTACATAACAACAATTAACTTCCACTCGACGATTAAAAAGCATGGATAAAAGACGTGTGACGCTTTGTATAGGGAAATTCCCTGTTTTTCACGATCGTACAGCGGATTGGATAATATAATATCAGTCATTACTTGTTATTAATACAGCTATACAAGTAGTACAATGACTGGCGACTGGCAGTTTTTTATAATAGGTCTGTATTTGAATACAACCAACAAACATTTAACTAATGTATTACATTTGAAGCCTAAAGAAAGACTTGCAATAATCAGATTTAGATCTTGCATAATGTATGTTTAATATGCCGCGTCATTTTTGTAATAAAGTAAACGCATTTTTTAACACTGACTATTTTATATTCTATATTTGTATAGGCCAAAGTTTGAATCCGAAAAACGGAACACGTTCTCACTCGTTAGCAAAAAACAAAAAGGAAATGTTTTGACGACACGGGGGTTAAAAGAAAGGGTTTTTTTTACAACTGAAGAACCAAAAACATAGTTTACTTGAAAAATGGACACAATGAAATGAAATACCTAAGAATAACGAAACAAGTTCTGTCTAGTTATTCAAGCCCGATCCACACAAAACGATTTGTTTTATGTCAGATAGGTGAAAGAAGTTTGTTTACTGGTGAGGCATCAATTAAATACAGACAATAGTTTACTTGACAACTTTATTAACCATGTCTCTTTATTCGTTATTCAAAATATGAATTCGGAATAGCGAAACATACACCCAGTCTCCGAGGTACCATGTACATATTGACTTGCACTTAAAAGAACAATTGACAATTGGAATTGTAGCGTCGCTGTCAGGGCAGAATTCTCCCGTATCACACACTCCATAGCATAATAATACCTGGCTTCATTTACCCTGTCTCATTATTCAATATTTCAATCCTAATAACCATACACGTGTTGTTTCGTTATACATCCTGTAACTAAATAAAAAGTGACCAAATTATATATTATAATGATTCTAAATGAATCTCAAGCTAAAGTTTGTTGTCCTTCAGCAAATAAATTATAATGTTGTATAAATACATATTTTATGTGCATTCCGTTTTTTGACCCTTCCGAATAACTAGACAAACTTGATAGTAGACTATATAATTCATTTACAATTAATATTAGCTTGTGGCCTGTCTAAGGATTTAGATTTTTTATAGTTGTCCATGGCCGTGTAAATTTCTAGTGAATTTGTATCTGCGCATGTGGATGTTAAAGGTCAACAAGTGATTATCAATTATTATGATACTGGGAGGAAATGCGTCAAACTGGGCATAGAAATTACAAGTCTTTCATATATTCAATAATATGTTAATATCCTTAACCTTTATACGCCATGTTTCCGTTGTTTATGAATCATCACCAACAATATTCATAATTACACAATAGTCATTTTATATTACAAGTGTATCGCCTCATTTCAACTGTAAATTACGAAAAGTAGCAATTAGCCACAATATATATGTTAAAACGTGTAGCTGTAATATACATGTTAAAACAATTAGCCATAATGTATAGGTTAAAACAATGAGCCGTAATATGCGGTTTAAAACAACCGGCCATAACATACTGGTTAAAACAATTAGCTGTAATATACTGGTTAAAACAATTAGCTGTGATATACTGGTTAAAACAATTGGCCGTAACATAGTATAGTTACAACAATTAGCCGTAATGTACAGGTTAAAACAATTAGCCGTAACATACTGGTTAAAACAATTGGCCGTAACATACTAGTTAATGCAGTAAACATGTTGAATAAAACATTTGTGAACTTTGATGTTAAGTTTGGAGTCAGGTTCATTTGTCACAAGCATGTGAGCATAGTAAAAGAGATCACACTAAACCATCATAAAGACCCCCCCCCCCCCCCGACTGCTTGCCCGTAAATCAACGAATTAAATACAAAATAAAGTTACTGGCGTTTAAAGTACTCAATAATCAAGCGCCACAATCTGCTCACTCCATACAAATCCAGTAGAACTTTAAGATCACAGAACACGTCGTTATTACATGTAGTCAAACTTCAACAGACGAAACGATCTTGTCATTTTGAAGTACATGTTCAAAGAATCAATACACATTTATTTGACGAAAATAAACAGTAAAATAATCCGCATCAACTTTAAAGAGCATTAAGATCTTTTATCGAAGCTTTGGCACCCATCTTGAAGAAACTTTTATTATTTCTAACTCGTTGGCGATAATGTGCTCAACCCTCTCATGTAGCGTCAGATTAACCATGGTGGGGCCCTGGGGCCTTAAGCATGTTGTCGGCCTCCAACCTAACACAAGTGACCACACCTTAGGCAGTATTATTCTATACATATGAAAGTTACTACAATAAATCTAATTTGATGTCGGTCAATGATAAACAACGGGGAGACCTTGATACGGAGAGTCATATCACGAAATCAGACTATTTCATGTGATCATGATGTAATAAATACACGGAAAAATTATACAGCTAGCTACAATTAAGTACGTTAGTCTAAGTTAAAATTCGCTATAAAACTCAGTCTTTCAAACGTCTGTATATGAATATTATGACGTCATTAGGTTCCCAGTCCAATGATCAATGAAAATGGTCCAATGAAATTGACAATGGTTTCTTTGATATTTATGGTGCGCAGTATCTTACTCTCAGAGACCAGCTGCACCACATACGCGACGTATGATATATGATAAAAACATACCGTCCACAAACACTCATATAACAGGATCATTAGGGTTACATTCCCCGCATCAATCCTCATCTTCACCTGGCCCAAATTATCAAATTATTATTGTTTAGAGTATAAACGCCCAGAAACCATCGTTCCTCGATTCAACGACAATAAAGAAAAAAAAGTACGTTTGGAAATTATAAATGACATTTTTGACAGATTCTGAGTTCCAAACTCGAATATAACCAATTGATTCCATCAAAGTTACCTTGATTTCACCTTCTACAACCACAAGTTGTAACCCAAATATCACCGATAAAGAATGGGTTTTCTTGGTACACTTTCCTCGCTAAAAAATCAACTACAAAAAAAAAAGAAAAACAAGCGCAGCATGAGCCCAGGGGACCGAATATCCAGATATTTTAAAAAATCCAATGGAACGCCTTGGAGGGTCTCATCTCTGTCATTAGCAGATGGAAGTCCTCGGTCCGACCATGCCCACACAGCTTTTTGCGCAACTGAGAATTTTATGTAGAAAGACCTGGACCCCGTGGTTATCTTGCGCTATTTTCATGGGAGATGTCCATAACACTGGCAATACGTCAAGTGATCAATCGTCGATCAGCCATCACCTTGTTATGCAACCGTGAATGGTTGAATGGTTTCTGTTGATGGCCTTCCAGGAAGCGAGTTATTATCACGACTCTCTCTTAAACGCTTGAATTCCGCAGCCCATTTTTTTGCTATGCAAAAGTATGAGGCATCATTCCCGAAAGCGGAGACCATGTCCGCATGTATCTGCGTTGGGGTTTTTCCTTGATGACTGCCCTTTAGTAGAGTGGTTCATGCTCAGAAAAAAAATGCAATAAACGAGGTATATTTGAGGGTTATTTTGGCGGGATATCGGGTTCAAAATGCAATCTAGAGTCAAAAGCAGGAAATTAAAAGTCAAAAGCAGACAGTAGAAAATCAAAATTAAAAGGAAAAACTTTTATCTGAAAGGGTATTTAAATTGTGTAAACCCACAAAGTGTTCATCGACAGAATTTCTACTTTCTGCTATCAACTTTTGACTTTCGACTTTTTCTTTTGCTTTTGACTTCTGCTTATGATTTTCTAACGCAGATAACCATATGGATGAGTGAAACCCTATTATATTTGGCCTATAAATCTGCATAGAAGTCATGTACAGAAATAACTGTTATTGAGTGATTCATAAATACATGCAGCTATTCAATAATATTTTTACAAACGATTGTTCGTATAAAAGGAGGGACACGTCAGAGCACGGTATTATAGTAACAACCAACAAACTGATATAACATAATAATATCTATTATAGACATATTACTTGGTCACAGAAGTTTAACACTACGTATACTGGAAGTCTCCTGTCTCTCTAATAAACTATCTACCATCATCTGAAACGTAAGTTGCTGTTTCTTTTATATATTGTTTATCACTTTTATACATTATGTTAAAATATGTTCATCTTGTTTATATCATACATTATACAGTGCCGGGTTTAGTTGAAGAAAGGCGTTAGAGTTCCCTCCAATCTCCCACCCTAGACTATTACACGTATAAGCCCTCTCCCCGCCCCCTCACGACTAAGGACAGATAAAATTGTGTTTGAAAGACACAGTTGGGCTAATCCGAGTCTATAATGACAACTAAGGGGGGGAGGTACCAAAGGGGAAGGGGTCTTATATTAGACACAAGTATAATATCATCCATGGGATCAAGGTTCTCGCATCGTATTTTTATAACTAACTCTAAAATCCTTCTAATGGTGTTATAATTATCTTCTATATTATATCCTTTCTTTCCAATTGAAACCATCCATCCTAACTTATGATAGATGAGTTTCACAAAAGGATTTTAAGCATTGATTAGGGCTACGTTGTTAGATCTAATGCAACATATAGATGTAATTGGAATAAAGATAATATTGTGAACAGCCCGGGTCACATAATTTTAACATACCATCATGTACAAAAACAAGTCTCATTCAATGTATTTTCTTAGCACGGGAAATAGAGCTATGGTCCACCCGTTTATTTTAGTGTAAAGCAATTTAAGCATTTGAATGACGCCTCATATTAGAACTCCAAGAAAAAAAAACCCCAAACCCCAGTAAACTAAACACAAAAGGAAAACCATTTATTCATATCCAATGTCATGGAAAGAAGAGCACTCTTATCTTCGTGTACAATGGTTTAATTTGAGTCACAAATATTATAATATGTTTGTGACAATTCTCAATACATGTAGTTCTCTTATCCAAAATACCATAAAACTACGAAATTCAAGCGATTTAGTTTATCGATACACATTATATCCATTGAAGCCTGCGAGTAAATCAAATGCCAAGATCACGAATCAAATGCCAAGTTCAAGGACAACCCACCGATATATTTCGAAACAATTTTAATAGACACCGCTCTTCGACTGTCTGACCATATGTGCAAACTCCCCAATTGATATTGTAACCGTTAATTTTGCCTGTCAACAGTTTTCAGTTTCGAAGCGTAGTTACATTCACAGTAAGTGTCTGCTCGGAAATGTGCACTGCGCGAGCGCAAGCGATTTTAACTAAAATCTGTTAAAATTGCATTTTAAGTTACAATCGATCTTCGTAAAACGCATAAAATTTCATTTTGATTTTAGCTAAAATCTATTTTGGTGATTTTAGCTTAAGTTTTTGTGAAACAGAGCCCTGGTTCTGAATTGGAGAAAAGTTTTTTTTTTTATATCAATAACTTATATTTTTCTGTTTAAGTTAAAAGTAAAATCCATAATAAACCAGGTGTGTGTGTGTGTGTGAAATAGCTTTATTTAACGTCCGCTTCCATTGAGGTGATATCAGGATGACAATATATTCGTTGTTTTATCTTTCGATATAAAACAGAGAGAAATGAGGATTAACGTCCACTCGACACAAACTATTTCATTTCGAGACTAACATATGGTTCAATTTTATTTCATTAATTCGCTTGCGCGTAAGGGTCTTTAGCAGTGGGAGAAAACCGGAGGACCCGGAGAAAACCCACGCGGTTAGACAGGCGACCCTACTCTTTGTCATGTACCACCGGGAAACTGAATCCACGCCAGTTGCCTCAATGACAGACCTTATGATGCAAAGCGCACGCGCTAACAATTCGACCATCCAACCCTCTATAATCAGACCAGGGAGAGAGAAATGTTTACAGGTAAAGACAATGTTGCTGCTAGTCTTGTCCACTTTGAAAGACCAGGGAGAGAGAAATGTTGCTGCTAGTCTTGTCCACTTTGAAAGCAACATGTGATGGTTATATTGGGGTTTCTTTGTCTCGTTTGTGTCGTGTGGACAAGAGATCAAATACCTTGACTTTCCATTTTCCTTTTACTACATTTATCTGGACAAGCTACTGCACAGTTTCCGATTTCCCATTTAAGATTTTTAGAATTATTATAAACTGTTTCTTCTAGTTAAAGGATTATCTGATTGTTAGGTTTGTGTTTGAAAGGACGAGAATTGGACAAGTGTATCACTGTAATTGTCAATACCTTTTTAAATTTTCTATTGTTTCATTGTACATGTAGTTCAATAATTTATTTCTTATTGTGGGCGACATTTATGTTATAGGATGGGGATTAAATATGGTATTGTTTAATCCAATATGTTTGATTGTAAACAGAATTTAAATAACACGTGATTTATATTGGCCCACGTTGAGGTTTTTCTATTTATCGTCTATTCAGTTAGTTCGTCATAGTAGTGACGCGTGCATATTGAATACACGACATACAATAAAAGTTAAATTCACGGGGAACGAATCTATGGAAAATTTGGTCCTTTAGTAACGCAATGATCAATTGGTGTCATGTGATATCAAATATGTTTATTAGAAACGAGTTTTATCTGACGAGAAGTCTTTATTCAAGCGGTTGACTATTTTACTGTCTACCAGATCTCAACAAGTGTCTTATTACTCATCTGTAAGTTTTATTTTATTTTGATTATTTCGTTCTCATTTATAACTGTATTTTCACTACTGGACCAAATTAATAGAAAGTTGTCGGGTGGCTCTCTCAGAATGTTGTGAAAAAAAACCCTCAATGGACAAGGAACATTACCCGCAAATTTCAATGTTTCATAATATTCTCAGGGGGTAACCCGACAACCACTGGTCCACTGGACCTATAATTTTATGCAAATATAGATACTTTATTATGGGGAGTAGAAGGCGTCATATTTCTAACCGCTTATTGCTAGATATTTTATACCAATATGTACTGCTCATACACTGCAAGTAATGAATAATATTAATACTATCATGTGAATACTAGGTGACGTTTATCACCCATATATAGTAATAGCCTGTCACTCAATGGCTGACGCTTACGGCGTATCATCCATATATAGTAATGGGCGGAGTCTGTTTGGTATTGTTTATTCACATGCGCAAAATCATTAGCCGGTTAAGTGTCTACCATAGCGGTCCCTGTGCTTCGATTTATATGATTTGTGGTCGTGTTTGGTTGGCGTCAATCTGTTTCACAGAGAATTACTTACGAATTAACTCTGTAGATTAGAGTCCACAGCACGTGCGTTGACTGCTCACCGCACCAGTCATTGGCTAACTGATTCGGGCAAAAGGATGCATTTTACTCATTTTAATACCATTTACACTAAATAGGAAATATTTTGTTAACTTCAAATACTTCAAACGTCTTTATTTATTTTCCTTTTACCTCAAAAAAATGTTTGAGAATTTAATTTGTCGGAGTAAAAAAGTTAATATGCCGTACTTATTAAGCCTCGTCGATGTCATGCTTATCAGCGGCAAAGCGAATATTCACTGCGGGATCAGTTTGGGTTGGCGTACATACTTAATTATATATATGAAGAGTTCGTGGAAAAAGACGCCGACAGTGTATAATCCGATGATTTAATTAAGATTCGATATTTGTAATAAATAGTCAGCAATTAAAAACAACGTCGTCGTGTGTATGCAATGAATTCTCCTCCAACTTTGCACCCGTTGCTAGGTACTGAGAGCGGTATGTCACGTGACACAAACATGATACTTGGCAATTGAATATTTTGAAAAGGAATTGAAGCAAAATTATGATAGATTAATTAGTTTGAATATGTTTTTAGTCTTAATATATCATCAAATCACCCAGTTTGTACCCGGGAATGTAACTTTAAATATCAAGGGCCATAAATCTTAAAGTCATTATCGGAAATCATTGAAAATCAATAGGATTCTTCGTCTCATGACAATTACAATGTTCTGGGAAAGATTGGAAGCAAAATTATGATAAATTAATTAGTTTGAATATCTTTTTTTAATATATTATCAAATCACACAGTTTGTACGCGGGAATGTCTCTTTAATGAATTCTATCATACTGATCAGCAGTGAATATTCTCTAATCCGCTACAATCACTGACAGGGATAACACCGGTGTGGGTTAATGAGCTCGATATATTAACCTTTTACGTAATCCAAATTGAATTCTAGATCTTTTTTTTAAATAAAGGTGTTTGAAGTAGATCTGGATACAAAATTATTTTCTATTTAGTGTAAATGGGGATATAAAATAAAAAGGTATCATTCTTCTCGGGCCAGCTTATGTTCTGTAAACAATGCGCACGCTCCCGAACCACTGTGATGTGACCTCAAATTGAATTCTAGATCTTTTTTTTAAATAAAGGTGTTTGAAGTAGATCTGGATACAAAATTATTTTCTATTTAGTGTAAATGGGGATATAAAATAAAAAGGTATCATTCTTCTCGGGCCAGCTTATGTTCTGTAAACAATGCGCACGCTCCCGAACCACTGTGATGTGACCTCACATGTAGAAGACATTTGAACGTATAAAAATCTGTCATCTCAGACAGGGGCATAAGGAGGTGTAACGAGATTAATTTTGACCTTCTATTCGTCATGGCGTGAGAAATCTTCCTCTATAAGTGGACTGAATAGTTGTCAATATTATAAATACTCCTCTTTAGTGTTATTTACGACAAAACATCATACAAAGTTGTCAGTGTACTGTTTGTATGGCTGTATTAATAACAACTAATGACTCGTATTATATTATCCAATACGCTTAACGGTCGTGGAGTCAGGGGATCGCCCTTATTTTACGGAAGATTATTGCCGTCATGATCCTATCTCAATGTCGGGGGGGGGGGGGGGCTTTCTCGTTTTGAGAGGTCAATTCGTAGCCATGTCTACTGAATACCACTAACAGGACAATTTACCCGAACCTACGTAAATCTACAAGAATCTACAAGAATCTACCAATATTCACACTCAAATCACATTCATTATAATCATGACGACGTATTATGCCGTCGCCCTTGTTTGTTCGTCCGTCCATAATTTGTTTGCGGACACTCTACAGGTCATAATTTATATTTGATTTTGACGAAACCTAAAATATAGGTCTATATCCCAAAGATCTCGGCTCCTTTCGATATTGGCATGTATTGGAGAATAACTCCGAAAAATCACGTTTTTAGCTTGTAGTCACTCTAGGGGTCACAACTTTAAACTGATTATGATGAAACATGAAATGCATGTTTATAACCCAAATATCTTGATACGACAAATCGAGTTTTTAGCTTGTGGTCTCTCTTGAGGTCACAATTATTATCCGATTTATAAAGCCGTTCGAATGTATCACCGTTATACCGTGTTATAAGTTGAGTTCGAATTTCTTGAAAATCGGACCAAAACTGACGGAAACAAGTAGCCGCCCGTCGTACACAAATAGTGTAAAGATATGTTATATCAAGGTTGTGGACCCTCTAGATGTTACAATTTTGATCCGATTTTGATGAAAGTTGAAATACATGTTTATAATCCAAAGCTCCTGATTCCTTTCGATATTCGCGCATATCAGAGCGTAACTTCACAATCGTTTAAATATATCACCGTTACACATCAATGAAGGTTGAGATCGAATTGCGTGAAAATCTGGACAAAATGGCTGCTACTTGTACGCAATTAGTGTAAAAGTATGTAATACCAAGGTTGTAGGCACTCTAGACGATGTCGCATTTTTATCCGATGTTGATAAAACTTGAAATGTTTATAATCCAAAGATGGTGGTTCCCTTTGATTTGTGCATATCAGACTGTAAGTTCCTGGATTATGGCCCCTGATTGTACGAAAAATCGTGCTTTTTAGTTTGTGGATTCTCTAGAGGTCACAATTTTTATCCGATTTTAAAAATCGTTTATTAAATATATCACTATTCCACCATAATGAAGGGCAAACTCGAAACAAACTGCCCGAGTTAAACGGGCGCTTTTTGTTTGCACATTGTGTAAAAGTATGTAAATACGAAGGTTATGGACCCTCGCGAGGTCGCAATTTCTATCCAATTATTATGAAACTTAAAATATATCTTTATACCTCAAAAGATCTCAGTCCCTTTGAATATTTGCGCATTTCAGATCATAACGTTCTGGATTATGGCCCCTGATGTTTTTAGCTTGTTCTCTATCCATAGCTTGCAAAATGTGGGCGTATCTTGTCTGGCAGCCGCTGATTATAAGACGTCATCACTGCGTTTCAATTAAATGAATTTGATTTGAATAGAACAAACTATGTGGTAGTCAAAATTTAACCGGACACTCCCTTGATATCGAGTCATATCCTGCCGATTGTGATCAAACAATATGATTTGCAGCGTCTGCGTTTTCGAGCCACAGAGAAATTTGTAGAGGTGAACTACACAAAATATTTCTTTTTTGAATAAAAAAAAGGGGGTGGGGGCAGAAGCCCCCTAACTTTCGGGCAATCTGACTTTTCGGGCAGGCGGGCAAAGTGAAACCAAATTGTTTTTATTTCATCCAGTTGGCAAAACAAAGTGCCCGAAATATAATAAAACACCAGTTTTATTTTTCTTTTAATTGAATACCACGAATTTGTACTGAATTGATTATGGATTAAAACATTTTGTCTGGAGTCACTCGACACATACTAAGTCATTTCAGCACTATAACAGGAATCTTGCATTTCAAGTTTGTGTGTAGAGGTCTTTAGTAGTGGGGGGAAACTGGAGTACTGGACGAAAAACCCCACTTCTTGTCACGTACGAGCGGGAAATCGAAACCACATCACTAAAATTATGATGCAATGCACACACTTTAACTATTCGGCCACCAACCCCCCTTTTCAATTCTGAAAATGTAATAAAAGTCAAGATTTGTTGCCTTTTATTTAGAGATCTTGTGATTATCAGTCCATAAAGTTTAAATCAAATGTATTTACAGGCCTTATTTCTGGCTCTGATACGTTGACAGGCCTGCTTCTGTTGACATAAAAAGTCATCATGTTAGAATATAAAAAATCTTTATTACACTGGTAATGGCTTTTCTGGTGACAAATATAATTTATCACAATTACAAACAAGAACTGATAATAAAAGTATAAGAAAAATATCTCTTTTGATATAAGGTAAAACATAATCTATTACAATCTCATCAATGCCAATGGCGGGAGAAAAATAGCGTTTTGGAAACGAGGCTAATTGAGATGACATCACGCGCTGGGTGAAAATTCAACAGAATTGAAATTATATTACAAAAGATTTGGGTGAAAATTGAAATTAACTTGGGGGGAAATTAAAAAAATAAAATTAAATTAAAATCTACTTAGGTGAAAATTATACAAAAAAAAAAAAAAAATTAAACTGCAAACGACTTGGGTGGAAATTAAAACTGACTTGGGTGACGTTAGTGAAAATTATAAAAAAAAAACAAATTATATTACAAATGACTTGGGTGGAAATTAAAATTGACTTGGGTGAAAATTAAACAAAAAAAAAATTAGATTAAAATTTAATTAAGTGAAAATTATATAAAAAAAACAAAATAAATTGCAAATGACTTAGGTGAAAATTATAAAAAAAAACAAATTATATTACAAATGACTTGGGCGGAAATTAAAATTGACTTTGGTGAAAATGAACAAAAAACAAATTAAAATTTACTTGGGTGAAAATTATAAAAAAAAAATTTAATTGCAAGGTGATATCAAATTAATTGTTTGCCTTTAGTTTAATCCAGCTTCCTAATTCTTGCCAATATGCTTGTACATGTTCACAGCTGTAGTAAAGATGTATTAATGATTCTGTTTCTTTTTTGCGAAAGGTACATAAGTGCAGTATTCTATGGTGTTCTATTTCGGCCACTTCGTGCGTCGCGCGTCGCCTTTGAAAAAAGGCGACGCACGACGCGCGACGCAAACTTTGCGTCGCGCGTCGTGCGTCGCGCATCGCCTTTTTCAATGTTAAGCTATAGGGAGAAAAAAGCGACGCGAAGTTTTTAACACGACGGCGCCCTTAAAAAGGCGACGCGTCACCCTTCGCGTCGCGTCGCGCGTCGCCTTTTCTAAGGTGATGAAATGCGCATGTACCAGGAGAATTCATTTGCAGTTTATTTGCCGTTTGGTATTTTGTCTTCAATACAATAATTTATTTTGGACACAAGGAACTGCCATTACTATACTTTTTGCATTTCTATAAAACCCAGATTATGTGTTATATTTTAAATCTCTATTCTAAACTTAAAATTTTAAACTCTACTGCGAAAGAGTGGCCTCGTGTCCTCTACTGTGAAAGAGTGACCTGTTCTCTGCAGATACAGTAATACACTATAGTTAAACACGCGGTGACTGGGTACTGATAACGATGTGGGTGTGGTTTCCGTTATTTACATCAGTTGTTTTATAGGTTCTCAAGACAGAATTAATACGAGAATTGTTTTATTGTAGATATTTCACGGCGAATATATTAGCTACCCCAAAGAAATCAGGTTAAGATCGAGTTTGAAAGAATCCAAGATTAGGTTCACTTCTGCACTAGTTAACATAGTCACACAGGCAGCTACTAGCAGGGCCTTCTCAAGCCTATGTGGCGCCCCCACCCACCCAGCCATTGCATACTGTAACTGCTTTGTTCAATGTCTTCGATCAGTTGAATTATGATGATCAAAATTTTTTTAAAATATCATCTTTCATACTTTTAACACCTTGTCTAAATAACTATTTATTAAATTTATTAATTTTTTATATCTATTTTCCCGTCAACTCTCCGTTTCATCGAAAAACACTATAATATTCAAAATTTACGCCAATTTTCAAAAGCAATCCTCACTTCGCTTGCAATATGATTAATGTTTTAAATCCCCCAAACGAAATTGCTGGTCACGTTGCTTCATATATATACATGTATAAGTGTCTCCACGAAAGAGCACCAGAGTTACCTGTTAACCAACACCCCTGTTCAATATAATATGTTTATTATACTAATACTTACAGTAGAAATAGTTTTTTTACTGTAAAGACTAGTTTAGATAATTTTCGTTTTAGCTGTTTACGGATCTTCAGTATGTCGACCATTTTTTTTTTTTTTTTTTTTGATGCCAATTGTACATTCATAAAGGATCACCCCAGATGCTATGTTATAATTGTATGATTAACCTTTGCTTTTGTTTACAATGTGTATGCTGTCCTTGGTGGATGCAATGATACAATAAAATCTTATCTTATCTTATGACTTGGAAAAATCATAATTCTACCCTCTACTGACTCCAAGGTGAGCACTAAGTTAATTGCCCCCACCCCTCAAAGTAGAGTCGCCCCCTGTTAATATATTGGTAGTCGGGTATTCTCATATTAATTCTGTCTGTATAAATGTCAAGGAATGTTCATACTATAAGTAATACAACACTAGAGAACCTATAAAACAACTGATGTAAATAACGGAAACCATACCCACAACGTTATCAGTACCCTGTCATCGTTTGTTTAACTGTAATAGTGTACTATCTGTAGACAGCACCAGGTCATTCATTCACACCAGAATTTAAGTTTAGAGCAGAGATTTGAAATATAACATATAATCTGGGTATTGTAGAAATATATTGTTATATAAAGGATACTAATGGCTGTTCTTCGTGTCCAAAATAAATTACTGTATGTAAGATAAAACACCAAACGGCAAATAAACTGCAAATGAATTCTCCTGGTACATGCGCATTTCATCACATTAGAAAAGGTGACGCGCGACGTCATGTTAAAAACTTCGCGTCGCTTTTTTCTCCCTATAGTTTAACATTGAAAAAGGCGACGCGCGACGCACGAAGTGGCCGAAATAGAACACCATAGTATTCTCCCCAATAAACCGCCCAGTTAAAAAACCCTTTTTGTCCTGATGAGTAAGTTATTTAAAATAGATTTAATACGTTTTGCTATAACGGCTGATAAAATTTTGTAGGAGGAATATAGCAATGTAATTGGTCTCCAATTTTTGATGAATTCCCTTGGTTTATTCCCTTTTGGAAGTATAGAAACAATACCGAGCCGTTGTGTTTCTGATAAGATACCCGCCCTTAGTGAATAATTGAAGGATCTGACAAGGAAAATTGATAAGTCTGACATGTGTTGACATAAAAAGTCATCATGTTATAATATAAAAAATCTTTATTACACTGGTAATGGCTTTTCTGATGACAAATATAATTTACCACAATTAGAACCAAGAACTGATAATAAAAATATAAGAAAAATATCTCTTTGATATAAGGTAAAACATAATCTATTACAATCTCATCAATGCCAATGGCGGGAGAAAAATAGCGTTTTGGAAACGAGGCTAATTGAGATGACATCACGCGCTGGGTGAAAATTCAACAGAATTGAAATTATATTACAAAAGATTTGGGTGAAAATTGAAATTAACTTGGGTGGAAATTAAAAAAAAAATTAAATTAAAATCTACTTAGGTGAAAATTATAAAAAAAACAAATTAAACTGCAAACGACTTGGGTGGAAATTAAAACTGACTTGGGTGACTTGAGTGAAAATTATAAAAAAAAACCAAATTATATTACAAATGACTTGGGTGGAAATTAAAATTGACTTTGGTGAAAATTAAACAAAAACGAATTAGATTAAAATTTAATTAAGTGAAAATTATAAAAAAAAAACAAAATAAATTGCAAATGACTTGGGTGAAAATTATAAAAAAAAAAAAATTATATGACAAATGACTTGGGTGGAAATTAAAATTGACTTTGGTGAAAATGAACAAAAAACAAATTAAAATTTGCTTGGGTGAAAATTATAAAAAAACCCAAATTAATTACAAATGACTTGGGTTGAAATTAAAATTTATTTGGGTGAAAATTATATAAAACAAAATTTAAATTTACTTGGGTGAAAATTATAAAAAAACAAAATTAATTGCAAATGACTTGGGTTGAAATTAAAATGTATTTGGGTGAAAATTATAAAAAAACAAAATTAATTGCAAAGACCCTCAAAATGTTTCCATTTATCTTGAACTTTGTCACCAAGTGTAATTTGTTCTTTTTCAAAATAGTATAATAATTATTTTTTAAATACATTTTGTCCAAGCCTTTGTTTATATACATGTATATGTAACTTTGCTAAACTATATATCAAATTTGGAATTTTGTTATCATCAGTATCAATGCCACATAAACATGTTATCAAGGTGATATCAAATTCATTGTTTGCCTTTAGTTTAATCCAACTTCCTAATCCTTGCCAATATGCTCGTACATGTTCACAGATGTAGTAAAGGTGTATTAATGATTGTGTTTCTTTTTTGCAAAAGGTACATAAGTCTGATTACGATAATTCCAATTTTAGCTAAAAATTTATTTGTACCTATTATTCTACTATTGAGTCGAAATTGAAACCATTTCAGCCTAATATCGACATTAAAATCAAAAGTTTGCTTGTAAATACGAGCCCATTCTTCTAGAGTTAATTTCATTCCCAGATCTGATTCCCATGAGATTTCGGATTTAGTTTTTTGAATTTTTTATCTAAGAAATATGTGTACAAATGTTTTGCCCCAGTATCAAACTTAAAGATAAATTCAATAGTTTGAGGGTAAATGATTAACCTAACAACTGCTGTTGTAGGATTTACGTTGTTTAAAGTGGTCCATTTAGCCAGAAGTGATTTTTTTAATCCTTACAGGTCTGTAAAGTGTGGACAGAAATTATATATAGATTTGAACGTGTCGTATGTCATAAAATCTTTATCGAATAGATCATAAACATACTTTATTCCTTTCTGATGCCAAACATCAAAATATATTGTTTTATTGTTTATTTTTATATTTGAATTGTACAACAATGGATGACGTAGAATATTATATATTTCGTTATCTTTCGGTTTTAACTTAATTAGCACAATACTTATATAATTAAAACCTCTTGCCAGAAAGACATTTTTGTACGCTTTGATATTTTATAAAAATAATCATCCCCGAAAGAGCCAACCAATAACTGTTTATCTGGTAAAGAAGCAACTAACAATTTTGCCCAGGCAGTGTTTTGATGTTTTAATAATCTTCTAAACCATGTAATTTTTAATGACTTTGAGTATGCTATTATATCAATTATTTTACATCCACCATTTTCAAAATTTTGAAACATAGGTTTTCTAGACACTCTTTCAGCTTTATTACCCGAAACAAATTTATATACTGATTTCTCTATATTCTTTAAATAAGATATATCCGGTGAGGGTAGACTTGTCAGTAGATGATTTAATGTTGGTATTAATATTGACTTTACGACAGTTATTCGACCGAGTACAGTCAAATTTCGTTTAGACCAATTTGACACTAAATGACAAACTTCTTGAAACTTAACATTATAATTCATGTCTATTATCTTATCGATATCAGTACTGTACTTTATTCCTAGGGTCGTAAATTCCGATATTTCCAAGATTAATTTTTTTATAACATTTAAAAATCTTTCTCGATTTCCTCTCAATGATCCTATCCAAACAAATCAAGTTTTTTCTAAGTTTGGTTTTAAACCTGAATATTTTGCGAATTCATCAAGAAGATTCAAGGCCTGTCTAAGAGATTTTTCGCTACCGTCAAGTGCTAGAGCAGTGCCATCTGTACATTGTGGGATTTTTTGGTTTTTACTCCCTAAATTAATTCCTTTAATGTCTTCCACGCTTCTTATTAAACTACCCAAAATTTCGACACATATCAAAAATATATAGGACGATAACGGATCTCCCTGTCTACAGCCACGTCCAATGGCGAAGAACTCACTCGATTTACCAAATTGTTTAACACAGAGCTTAAAATCAATATTAAAAATGTTTCCCCCATTTCCTGATTTGTTCTCCAAAATTAAAGAATTTTAAAGTTTTATCAATAAATCGCCATGAAACGGAATAAAAAGCCTCCTCGTCCAGGAATATTTTCTATTTCTGTATACTGCAAGATATCAAATAAAAGTCGTGTATTCTCCCCAATAAACCGCCCAGTTAAAAACCCCTTTAGGTCCTCATGAATAAGATTATTTAAAACAGATTTAATACGTTTTTGCTATAACGGCCAATAAAGTTTTGTAGGAGGTATTTAGCAATGTAATTGGTCTCCAGTTTTTGATGAATTCCCTTGGTTTATTCCCTTTTGGAAGTATAGAAACAATACCGAGCCGTTTTGTTTCTGATAAGATACACGCCCTTAGTCAATAATTGAAGGATCTGACAAGGAAAATTGATAAGTCTCACCAGAAAAACTTATAAAATTCATATGAGTAGCCATCGGGTTTCATATGTTTTAATGCAGACAGGGCCTCATTAGTTGTTATCTCCCCCTCTAGACTATCACTTTCATTATTACTAAGAATGGTGATATTATGGTCCGCTAAAACTTCATCCAGATTAACATCTTCTAAATTACTTTCCTGTGATTCGTATAAATTTTTATAGAAATCTTTAATAGCTTCTAAAATATCTTTTTGATTTGTTATCAGTCTTTGATTCTTATCAATAATATTTGTAACATTCCTATTGACATAATTTCTTTTTTTAGAAAATATTTGGACGGTTTCTCACCATGTTCAATATATGTAGCATTTTAGCTTAAAATCAATCCTTTAATGTGTTTCTCTCTTAATCGTTCTTGTTGATTTAAATAATTATGGTAAATTTCATTTAAAAACGTGTTATCTTTATCCTGAAGAAAAACATGTACTTTTTCTTTTCGATTCTTAAATACACTGTAGGAGATAGTTTTTGACCTAATATTGAGTAACAACATTTCGAAAAATAATTGAACGTTAATCAAAAATGAAAGGTCACTATCTTTTATAAGACCTATTTTATCTTCGCATAAGGTAATACGGCATATTCTTTTTTAGTGTCTAGAATTGTATTTTTGACTATTCTAACATATTCAACGTCTTCGAGAAGTGTATTATTAAATCTCCAAATCCCCTGAACTAGTTCTTCACGAAGACTGCAGAATGATCCGTTCTATAACCTGGTAAAATTTGTGGTTTATCTATCAAACTTCTCAACGCTTCTGAAATTAAAACAAAATCTAATATATTAAATTCGGAGTCAAATTCTCGTATTAGTTTTTTCAGTTTACAATAGTATCTCTATTTGGACCATATATTGTAATTAAATTCAAAAAGCAGTTTAACCGCTATAATATTACCATCTTGACCTATGTGTTTTCGTTTTATCTCATATTCCAAGTTATTATTTAGAAGTATACAGAGCACTCTTGCATTGTTTTTTCCTTCACCTAAAATAATGCCGCCATCCCATTCTGAATGTATTTTTTTTAAAATCAGTTCAAAAGATGTGTGTCTTGTAGACAACATATTGAGTATTTCTTTTCTGCTAAATAATTAAACAAATCTTTCTGTTTTGAGCTATTCTTTAACCCTCTACTGTTCATACTAATAATTTGTACCATTGTAACAACAATGACCAATCGTTATAATTTCAAATATGTCTACTTCAAAATAAAGTAAATATTGAATTGTACTGATAAATCCATGTAGTTTGTAAAAATATATTGTAAATAGTTTTGAATGAAAATGTTGAAAACATAAACTTATAAATGTCATAAAGTTATACACATATACACAGATTGTAAACATATGTAATGTTGGAATAGGTACACTGATGTCTTGACTGGTTTCTGTTCTATAAAGATGATTTAAACGCTTTAAACTAGATCGGTTTAGAATAGGTAAGTTAGTATATTACACTGGGCACAGAGTCATACTCAATAATCACAGCTATCTAACGCACTGTTTCTTGACTACTGTTATTTGTGGTTGGTTTTATCTTGGAAAGGGTTTCATTTATGTCATCATATAGATTAAAAATAATACGTCTTTTGTCATATGTCTCACCACGAACATTTCCGTTAAAATACCACGCATTTTCTATTTCTTCATGGGAATTGGGTGTATTTTATAAGCTCTACGTTTCTGGTTGTGACGTCATCTAGCTAGCAAGTTAACATCTTTCTCTTTGAATTACAATTTCTCATTAATACTGTTTTTGCATATGTTGTTAGTATCTTCAATATGATTGGACGAAGTTTATCTGGATGTTTTGATGGAATTCTATGAATGGCATTTATGTCCATAATTGGAATATTAAGACCAGCACAGTCTTGAGCAAGTTGAAGGAATTTTGAGTTTAAGTCCTTATTTCTCCTCTCACACCATAGATTTTTATAATTTTTTTTCTCGAGAATATTGCTTATTTGTGCTTGCAAGTATCAAAGCTGATTTTGTTGCCATAGCATTTCCTCTTTCTACGCTCTTACAATTATCTAGTTGCGCCTTTAATCACATTATATCTTGTGTAAGACTCTCTATCTCCAGTTTGTCTCTCTCGTATTCATTTTCTTGTTTTTCTAGCTCTATTGACAGCATGTCCCTGACTTGATCCCGCACTCTGAATTATATATCACGGATAGAAAAAATGTTCATATGGTCTTGAATCATAGTCTCACACATACTTAAGGTTACTAGATCTTTAAATTTTATATTTATTTCATCCAACATTTTAACAGTTATCAGTTTCTTCATCTTCTCCTTTATGTCACCCAAGCTTTTAATTATATTGCTGTTAGATCGGATTCTGAAACACGAGCCCTTTTTGATGGCAATTTTCTGTCATTTTTAACCTATATTATATCACACCAAATTTTACTTCAGAAACTATAATGTCTTAAAACCTTGTCACACAATCCCTTGCTCCATCCTCTTTCACAGCACCCAGCAAAGTTTTAAACCTTTACACTCAATAATATTTCATAATTTTCACAAAACTATCAGAGCCCTCAAACTGTGAATTCACCTCTTAGCCATCTTATTTATGACTTGGTTGAAATTAAAATTGACCTTGATGAAAATTATAAAAAAACAAACTAAATTACAAATGACTTGGGTGAAAACTATAAAAAACAAATTATATTAAAATAGACTTGGGTGATAATTATAAAAAAACAAATTATATTAAAATTGACTTGGGTGGAATTGAAATTGACTTGGATGAAAATTATGTAAAAACAAATTATATTGAGTGAATATTGCAAAAAAAAAACCAAATTATATTATTTTTCATGTCCCTTATCAGCCACCGTATTCATATGTATACTTATGTATTCGTTGAATCTAAATCTTATTGTTTATTCAAATGGAAAACGTGTGCTTTAACTATTTATGATATTAAATTATTAACATCGAGAGAACTTGATTATGCTGGGTCGTTGCTAGGGAATAACTGACAGCTTGGAAAATCATGACATCTGGTGAAATGCGCAACACTGGAGTTCTGTGGTTGTAAAATGTAAATGACAATGACCGTTCCGCGGACAGCGTGTAATTAATGCGAGTATGAAATTACTGGGAGTATAAACTTTGAATTATAATAATGAGGGTATGAACATATCGAATGATATCAATGGCTGCATGACATGTACCGATTCTATAACATAAAATAAAGCATGGCGTGGGTATATCTATTCGTTAAATCGCTGATTGAAGATCTTGAAATGAATTCATATTAAATATAATTACATTCAAACGATAAATCTATGAATAACTCAACGACAATTTAATAACTGGTATACGTGCATACTCACAGCTACTCTGAAGGACATGCATTGACGTGTTTAATAATAGGGATGTATTGTAGCAAATACCAAACTCGTATGTACAGCTCGGTTTACTTTTAAATTGATAAAATATCGTTACCACTCAACAAAAGTACCTACCAATTTTCCCGCTGAATTTGCGATATTGCCGTATTATGATAGGAACATTATACAAATTTGAAGGAAGAAATACCTATAATAATTTATGAGAAAAACTTGTTGAATTTTGAGTGATTATCACGCCTGGTGCGGGCTTGAATCAATCTCATCAACATCGTGAATTTGACCTGGAAAAGTTCACACAATCTGCAATTGGCTTTCTTATGGTAGATTTCATCGGGGCGTCGGTCAGTGTGGATTCTGCTTAATCCAATATGTTTGATTGTAAACAGAATTTAAATAACACGTGATTTATATTGATCGCTTATTCTATGTTTAAGTTCATCATACACATGTACAGGTAAAACAACATATTGATCATCAAAAGACCGTAAATAATACGATATTGAGCCCTTTTCTTTGGAAATAAATATTCATAGGTGAATGTAAAGTGCCACTGGCAAGAGTTATACAAAGATAATGTGCTCAACAACGCTTATTTTACTTATAAATCTCTCCAGGAAAAAGTTCCAAAACCACTATGATGTAGATGTTAAATATCATTAAATAAGCTTTTTATTACATTATGTAATATTTGAATCCAATTTTACTAAATTGTTATTAAATTTGATTAGTTTCTCTTAATTTCAAGTTCAATTGAAAATCTCATAGAACCTGATGTATGTATACCCTGGATAAAACACGATGCTAGATATTACAACTAATTAAATATATATTAATTATTACTTTATGCAATATATATTAATTATTACTTTTATTTTCATGATATAATTATTATATTAAATTGTTATTAAATTTGTTTATATCTACATTCAATTTGATTATTTTCTTTTATTCTCTTATCAAATTTTAATTTCAATTGAAAATCCGAAATCGTTCGACTTGTTCTTGTATTCGTAGTAATAGAGCTTGTATTTTAAAGATGACTTTTTACCAGTTTTTATGCTGCAACTGACATAATTTACTACCCACTCCAAATTACTAGAAAGTTTTCGAAATGCCCCTGGAAATCGTGTCTGGTTTTCAAAATTTTATGGGGGAGCCCCCCCCCCCCCCCCCCGTCGAACGCTTCGCGCCTCCGGCGCTCGCGGACTCTAAAGAAATATATTTGTCGGGAAAATAAGCTCCCCCCCCAAACAAGTTCGGCCTCGTACGCCTATGCTGGTCTGGTATTGTTTGTGCGTACTAGATCGCCAACTCCCGAGGACGAGTTTCGAAGATGTCTCTGAAAAATTTCCCTAAAAAAGACTTTCCGGATCAGTGACACGCCAGTAGTAGAAGTTTCTTGTACATTCGATGGCGTATGCCTGGTTCGTGTGGTAGATGCAAGAGTTTCATCCCCTTTGGTAATAACACTGAACTATCTATCAGTAATCTCAATAGCATCGTAAACCTAACCTTTGCCCAGCTATTACAATCACTGTATCTCTCTCCCTTTCGATCTTCTGTAGAGCCTGGGTAAATTTAATACAGTGAAAGAAGGAAACATATAAAAATTATCCTTCCATTTTAATTAAAATGCATCAATGGCCATTGCATTCATGGCTGGTCTGTAAGCTACATATCTGTCAAATTGTGTATTAATAAGATCTATTGGCAGTTGAAATTCGATATTAAAGTAGGCCGTAGCGCCCTTTCCGGGCAAAAATTTGCTCATAGCATACTGTATGGCATAATGCCCGTCTTCCATTAGCCGAGGTTAGGTGCAGAAGAGTAGGACGTTTAACCCCATTTCATTTCAAGTGAATATATTGTTTATGGTGAGTATCCAAGACATGCGACCCGGATCAACCAATTGACCTAAAGGTGCACGAAGGTGGACCTGATAAGGCCAGTTTTTAGTCGTTCGGATGGGACGAAAACCGACGTCCCGTGTACGCTTTTGATGATCAATATGTTGTTTTACCTGTACATGTATATGATGAACTTAAACATAGAATAAGCGATCAATATAAATCACGTGTTATTTAAATTCTGTTTACAATCAAACATATTGGATTAAACGGAATCCACACTGACCGATCGGCAGTACTATACCATTCCTTAAACCTCAGATTTCTCTTTTTTTTTCAAGAAAATATTTAGTGGGGGGGGGGGGGCACCTCGTACGCCTATGCCAATTGAGATGTTCACAGAAGATATCCTAAATCATATCTCCGAAACATGACTAAAACTATCTCTTGAAAATTTTACAGTTTTGGGAATTACTTTCTCAAGAAATCTCGATGTATCATAAATTATACTTGTATTATTGAGGAAATAAAAAGATTAATTGTAATGTGGTCAAAGAGTAATAGAGAAAATAACAGTAGTGGAAAAATATCCTAATACCAAAACTATCTCTTTATTAGCCTACCTACTCCAAGGAAGGAAGTTACCAAGGAAATCGAGACTATGATTTTTAATTATATCTGGAATGGCAAGACTACGATGGCTGATAAGGGACATGAAAAATAATATAATTTGATTTTTATAATATTCACCCAAGTCAATTTTAATATAATTTGTTTTTTACGATTTTCACCCAAGTCAATTGTAATTTCCACCCAAGTCAATTTTAATTTAATTTGTTTTTTATAATTTCCACCCAAGTCAATTTTAATATATTTTGTTTTTTATAATTTTCACCCAAGTCAATTTTAATTTGATTTGTTTTTTATAATTTTCACCCAAGTCAATTGTAATATAATTTCGATTCTGTTGAATTTCCACCCAGCGCATGATGTCATCGGAGAACGCGAGATCGAAGACGGTCCTGTACATATGACGTCATATGTGGATTGTGGGTTAGGGTAAGGGTTAGGGTTTTTTGTCTCTCGATCACAAAACGTGAGAGCATGGCTTGTTAGCAAAAAGGCGACTCCCGGTCACCTGACATTAGAGTTTTGGGGCCTGGGGATTGTAATGGCAAGATTTGAAGGATATGGGGTTGTGTTCTCGGGGGGTGGGGGAGGGCATGCGCATAATTCGTTTTTTACTTTTGGCCACCTACTCGCATTGTACACTCTTGAGGGGGGGGGGAGCATCCCCCCCCCATTTGTTTTTTTTTTTTAAAAATTCGAACGACAATCTTTCTGAACTCTCGGGCCATGTCCCTCCCAAAAATCAAAAATCTAGGGTGCACAGTTGCATGCCCCATAGGAACCGAAATGTTGGCCTTTGAAGTAATTCGGATGATTTGGAAAGCCATGTTTGAGACGTTCCTCCGCCCCGGTGGTAGTGTCCACAGGAACCGATATATGATGGCCTTTGAAGTACTCCAGATCATTTGGAAAGCCATGTTTGAGACGTTTCTGCGCCCCATTGGTAGTGTCCAGTGACTTGAAATTTTAATAATGGACGATAATACGCCTGGTTATTGAACCGAAAGAAAAGAATAGATTCTGAATCATTGGGGCCTAGATATGGGACCGCAAACATGACCCCTCGTTCAGACAATCACTCACAAACTTCGCCAATTAGGACCAAAAAACGCCCGATTTCGCTAGGTAAACACCCAGATGAACCGAGGTTGGAAATTCTTTCAGATTTCATCCTCGACTAGCGGAAGTGGGGGAAATCGTTATTTTTTTTCAGCAAAATGTTTGAAAGGCCCCCTTTGCATGACCACAGTAAATACATTGTTATGACGGATTTTTTTTTAAAAAATGGTCCTACCACCCTCCATTTCCGGCCTCGAAATTAAAATCGAAAATCTAGTTCCATGTTTATTTTTTTTTAACTTGATGTACCTCCGGGAAAATGACCACCGCTCACTCCCCATGGGTCGGAGTTGTTGTGTTTGGCCGAAAGATGGGTGCTTGGGTGGAATACCTGCCCTGAAAATTTGGTGTCAATCGGCCCACTGGAAGGGTCGGGTGTAGCAATAATCCACATGAAAAATGGGCAAAAAAGGCAAAAAATCGATTTTGTCATTTCGGTGCCCCATAGAAAAAGTCCTTAACCCAGCCCCTATGGGCAGTAGGTCCATGAAATTTGAATGGAGCACACCAAAAATGAGCAGGATCGATCAAGGGTTTCGATTTTATTCAAGTACTCCCGTAAAATTTGAATTAAGGATAGGAAGGTGTAGGATCAGAACCCTACTCGATTTGACAACCCTCCCAACCCCAACCCTCCACGGAGCCAAGGTGGGGGGTTAGGCTACCCCTCCTTAAACCTCATATTCCTGTTTCTACCCCCTGTCAAGACATGGTTTCTCCAGGTCACGTTTTTCTAAACCCTGCCCCTCCGCGTAGGCCTAAGGGCCCCAAAGTAGGCATGGGGATAATCCTTGGTTATGCCTTCGAACCCTCTGGTGTTTGGACCCCAAAGGAAGTAACCCTTAAATCTTTTTTGACCAGCAGCCCGTGTTGGAAATTGGAGAACTGGGGTGATATGATCAAATTTCCTTGTTGATGACATCACGCGCTGGGTGGAAATTCAACAGAATCGAAATTATATTACAAATGACTTGGGTGAAAATTAAAATTGACTCGGGTGAAAATTAAAATTGAATTGGGTGGAAATTAAAATTGACTTGGGTGGAAATTATAAAAAAAACAACAAATTATATTAAAATTGACTTGCGTGAAAATTAAAAAAACAAATTATATTAAAATTGACTTGCGTGAAAATTAAAAAAACAAATTATATTAAAATTGACTTGGGTGAAAATTAAAATTGACTTGGGTGAAAATTATATTATTTTTCATGTCCCTTATCAGCCACCGTAGACAGATAGAATCTCTAGAAAATTAATAGTACAGGGGTATGAAAACGGTGGATTAAGAATGCTAAATGTAAACTGTTTCATAAAAAGTCTTAATAAGTCATGGATAAAAAAAACTGAACAAAACTTATAAAAGATTTTATGCCTATAAGCCTAGAGAAATTGACATCGTCAGGAGGTGAACTTGTAAAAAAAAAATAAATGAAACTAATAATCAATTTTGGAAAGACGTTTTCATGACTTTATCCATGCCAGTCGGAAAACAATTAACTCTAACGAAATAATTAATGAACCCGTGTGGCATAATAACCAAATTACAATTGCTAGAATTCCTATCTACTACAAAGAGTTGTATGAAAACAGAATAAGATTTATCTACGATTTCTTAGACGAGGAAGGGAATCTAATTAATTTAGCCCAATTCAATAAAAACATTTAGTTTCAATCCTCCTTTTAAGAAATATTTAGGAATTATAAAGTTTATTAAAACATTTCTCGAAAACCATCAAAATATTGGGTACTGCGGCTATTACCATGGCTGCCTTAAACAAATCCAAACTATCATGGGTAAAAAAGTTATTTCAAAGGATT
Source organism: Patella depressa (assembly GCA_948474765.1). Lineage (NCBI taxonomy): Eukaryota > Metazoa > Mollusca > Gastropoda > Patellidae > Patella > Patella depressa. Next base: position 70,614,680 of record OX419718.1, on the reverse strand, counting down.
TTTATCAATTGTTTGTTCCCCAACTTCATAAAAAACCAAAAAGCGAAATCAAATGGGAATCAATCCTACTTGATGAAAATATAGGTGATTTGTGGCAAAATTTAAATTCCTTAGCTTCTAAAATAACCAAAGACACTAAACTTATCTGGTTACAATATACATGTAGGATTATCCATAGGATTCTGAATACCAATCAATATCTAAAAAAAGGGTATACAAGAAAATGACAAATGTACAGTTTGTAGAAACTTGGTAGAAACCATCACTCGCATTTTTGTCGAGTGTGAAAAAATTGAAAAGATATCGAAAAATTTTCTTAACTGGTTTAATTCGATCATGAATTCTGACCTAACCTTATCTCCAGTGGATATAATATTCGGGAAATTAAAACCATATAATATGCAAATTAACATACTCTTGTTAATCATAAAAAACTACATTTATAGAAATAAACTATTAAACCAAATAGTATCCCTGGACGGTATCTTAATAGAAATAAGATACTACCTAAAACTCGAAGAATACAAATAGAAAATAAATTTAAATTATGAGATATATATAGATAAATAGGGCGATACGAAGCTTTGTTTGCTGAATGATCGCTATTAGATGACCCAGGCCAGTTATATTGTGGGTGGGTCAGGGGTGAAGATGATCATTTATTAGGGTGCCCCACGTGCCTACTGAAAAGTTGTTCTTGACACGTAGATCATGCACGCTTTAGTTGAATGACTAACTACACTCGGCAAATCTCGGCAGATTCCGTAAACTACATCTAGCCTCGGCTGTATGACAGTAAGTGATATGTACCTACGCCCATACATTTGCGATGCGGCTACCGGTTTACTTTACCAGGAAAACTTGACGCTTTTACACCAATTGGGATCCTATTCGGCTAGCGACCTATTCGACCGATCGAGCTGCAACCTGTTCGTTGAAAACCTATTTAGAATAAAGACAACAGTCGCCTTAAATCATCTATTTATCAACCAATAAAATCCAACGTTATGTCTATCAAATGAAAGTAGAATATATTATTTTTTATCCATTCCTTTAGCTCAGAATAGAAGTGTAATTTCGTCATTATCTTACAGCTGGATCGGTCGAATAGGTCGCTAGCAAAATAGGTCGCCAACTTGTGTTCGGAATGGGCGCAGCCTTGTTTCATCCAGGACCTTTAAAGTAGTTCCAATATGGCGGAATTCATCATACAGCCGAGTTTAGATTGTCCGAAATCTTCCGAGGTTTTGCCGAGTGTGACTAACTACTGATTTCTGACAGTCTCGCACACTCGCTGAGGCTATAAATAGCAACAGCATGCGGAAATGTTCAAAACACCAAAAACTACTACAGTCGTAAAAAATCTATTGTTGACGATACAAAACAGCAATAATATTTGACTTTTTGGTTATTACGGCATTTTTAGAAATTACGCTCGTTTTATTTTTTAAATTGCCTTATAATTAATTGTAACATTAGAAGCTGCATATTTTGCTTTAGTACAAATAATATCTCTGACTCACACCCATAAAGCCAGAATATGATACTAACAGTAGTTTCATTTTACTTTTACAAGGTTCTTAAAAATATTGTTGAGACGCCTGATGTTGGTGCTTCTAAATTCAATTTCTTGTTCCATGTTTCGCAAAAAAGTAGTCTTGTCAATTAGACGTAGAATGATCGGTAGACTGGTTAAGCGAGACTAATTTCAAAACAAGGGCACGTAACCTATCTTTTACTCAAAAGTGTCTGGTGGATGTTATGGACGCCACTCCAAACCATTTTTCAGTATTATTTACGTATGGTTAAAATGGTCATAGCTTATTAAGTACAACATGGTCGTTTATTTAGTGACTATAAATGTGTGAAACAGATTTAAGGCTGGGTAAATATATTAGTATTGTGGTGTAATTGTCGAGATATTTGGAGATATTCATTTATGGTGGGGCACCCTACATTTATAAGGGTTTTTTTGGTTTTTATTGATTTGTTTCCCCATCTAAGTAATACAAGGCTGTAATTTGGCTATGTACTCGACTCGAAAAAAATTGAATATTTCACAGCCCCATCTATCCTACTTCTGCTTTTTGTACATCTATACTGCTTCTGCTTTTTGTAAAGTGCTGACCACAGGGCCCCATCCCTGGCAGTACTCCTAACAGAGAGAGAGAAAAATGGGGTTTAACTTCCACTGGACACAAACTAGGTCATTTTGGGACTAACACATGGTTTCATTTTATTTCAATAATTCGCTTGCGCGTAGGGGACTTTAGCAGTGGGAGGAAACCGGAGTGAGGAAACCCACGAGGCTGAGAAGGCGCCCCTATCGCCATGCCACATACACTCACACCAGGGATCGAAACCAAAGCCAAAAGCCAGAGGTGACCGGCAAGTTCGAAGCGCCGCAGTCTAGACCACTAGGCCATCTCAACCCCCCTGTACTCCTAACAAATCTGTGTGGGGAAAAAATATATATATACTCTTCAACAAAAGAAACGCACAGCCCACTTTTCATCATTTTTTTTATGTGAACGAGTTCGTTGTTAAACAATCAGTTGCACAGGTAAACACTCAACGAACCAAGAGAGGTCACATCTGAACGAAGACCAACGCAACAACGTTATTGGTCGACTACAAGCAGGTGAATCCCAGACAGATGTAGCCAGGCTGCTGAATGTTTCCCTGGGGTTTATCGCCAGGTACCGACAGCGAAGTTCTACACGTGACCGCCCAAGCTCAGGCCAAACAAGAGTGACCCCACCTGTCCTGAACGTCACTTCCGGTTACGTCTTTGGCGGAAACGATTCCCAACAGCTACCTCTACTGTAGCAGCAATTCCCGGACGACGTATAATCTAAGACCAGAGAGTCTGTAAACGCCTACGTGAAACTGGATTACGAGCTAGACGTCCCCGTTAGAGCTGCTGATTAGAAGGACGTCAACACCGTGAAATCCATCTTAAGTGGGTTCAGCGACGTGCCGCGGTTCCTGTTGTAACGAGGCGAATGGTAGAGCGAGGGTATACCGACGACGAAATGTCACAATGCGTTTCTTTTTTGGGCGAGTTTATATTTAGAAGCCTGAAATTACATTCTGATATGTTTAAGACGTCATTACATTCTGATGTAAATATGACGTCATGACATTCTGATGTAAATATGACGTCATTACATTCTGATGTATAAGACGCCATTACACGCTTGTTTTCAACTGCCAGCCCTTTATCTAAATCTTACATAATTTAATCAGTAGAAATTGTTAATCGTCTGATAATTATGGCAACCATTGCTTCGTGAATATTCTGGTCTGTTTATTTACGACTTATTTACATAACAACAATTAACTTCCACTCGACGATTAAAAAGCATGGATAAAAGACGTGTGACGCTTTGTATAGGGAAATTCCCTGTTTTTCACGATCGTACAGCGGATTGGATAATATAATATCAGTCATTACTTGTTATTAATACAGCTATACAAGTAGTACAATGACTGGCGACTGGCAGTTTTTTATAATAGGTCTGTATTTGAATACAACCAACAAACATTTAACTAATGTATTACATTTGAAGCCTAAAGAAAGACTTGCAATAATCAGATTTAGATCTTGCATAATGTATGTTTAATATGCCGCGTCATTTTTGTAATAAAGTAAACGCATTTTTTAACACTGACTATTTTATATTCTATATTTGTATAGGCCAAAGTTTGAATCCGAAAAACGGAACACGTTCTCACTCGTTAGCAAAAAACAAAAAGGAAATGTTTTGACGACACGGGGGTTAAAAGAAAGGGTTTTTTTTACAACTGAAGAACCAAAAACATAGTTTACTTGAAAAATGGACACAATGAAATGAAATACCTAAGAATAACGAAACAAGTTCTGTCTAGTTATTCAAGCCCGATCCACACAAAACGATTTGTTTTATGTCAGATAGGTGAAAGAAGTTTGTTTACTGGTGAGGCATCAATTAAATACAGACAATAGTTTACTTGACAACTTTATTAACCATGTCTCTTTATTCGTTATTCAAAATATGAATTCGGAATAGCGAAACATACACCCAGTCTCCGAGGTACCATGTACATATTGACTTGCACTTAAAAGAACAATTGACAATTGGAATTGTAGCGTCGCTGTCAGGGCAGAATTCTCCCGTATCACACACTCCATAGCATAATAATACCTGGCTTCATTTACCCTGTCTCATTATTCAATATTTCAATCCTAATAACCATACACGTGTTGTTTCGTTATACATCCTGTAACTAAATAAAAAGTGACCAAATTATATATTATAATGATTCTAAATGAATCTCAAGCTAAAGTTTGTTGTCCTTCAGCAAATAAATTATAATGTTGTATAAATACATATTTTATGTGCATTCCGTTTTTTGACCCTTCCGAATAACTAGACAAACTTGATAGTAGACTATATAATTCATTTACAATTAATATTAGCTTGTGGCCTGTCTAAGGATTTAGATTTTTTATAGTTGTCCATGGCCGTGTAAATTTCTAGTGAATTTGTATCTGCGCATGTGGATGTTAAAGGTCAACAAGTGATTATCAATTATTATGATACTGGGAGGAAATGCGTCAAACTGGGCATAGAAATTACAAGTCTTTCATATATTCAATAATATGTTAATATCCTTAACCTTTATACGCCATGTTTCCGTTGTTTATGAATCATCACCAACAATATTCATAATTACACAATAGTCATTTTATATTACAAGTGTATCGCCTCATTTCAACTGTAAATTACGAAAAGTAGCAATTAGCCACAATATATATGTTAAAACGTGTAGCTGTAATATACATGTTAAAACAATTAGCCATAATGTATAGGTTAAAACAATGAGCCGTAATATGCGGTTTAAAACAACCGGCCATAACATACTGGTTAAAACAATTAGCTGTAATATACTGGTTAAAACAATTAGCTGTGATATACTGGTTAAAACAATTGGCCGTAACATAGTATAGTTACAACAATTAGCCGTAATGTACAGGTTAAAACAATTAGCCGTAACATACTGGTTAAAACAATTGGCCGTAACATACTAGTTAATGCAGTAAACATGTTGAATAAAACATTTGTGAACTTTGATGTTAAGTTTGGAGTCAGGTTCATTTGTCACAAGCATGTGAGCATAGTAAAAGAGATCACACTAAACCATCATAAAGACCCCCCCCCCCCCCGACTGCTTGCCCGTAAATCAACGAATTAAATACAAAATAAAGTTACTGGCGTTTAAAGTACTCAATAATCAAGCGCCACAATCTGCTCACTCCATACAAATCCAGTAGAACTTTAAGATCACAGAACACGTCGTTATTACATGTAGTCAAACTTCAACAGACGAAACGATCTTGTCATTTTGAAGTACATGTTCAAAGAATCAATACACATTTATTTGACGAAAATAAACAGTAAAATAATCCGCATCAACTTTAAAGAGCATTAAGATCTTTTATCGAAGCTTTGGCACCCATCTTGAAGAAACTTTTATTATTTCTAACTCGTTGGCGATAATGTGCTCAACCCTCTCATGTAGCGTCAGATTAACCATGGTGGGGCCCTGGGGCCTTAAGCATGTTGTCGGCCTCCAACCTAACACAAGTGACCACACCTTAGGCAGTATTATTCTATACATATGAAAGTTACTACAATAAATCTAATTTGATGTCGGTCAATGATAAACAACGGGGAGACCTTGATACGGAGAGTCATATCACGAAATCAGACTATTTCATGTGATCATGATGTAATAAATACACGGAAAAATTATACAGCTAGCTACAATTAAGTACGTTAGTCTAAGTTAAAATTCGCTATAAAACTCAGTCTTTCAAACGTCTGTATATGAATATTATGACGTCATTAGGTTCCCAGTCCAATGATCAATGAAAATGGTCCAATGAAATTGACAATGGTTTCTTTGATATTTATGGTGCGCAGTATCTTACTCTCAGAGACCAGCTGCACCACATACGCGACGTATGATATATGATAAAAACATACCGTCCACAAACACTCATATAACAGGATCATTAGGGTTACATTCCCCGCATCAATCCTCATCTTCACCTGGCCCAAATTATCAAATTATTATTGTTTAGAGTATAAACGCCCAGAAACCATCGTTCCTCGATTCAACGACAATAAAGAAAAAAAAGTACGTTTGGAAATTATAAATGACATTTTTGACAGATTCTGAGTTCCAAACTCGAATATAACCAATTGATTCCATCAAAGTTACCTTGATTTCACCTTCTACAACCACAAGTTGTAACCCAAATATCACCGATAAAGAATGGGTTTTCTTGGTACACTTTCCTCGCTAAAAAATCAACTACAAAAAAAAAAGAAAAACAAGCGCAGCATGAGCCCAGGGGACCGAATATCCAGATATTTTAAAAAATCCAATGGAACGCCTTGGAGGGTCTCATCTCTGTCATTAGCAGATGGAAGTCCTCGGTCCGACCATGCCCACACAGCTTTTTGCGCAACTGAGAATTTTATGTAGAAAGACCTGGACCCCGTGGTTATCTTGCGCTATTTTCATGGGAGATGTCCATAACACTGGCAATACGTCAAGTGATCAATCGTCGATCAGCCATCACCTTGTTATGCAACCGTGAATGGTTGAATGGTTTCTGTTGATGGCCTTCCAGGAAGCGAGTTATTATCACGACTCTCTCTTAAACGCTTGAATTCCGCAGCCCATTTTTTTGCTATGCAAAAGTATGAGGCATCATTCCCGAAAGCGGAGACCATGTCCGCATGTATCTGCGTTGGGGTTTTTCCTTGATGACTGCCCTTTAGTAGAGTGGTTCATGCTCAGAAAAAAAATGCAATAAACGAGGTATATTTGAGGGTTATTTTGGCGGGATATCGGGTTCAAAATGCAATCTAGAGTCAAAAGCAGGAAATTAAAAGTCAAAAGCAGACAGTAGAAAATCAAAATTAAAAGGAAAAACTTTTATCTGAAAGGGTATTTAAATTGTGTAAACCCACAAAGTGTTCATCGACAGAATTTCTACTTTCTGCTATCAACTTTTGACTTTCGACTTTTTCTTTTGCTTTTGACTTCTGCTTATGATTTTCTAACGCAGATAACCATATGGATGAGTGAAACCCTATTATATTTGGCCTATAAATCTGCATAGAAGTCATGTACAGAAATAACTGTTATTGAGTGATTCATAAATACATGCAGCTATTCAATAATATTTTTACAAACGATTGTTCGTATAAAAGGAGGGACACGTCAGAGCACGGTATTATAGTAACAACCAACAAACTGATATAACATAATAATATCTATTATAGACATATTACTTGGTCACAGAAGTTTAACACTACGTATACTGGAAGTCTCCTGTCTCTCTAATAAACTATCTACCATCATCTGAAACGTAAGTTGTTGTTTCTTTTATACATGTTTATCACTTTTATACATTATGTTAAAATATGTTCATCTTGTTTATATCATACATTATACAGTGCCGGGTTTAGTTGAAGAAAGGCGTTAGAGTTCCCTCCAATCTCCCACCCTAGACTATTACACGTATAAGCCCTCTCCCCGCCCCCTCACGACTAAGGACAGATAAAATTGTGTTTGAAAGACACAGTTGGGCTAATCCGAGTCTATAATGACAACTAAGGGGGGGAGGTACCAAAGGGGAAGGGGTCTTATATTAGACACAAGTATAATATCATCCATGGGATCAAGGTTCTCGCATCGTATTTTTATAACTAACTCTAAAATCCTTCTAATGGTGTTATAATTATCTTCTATATTATATCCTTTCTTTCCAATTGAAACCATCCATCCTAACTTATGATAGATGAGTTTCACAAAAGGATTTTAAGCATTGATTAGGGCTACGTTGTTAGATCTAATGCAACATATAGATGTAATTGGAATAAAGATAATATTGTGAACAGCCCGGGTCACATAATTTTAACATACCATCATGTACAAAAACAAGTCTCATTCAATGTATTTTCTTAGCACGGGAAATAGAGCTATGGTCCACCCGTTTATTTTAGTGTAAAGCAATTTAAGCATTTGAATGACGCCTCATATTAGAACTCCAAGAAAAAAAACCCCCAAACCCCAGTAAACTAAACACAAAAGGAAAACCATTTATTCATATCCAATGTCATGGAAAGAAGAGCACTCTTATCTTCGTGTACAATGGTTTAATTTGAGTCACAAATATTATAATATGTTTGTGACAATTCTCAATACATGTAGTTCTCTTATCCAAAATACCATAAAACTACGAAATTCAAGCGATTTAGTTTATCGATACACATTATATCCATTGAAGCCTGCGAGTAAATCAAATGCCAAGATCACGAATCAAATGCCAAGTTCAAGGACAACCCACCGATATATTTCGAAACAATTTTAATAGACACCGCTCTTCGACTGTCTGACCATATGTGCAAACTCCCCAATTGATATTGTAACCGTTAATTTTGCCTGTCAACAGTTTTCAGTTTCGAAGCGTAGTTACATTCACAGTAAGTGTCTGCTCGGAAATGTGCACTGCGCGAGCGCAAGCGATTTTAACTAAAATCTGTTAAAATTGCATTTTAAGTTACAATCGATCTTCGTAAAACGCATAAAATTTCATTTTGATTTTAGCTAAAATCTATTTTGGTGATTTTAGCTTAAGTTTTTGTGAAACAGAGCCCTGGTTCTGAATTGGAGAAAAGTTTTTTTTTTTATATCAATAACTTATATTTTTCTGTTTAAGTTAAAAGTAAAATCCATAATAAACCAGGTGTGTGTGTGTGTGTGAAATAGCTTTATTTAACGTCCGCTTCCATTGAGGTGATATCAGGATGACAATATATTCGTTGTTTTATCTTTCGATATAAAACAGAGAGAAATGAGGATTAACGTCCACTCGACACAAACTATTTCATTTCGAGACTAACATATGGTTCAATTTTATTTCATTAATTCGCTTGCGCGTAAGGGTCTTTAGCAGTGGGAGAAAACCGGAGGACCCGGAGAAAACCCACGCGGTTAGACAGGCGACCCTACTCTTTGTCATGTACCACCGGGAAACTGAATCCACGCCAGTTGCCTCAATGACAGACCTTATGATGCAAAGCGCACGCGCTAACAATTCGACCATCCAACCCTCTATAATCAGACCAGGGAGAGAGAAATGTTTACAGGTAAAGACAATGTTGCTGCTAGTCTTGTCCACTTTGAAAGACCAGGGAGAGAGAAATGTTGCTGCTAGTCTTGTCCACTTTGAAAGCAACATGTGATGGTTATATTGGGGTTTCTTTGTCTCGTTTGTGTCGTGTGGACAAGAGATCAAATACCTTGACTTTCCATTTTCCTTTTACTACATTTATCTGGACAAGCTACTGCACAGTTTCCGATTTCCCATTTAAGATTTTTAGAATTATTATAAACTGTTTCTTCTAGTTAAAGGATTATCTGATTGTTAGGTTTGTGTTTGAAAGGACGAGAATTGGACAAGTGTATCACTGTAATTGTCAATACCTTTTTAAATTTTCTATTGTTTCATTGTACATGTAGTTCAATAATTTATTTCTTATTGTGGGCGACATTTATGTTATAGGATGGGGATTAAATATGGTATTGTTTAATCCAATATGTTTGATTGTAAACAGAATTTAAATAACACGTGATTTATATTGGCCCACGTTGAGGTTTTTCTATTTATCGTCTATTCAGTTAGTTCGTCATAGTAGTGACGCGTGCATATTGAATACACGACATACAATAAAAGTTAAATTCACGGGGAACGAATCTATGGAAAATTTGGTCCTTTAGTAACGCAATGATCAATTGGTGTCATGTGATATCAAATATGTTTATTAGAAACGAGTTTTATCTGACGAGAAGTCTTTATTCAAGCGGTTGACTATTTTACTGTCTACCAGATCTCAACAAGTGTCTTATTACTCATCTGTAAGTTTTATTTTATTTTGATTATTTCGTTCTCATTTATAACTGTATTTTCACTACTGGACCAAATTAATAGAAAGTTGTCGGGTGGCTCTCTCAGAATGTTGTGAAAAAAAACCCTCAATGGACAAGGAACATTACCCGCAAATTTCAATGTTTCATAATATTCTCAGGGGGTAACCCGACAACCACTGGTCCACTGGACCTATAATTTTATGCAAATATAGATACTTTATTATGGGGAGTAGAAGGCGTCATATTTCTAACCGCTTATTGCTAGATATTTTATACCAATATGTACTGCTCATACACTGCAAGTAATGAATAATATTAATACTATCATGTGAATACTAGGTGACGTTTATCACCCATATATAGTAATAGCCTGTCACTCAATGGCTGACGCTTACGGCGTATCATCCATATATAGTAATGGGCGGAGTCTGTTTGGTATTGTTTATTCACATGCGCAAAATCATTAGCCGGTTAAGTGTCTACCATAGCGGTCCCTGTGCTTCGATTTATATGATTTGTGGTCGTGTTTGGTTGGCGTCAATCTGTTTCACAGAGAATTACTTACGAATTAACTCTGTAGATTAGAGTCCACAGCACGTGCGTTGACTGCTCACCGCACCAGTCATTGGCTAACTGATTCGGGCAAAAGGATGCATTTTACTCATTTTAATACCATTTACACTAAATAGGAAATATTTTGTTAACTTCAAATACTTCAAACGTCTTTATTTATTTTCCTTTTACCTCAAAAAAATGTTTGAGAATTTAATTTGTCGGAGTAAAAAAGTTAATATGCCGTACTTATTAAGCCTCGTCGATGTCATGCTTATCAGCGGCAAAGCGAATATTCACTGCGGGATCAGTTTGGGTTGGCGTACATACTTAATTATATATATGAAGAGTTCGTGGAAAAAGACGCCGACAGTGTATAATCCGATGATTTAATTAAGATTCGATATTTGTAATAAATAGTCAGCAATTAAAAACAACGTCGTCGTGTGTATGCAATGAATTCTCCTCCAACTTTGCACCCGTTGCTAGGTACTGAGAGCGGTATGTCACGTGACACAAACATGATACTTGGCAATTGAATATTTTGAAAAGGAATTGAAGCAAAATTATGATAGATTAATTAGTTTGAATATGTTTTTAGTCTTAATATATCATCAAATCACCCAGTTTGTACCCGGGAATGTAACTTTAAATATCAAGGGCCATAAATCTTAAAGTCATTATCGGAAATCATTGAAAATCAATAGGATTCTTCGTCTCATGACAATTACAATGTTCTGGGAAAGATTGGAAGCAAAATTATGATAAATTAATTAGTTTGAATATCTTTTTTTAATATATTATCAAATCACACAGTTTGTACGCGGGAATGTCTCTTTAATGAATTCTATCATACTGATCAGCAGTGAATATTCTCTAATCCGCTACAATCACTGACAGGGATAACACCGGTGTGGGTTAATGAGCTCGATATATTAACCTTTTACGTAATCCAAATTGAATTCTAGATCTTTTTTTTAAATAAAGGTGTTTGAAGTAGATCTGGATACAAAATTATTTTCTATTTAGTGTAAATGGGGATATAAAATAAAAAGGTATCATTCTTCTCGGGCCAGCTTATGTTCTGTAAACAATGCGCACGCTCCCGAACCACTGTGATGTGACCTCAAATTGAATTCTAGATCTTTTTTTTAAATAAAGGTGTTTGAAGTAGATCTGGATACAAAATTATTTTCTATTTAGTGTAAATGGGGATATAAAATAAAAAGGTATCATTCTTCTCGGGCCAGCTTATGTTCTGTAAACAATGCGCACGCTCCCGAACCACTGTGATGTGACCTCACATGTAGAAGACATTTGAACGTATAAAAATCTGTCATCTCAGACAGGGGCATAAGGAGGTGTAACGAGATTAATTTTGACCTTCTATTCGTCATGGCGTGAGAAATCTTCCTCTATAAGTGGACTGAATAGTTGTCAATATTATAAATACTCCTCTTTAGTGTTATTTACAACAAAACATCATACAAAGTTGTCAGTTATTGTACTGTTTGTATGGCTGTATTAATAACAACTAATGACTCGTATTATATTATCCAATACGCTTAACGGTCGTGGAGTCAGGGGATCGCCCTTATTTTACGGAAGATTATTGCCGTCATGATCCTATCTCAATGTCGGGGGGGGGGGGGCTTTCTCGTTTTGAGAGGTCAATTCGTAGCCATGTCTACTGAATACCACTAACAGGACAATTTACCCGAACCTACGTAAATCTACAAGAATCTACAAGAATCTACCAATATTCACACTCAAATCACATTCATTATAATCATGACGACGTATTATGCCGTCGCCCTTGTTTGTTCGTCCGTCCATAATTTGTTTGCGGACACTCTACAGGTCATAATTTATATTTGATTTTGACGAAACCTAAAATATAGGTCTATATCCCAAAGATCTCGGCTCCTTTCGATATTGGCATGTATTGGAGAATAACTCCGAAAAATCACGTTTTTAGCTTGTAGTCACTCTAGGGGTCACAACTTTAAACTGATTATGATGAAACATGAAATGCATGTTTATAACCCAAATATCTTGATACGACAAATCGAGTTTTTAGCTTGTGGTCTCTCTTGAGGTCACAATTATTATCCGATTTATAAAGCCGTTCGAATGTATCACCGTTATACCGTGTTATAAGTTGAGTTCGAATTTCTTGAAAATCGGACCAAAACTGACGGAAACAAGTAGCCGCCCGTCGTACACAAATAGTGTAAAGATATGTTATATCAAGGTTGTGGACCCTCTAGATGTTACAATTTTGATCCGATTTTGATGAAAGTTGAAATACATGTTTATAATCCAAAGCTCCTGATTCCTTTCGATATTCGCGCATATCAGAGCGTAACTTCACAATCGTTTAAATATATCACCGTTACACATCAATGAAGGTTGAGATCGAATTGCGTGAAAATCTGGACAAAATGGCTGCTACTTGTACGCAATTAGTGTAAAAGTATGTAATACCAAGGTTGTAGGCACTCTAGACGATGTCGCATTTTTATCCGATGTTGATAAAACTTGAAATGTTTATAATCCAAAGATGGTGGTTCCCTTTGATTTGTGCATATCAGACTGTAAGTTCCTGGATTATGGCCCCTGATTGTACGAAAAATCGTGCTTTTTAGTTTGTGGATTCTCTAGAGGTCACAATTTTTATCCGATTTTAAAAATCGTTTATTAAATATATCACTATTCCACCATAATGAAGGGCAAACTCGAAACAAACTGCCCGAGTTAAACGGGCGCTTTTTGTTTGCACATTGTGTAAAAGTATGTAAATACGAAGGTTATGGACCCTCGCGAGGTCGCAATTTCTATCCAATTATTATGAAACTTAAAATATATCTTTATACCTCAAAAGATCTCAGTCCCTTTGAATATTTGCGCATTTCAGATCATAACGTTCTGGATTATGGCCCCTGATGTTTTTAGCTTGTTCTCTATCCATAGCTTGCAAAATGTGGGCGTATCTTGTCTGGCAGCCGCTGATTATAAGACGTCATCACTGCGTTTCAATTAAATGAATTTGATTTGAATAGAACAAACTATGTGGTAGTCAAAATTTAACCGGACACTCCCTTGATATCGAGTCATATCCTGCCGATTGTGATCAAACAATATGATTTGCAGCGTCTGCGTTTTCGAGCCACAGAGAAATTTGTAGAGGTGAACTACACAAAATATTTCTTTTTTGAATAAAAAAAAGGGGGTGGGGGCAGAAGCCCCCTAACTTTCGGGCAATCTGACTTTTCGGGCAGGCGGGCAAAGTGAAACCAAATTGTTTTTATTTCATCCAGTTGGCAAAACAAAGTGCCCGAAATATAATAAAACACCAGTTTTATTTTTCTTTTAATTGAATACCACGAATTTGTACTGAATTGATTATGGATTAAAACATTTTGTCTGGAGTCACTCGACACATACTAAGTCATTTCAGCACTATAACAGGAATCTTGCATTTCAAGTTTGTGTGTAGAGGTCTTTAGTAGTGGGGGGAAACTGGAGTACTGGACGAAAAACCCCACTTCTTGTCACGTACGAGCGGGAAATCGAAACCACATCACTAAAATTATGATGCAATGCACACACTTTAACTATTCGGCCAAGAAACCCCCCTTTTCAATTCTGAAAATGTAATAAAAGTCAAGATTTGTTGCCTTTTATTTAGAGATCTTGTGATTATCAGTCCATAAAGTTTAAATCAAATGTATTTACAGGCCTTATTTCTGGCTCTGATACGTTGACAGGCCTGCTTCTGTTGACATAAAAAGTCATCATGTTAGAATATAAAAAATCTTTATTACACTGGTAATGGCTTTTCTGGTGACAAATATAATTTATCACAATTACAAACAAGAACTGATAATAAAAGTATAAGAAAAATATCTCTTTTGATATAAGGTAAAACATAATCTATTACAATCTCATCAATGCCAATGGCGGGAGAAAAATAGCGTTTTGGAAACGAGGCTAATTGAGATGACATCACGCGCTGGGTGAAAATTCAACAGAATTGAAATTATATTACAAAAGATTTGGGTGAAAATTGAAATTAACTTGGGGGGAAATTAAAAAAATAAAATTAAATTAAAATCTACTTAGGTGAAAATTATACAAAAAAAAAAAAAAAATTAAACTGCAAACGACTTGGGTGGAAATTAAAACTGACTTGGGTGACGTTAGTGAAAATTATAAAAAAAAAACAAATTATATTACAAATGACTTGGGTGGAAATTAAAATTGACTTGGGTGAAAATTAAACAAAAAAAAAATTAGATTAAAATTTAATTAAGTGAAAATTATATAAAAAAAACAAAATAAATTGCAAATGACTTAGGTGAAAATTATAAAAAAAAACAAATTATATTACAAATGACTTGGGCGGAAATTAAAATTGACTTTGGTGAAAATGAACAAAAAACAAATTAAAATTTACTTGGGTGAAAATTATAAAAAAAAAATTTAATTGCAAGGTGATATCAAATTAATTGTTTGCCTTTAGTTTAATCCAGCTTCCTAATTCTTGCCAATATGCTTGTACATGTTCACAGCTGTAGTAAAGATGTATTAATGATTCTGTTTCTTTTTTGCGAAAGGTACATAAGTGCAGTATTCTATGGTGTTCTATTTCGGCCACTTCGTGCGTCGCGCGTCGCCTTTGAAAAAAGGCGACGCACGACGCGCGACGCAAACTTTGCGTCGCGCGTCGTGCGTCGCGCATCGCCTTTTTCAATGTTAAGCTATAGGGAGAAAAAAGCGACGCGAAGTTTTTAACACGACGGCGCCCTTAAAAAGGCGACGCGTCACCCTTCGCGTCGCGTCGCGCGTCGCCTTTTCTAAGGTGATGAAATGCGCATGTACCAGGAGAATTCATTTGCAGTTTATTTGCCGTTTGGTATTTTGTCTTCAATACAATAATTTATTTTGGACACAAGGAACTGCCATTACTATACTTTTTGCATTTCTATAAAACCCAGATTATGTGTTATATTTTAAATCTCTATTCTAAACTTAAAATTTTAAACTCTACTGCGAAAGAGTGGCCTCGTGTCCTCTACTGTGAAAGAGTGACCTGTTCTCTGCAGATACAGTAATACACTATAGTTAAACACGCGGTGACTGGGTACTGATAACGATGTGGGTGTGGTTTCCGTTATTTACATCAGTTGTTTTATAGGTTCTCAAGACAGAATTAATACGAGAATTGTTTTATTGTAGATATTTCACGGCGAATATATTAGCTACCCCAAAGAAATCAGGTTAAGATCGAGTTTGAAAGAATCCAAGATTAGGTTCACTTCTGCACTAGTTAACATAGTCACACAGGCAGCTACTAGCAGGGCCTTCTCAAGCCTATGTGGCGCCCCCACCCACCCAGCCATTGCATACTGTAACTGCTTTGTTCAATGTCTTCGATCAGTTGAATTATGATGATCAAAATTTTTTTAAAATATCATCTTTCATACTTTTAACACCTTGTCTAAATAACTATTTATTAAATTTATTAATTTTTTATATCTATTTTCCCGTCAACTCTCCGTTTCATCGAAAAACACTATAATATTCAAAATTTACGCCAATTTTCAAAAGCAATCCTCACTTCGCTTGCAATATGATTAATGTTTTAAATCCCCCAAACGAAATTGCTGGTCACGTTGCTTCATATATATACATGTATAAGTGTCTCCACGAAAGAGCACCAGAGTTACCTGTTAACCAACACCCCTGTTCAATATAATATGTTTATTATACTAATACTTACAGTAGAAATAGTTTTTTTACTGTAAAGACTAGTTTAGATAATTTTCGTTTTAGCTGTTTACGGATCTTCAGTATGTCGACCATTTTTTTTTTTTTTTTTTTTGATGCCAATTGTACATTCATAAAGGATCACCCCAGATGCTATGTTATAATTGTATGATTAACCTTTGCTTTTGTTTACAATGTGTATGCTGTCCTTGGTGGATGCAATGATACAATAAAATCTTATCTTATCTTATGACTTGGAAAAATCATAATTCTACCCTCTACTGACTCCAAGGTGAGCACTAAGTTAATTGCCCCCACCCCTCAAAGTAGAGTCGCCCCCTGTTAATATATTGGTAGTCGGGTATTCTCATATTAATTCTGTCTGTATAAATGTCAAGGAATGTTCATACTATAAGTAATACAACACTAGAGAACCTATAAAACAACTGATGTAAATAACGGAAACCATACCCACAACGTTATCAGTACCCTGTCATCGTTTGTTTAACTGTAATAGTGTACTATCTGTAGACAGCACCAGGTCATTCATTCACACCAGAATTTAAGTTTAGAGCAGAGATTTGAAATATAACATATAATCTGGGTATTGTAGAAATATATTGTTATATAAAGGATACTAATGGCTGTTCTTCGTGTCCAAAATAAATTACTGTATGTAAGATAAAACACCAAACGGCAAATAAACTGCAAATGAATTCTCCTGGTACATGCGCATTTCATCACATTAGAAAAGGTGACGCGCGACGTCATGTTAAAAACTTCGCGTCGCTTTTTTCTCCCTATAGTTTAACATTGAAAAAGGCGACGCGCGACGCACGAAGTGGCCGAAATAGAACACCATAGTATTCTCCCCAATAAACCGCCCAGTTAAAAAACCCTTTTTGTCCTGATGAGTAAGTTATTTAAAATAGATTTAATACGTTTTGCTATAACGGCTGATAAAATTTTGTAGGAGGAATATAGCAATGTAATTGGTCTCCAATTTTTGATGAATTCCCTTGGTTTATTCCCTTTTGGAAGTATAGAAACAATACCGAGCCGTTGTGTTTCTGATAAGATACCCGCCCTTAGTGAATAATTGAAGGATCTGACAAGGAAAATTGATAAGTCTGACATGTGTTGACATAAAAAGTCATCATGTTATAATATAAAAAATCTTTATTACACTGGTAATGGCTTTTCTGATGACAAATATAATTTACCACAATTAGAACCAAGAACTGATAATAAAAATATAAGAAAAATATCTCTTTGATATAAGGTAAAACATAATCTATTACAATCTCATCAATGCCAATGGCGGGAGAAAAATAGCGTTTTGGAAACGAGGCTAATTGAGATGACATCACGCGCTGGGTGAAAATTCAACAGAATTGAAATTATATTACAAAAGATTTGGGTGAAAATTGAAATTAACTTGGGTGGAAATTAAAAAAAAAATTAAATTAAAATCTACTTAGGTGAAAATTATAAAAAAAACAAATTAAACTGCAAACGACTTGGGTGGAAATTAAAACTGACTTGGGTGACTTGAGTGAAAATTATAAAAAAAAACCAAATTATATTACAAATGACTTGGGTGGAAATTAAAATTGACTTTGGTGAAAATTAAACAAAAACGAATTAGATTAAAATTTAATTAAGTGAAAATTATAAAAAAAAAACAAAATAAATTGCAAATGACTTGGGTGAAAATTATAAAAAAAAAAAAATTATATGACAAATGACTTGGGTGGAAATTAAAATTGACTTTGGTGAAAATGAACAAAAAACAAATTAAAATTTGCTTGGGTGAAAATTATAAAAAAACCCAAATTAATTACAAATGACTTGGGTTGAAATTAAAATTTATTTGGGTGAAAATTATATAAAACAAAATTTAAATTTACTTGGGTGAAAATTATAAAAAAACAAAATTAATTGCAAATGACTTGGGTTGAAATTAAAATGTATTTGGGTGAAAATTATAAAAAAACAAAATTAATTGCAAAGACCCTCAAAATGTTTCCATTTATCTTGAACTTTGTCACCAAGTGTAATTTGTTCTTTTTCAAAATAGTATAATAATTATTTTTTAAATACATTTTGTCCAAGCCTTTGTTTATATACATGTATATGTAACTTTGCTAAACTATATATCAAATTTGGAATTTTGTTATCATCAGTATCAATGCCACATAAACATGTTATCAAGGTGATATCAAATTCATTGTTTGCCTTTAGTTTAATCCAACTTCCTAATCCTTGCCAATATGCTCGTACATGTTCACAGATGTAGTAAAGGTGTATTAATGATTGTGTTTCTTTTTTGCAAAAGGTACATAAGTCTGATTACGATAATTCCAATTTTAGCTAAAAATTTATTTGTACCTATTATTCTACTATTGAGTCGAAATTGAAACCATTTCAGCCTAATATCGACATTAAAATCAAAAGTTTGCTTGTAAATACGAGCCCATTCTTCTAGAGTTAATTTCATTCCCAGATCTGATTCCCATGAGATTTCGGATTTAGTTTTTTGAATTTTTTATCTAAGAAATATGTGTACAAATGTTTTGCCCCAGTATCAAACTTAAAGATAAATTCAATAGTTTGAGGGTAAATGATTAACCTAACAACTGCTGTTGTAGGATTTACGTTGTTTAAAGTGGTCCATTTAGCCAGAAGTGATTTTTTTAATCCTTACAGGTCTGTAAAGTGTGGACAGAAATTATATATAGATTTGAACGTGTCGTATGTCATAAAATCTTTATCGAATAGATCATAAACATACTTTATTCCTTTCTGATGCCAAACATCAAAATATATTGTTTTATTGTTTATTTTTATATTTGAATTGTACAACAATGGATGACGTAGAATATTATATATTTCGTTATCTTTCGGTTTTAACTTAATTAGCACAATACTTATATAATTAAAACCTCTTGCCAGAAAGACATTTTTGTACGCTTTGATATTTTATAAAAATAATCATCCCCGAAAGAGCCAACCAATAACTGTTTATCTGGTAAAGAAGCAACTAACAATTTTGCCCAGGCAGTGTTTTGATGTTTTAATAATCTTCTAAACCATGTAATTTTTAATGACTTTGAGTATGCTATTATATCAATTATTTTACATCCACCATTTTCAAAATTTTGAAACATAGGTTTTCTAGACACTCTTTCAGCTTTATTACCCGAAACAAATTTATATACTGATTTCTCTATATTCTTTAAATAAGATATATCCGGTGAGGGTAGACTTGTCAGTAGATGATTTAATGTTGGTATTAATATTGACTTTACGACAGTTATTCGACCGAGTACAGTCAAATTTCGTTTAGACCAATTTGACACTAAATGACAAACTTCTTGAAACTTAACATTATAATTCATGTCTATTATCTTATCGATATCAGTACTGTACTTTATTCCTAGGGTCGTAAATTCCGATATTTCCAAGATTAATTTTTTTATAACATTTAAAAATCTTTCTCGATTTCCTCTCAATGATCCTATCCAAACAAATCAAGTTTTTTCTAAGTTTGGTTTTAAACCTGAATATTTTGCGAATTCATCAAGAAGATTCAAGGCCTGTCTAAGAGATTTTTCGCTACCGTCAAGTGCCAGAGCAGTGCCATCTGTACATTGTGGGATTTTTTGGTTTTTACTCCCTAAATTAATTCCTTTAATGTCTTCCACGCTTCTTATTAAACTACCCAAAATTTCGACACATATCAAAAATATATAGGACGATAACGGATCTCCCTGTCTACAGCCACGTCCAATGGCGAAGAACTCACTCGATTTACCAAATTGTTTAACACAGAGCTTAAAATCAATATTAAAAATGTTTCCCCCATTTCCTGATTTGTTCTCCAAAATTAAAGAATTTTAAAGTTTTATCAATAAATCGCCATGAAACGGAATAAAAAGCCTCCTCGTCCAGGAATATTTTCTATTTCTGTATACTGCAAGATATCAAATAAAAGTCGTGTATTCTCCCCAATAAACCGCCCAGTTAAAAACCCCTTTAGGTCCTCATGAATAAGATTATTTAAAACAGATTTAATACGTTTTTGCTATAACGGCCAATAAAGTTTTGTAGGAGGTATTTAGCAATGTAATTGGTCTCCAGTTTTTGATGAATTCCCTTGGTTTATTCCCTTTTGGAAGTATAGAAACAATACCGAGCCGTTTTGTTTCTGATAAGATACACGCCCTTAGTCAATAATTGAAGGATCTGACAAGGAAAATTGATAAGTCTCACCAGAAAAACTTATAAAATTCATATGAGTAGCCATCGGGTTTCATATGTTTTAATGCAGACAGGGCCTCATTAGTTGTTATCTCCCCCTCTAGACTATCACTTTCATTATTACTAAGAATGGTGATATTATGGTCCGCTAAAACTTCATCCAGATTAACATCTTCTAAATTACTTTCCTGTGATTCGTATAAATTTTTATAGAAATCTTTAATAGCTTCTAAAATATCTTTTTGATTTGTTATCAGTCTTTGATTCTTATCAATAATATTTGTAACATTCCTATTGACATAATTTCTTTTTTTAGAAAATATTTGGACGGTTTCTCACCATGTTCAATATATGTAGCATTTTAGCTTAAAATCAATCCTTTAATGTGTTTCTCTCTTAATCGTTCTTGTTGATTTAAATAATTATGGTAAATTTCATTTAAAAACGTGTTATCTTTATCCTGAAGAAAAACATGTACTTTTTCTTTTCGATTCTTAAATACACTGTAGGAGATAGTTTTTGACCTAATATTGAGTAACAACATTTCGAAAAATAATTGAACGTTAATCAAAAATGAAAGGTCACTATCTTTTATAAGACCTATTTTATCTTCGCATAAGGTAATACGGCATATTCTTTTTTAGTGTCTAGAATTGTATTTTTGACTATTCTAACATATTCAACGTCTTCGAGAAGTGTATTATTAAATCTCCAAATCCCCTGAACTAGTTCTTCACGAAGACTGCAGAATGATCCGTTCTATAACCTGGTAAAATTTGTGGTTTATCTATCAAACTTCTCAACGCTTCTGAAATTAAAACAAAATCTAATATATTAAATTCGGAGTCAAATTCTCGTATTAGTTTTTTCAGTTTACAATAGTATCTCTATTTGGACCATATATTGTAATTAAATTCAAAAAGCAGTTTAACCGCTATAATATTACCATCTTGACCTATGTGTTTTCGTTTTATCTCATATTCCAAGTTATTATTTAGAAGTATACAGAGCACTCTTGCATTGTTTTTTCCTTCACCTAAAATAATGTCGCCATCCCATTCTGAATATATTTTTTTAAAATCAGTTCAAAAGATGTGTGTCTTGTAGACAACATATTGAGTATTTCTTTTCTGCTAAATAATTAAAAAAATCTTTCTGTTTTGAGCTATTCTTTAACCCTCTACTGTTCATACTAATAATTTGTACCATTGTAACAACAATGACCAATCGTTATAATTTCAAATATGTCTACTTCAAAATAAAGTAAATATTGAGCTGTACTGATAAATCCGTGTAGTTTGTAAAAATATATTGTAAATAGTTTTGAATGAAAATGTTGAAAACATAAATTTATAAATGTCATAAAGTTATGTGATTTGAATCTATTTATGAGCTCTACGTTTCTGGTTGTGACGTCATCTAGCTAGCAAGTTAACACCTTGCTCTTTGGAGTATTTACAATTTCTCATTAATACTGTTTTTGCATTATGTTGTTAGTATCTTCAATATGATTGGACGAGGTTTATCTGGATGTTTTGATGGAATTCTATGAATGGCATTTATTTCCATAATTGGAATATTAAGACCAGCACAGTCATGAGCAAGTTTAAGGAAATTTTAATTTTAATTCCCTATTTCTCGCCTCTCTCACACCATACATTTTTATAAAAAAAAATTCGAGAATATTGCTCATTTGTGCTTGCAAGTATCAAAGCTGATTTTGTTGCCAAAGCATTTCCTCTTTCTACGCTCTTACAATTATCTAGTTGCCTCTTCAATCACTCTATATCTTGTGTAAGACTCTCTATCTCCAGTTTGTCTCTCTCGTATTCATTTTCTTGTTTTTCTAGCTATATTGACAGCATGTCTCTGACTTGATCCCGCACTCTGAATTTAATATCACGGATAGAAAAAAATGTTCATATGGTCTTGAATCATAGTCTCATACACACTTAAGGTTACTAGATCTAAAGTTTTATATTTATTTCATCCAACATTTTAACAGTTATCATTTTCTTCATCTTCTCCATTATGTCACCCAAACTTTTTATTATTATATTGCTGTTAGATCGGATTCTGAAACACGAGCTCTTTTTGATGGCAATTTTCTGTCATTTTTAATCTATATGATATCACACCAAATTTTACTTCAGAAACTATAATGTCTCAAAACCTTGTCAATACAATAGGTCAAGCCTATTGAATACAATAGGTCAAGCCTATTGAATACAATAGGTCAAGCCTATTGTTCAAAATATTTCTCTCAATATCACAATTATTCCTTCATAGTTCATAAATCTAATCACACAACCCCATGCTCCATCCTCTTTCACAGCACCCAGCAAAGTTTTAAACCTTTACACTCAATAATATTTCATAATTTTCACAAAACTATCAGAGCCCTCAAACTGTGAATTTACCTCTTAGCCATCTTATTTATGACTTGGTTGAAATTAAAATTGACCTTGATGAAAATTATAAAAAAAAAACCCAAACTAAATTACAAATGACTTGGGTGAAAACTATAAAAAAACAAATTATATTAAAATTGACTTAGGTGGAAATTGAAATTGACTTGAGTGAAAATTATAAAAAAACAAATTATATTAAAATTGACTTGGGTGGAAATTGAAATTGACTTGGGTGAAAATTATAAAAAAAAATTATATTGGGTAAATATTACAAAAAAAAAAAAAAATAAATTATATTATTTTTCATGTCCCTTATCAGTCACCGTATTCATATGTATACTTATGTATTCATATGTATTCGTTGAATCTAAATCTTATTGTTTTTTTCAAATGGAAAACCTGTAATTTAACTAATTATGATCTCAAATTAGTGACATCGAGAGAACTTGGTTATGCTGGGTCGTTGCTAGGGGATAGCTGACAGCTTAGGTTCTGTTTTTATTGGCGTTCCGCGGAGAGTATGCAATTAAAGAATGATAATATTAATTAATTATATCAACGCGAGTATGAAATTACTGGGAGTATAAACTTTGAATTATAATAATGAGGGTATGAAATTACTGGGAGTATAAACTCTGAATTATATTAATGAGGGTATGAACATATCGAATGATATTAATGGGTGTATGACACAGGCCACATAAAGCATGGCGTGGGTATAGCTATTCGTTAAATAAATTATCTAGTTTTTTATTTCTATGTATTATTGAAAACTTTGCAAAAATCTTAAAAAGGAAAACATCACGCGACATATACGGGTCAAACAGGTTATCTGCCGAATATGGTATTCGATTTTATGTTTATTAAAATTGTTTAAAACGGTCGTCAAGTTAGCTCACTATGGTAGGTAGAATTCATATTGAATATAATTACATTCAAACGATAAATCTATGAATAACTCAACGACAATTTAATAGCTGGTATACGTGTATACTCACAGCTACTCTGAAGGACATGCACTGATGACGTGTATAATAATAGGGATGTATTGTAGCAAATACCAAACTTGCATGTATAGTCCGGTTTACATTTAAATTGATAAAATATTGTCACCACTCAACCAACTTACCTACCAATTTTGCTGCTGAATTTGCGATATTGCCGTATTATGATATTTTGATAGGAACATTATAGAAATTTGAAGGAAGAAATACCTATAATAATTTATGAGAAAAACTTGTTGAATTTTGAGTGATTATCACGCCTGGTGCGGGCTTGAATCAATCTCATCAACATCGTGAATTTGACCTGGAAAAGTTCTCACAATCTTTAATTGGCTTTCTTATGGTAGATTTCATCGGGGCGTCGGTACGCGGTGGGTTGCTTGGTTTGGCGCCCATAATCTCGTCAGGTGACCGCCAAAGCTCAGGTCGATCGGTTACGTCATTTGTGGGAACGGTTAACAACAGCAACTACTACTACGTGGACGGTGTAGGATACCGGAACAGATAGTTAGGATTACGTGCCTTGTCAACAGATGCCAAAACGATCTCCTCGTTGAAAGCACCTTAAACATTTAGCCGAACTTCTAGTGGTAGCAATAATATTGGGTTTTCTTGTCTCGTGTGGACAAGAGATCAAATACCTTGATATTTCATTCTTTAAATTGATTGAAAGGTCTACGACATTTATCTGACCAAGCTACTGCGCAATTTCAGCATCAACATTTAAGATGTTAAGAAATCTTATCAAACGTTTTTGTTTCTAACTGAAGGTCGAAATTTGCTCCCATTACATGATTGCCGAATGTTTAGCGCGTCTTGGTTGTACGTGACAAGAAGTAGGGTCGCCTGTCCCAACTCGGGGCTTTTCTCCTGTAATTGTCAATATATCTTCTATTGTTTTAAGGTAGTTAAATAATTTATAGGTTTTAGGAATGGTAAAGTATTGCTGATCGGCCAGTGTGGATTCTGTTTAATCCAATAATATGTGTCTATAAAAGGGATTTCAATTAACACGTGATTTAAGGTATATATTAACCGACGTTCAGATTGTATATTTGTATCGTCTATTCAGTTAGTTCGTCATAGTAGTGTATATTGAATACACGACATACATTAAAAGTTAAATTCACGGGGAACGAATCTATGGAAAGTTTGGTCCTTTAGTAACGCAATGATCAATTAGTGTCATGTGATATGAAATATGTTTATTAGAAACGAGTTTTATTTGACGAGAAGTCTTTTTTCAAGCGGTTGATTATTTCACTGTCTACCAGATCTCAACAAGTGTCTTATTACTCATCTGTAAGTTTTACTTTATTGTACGTTTAATTGACGTCCTGGATATTATGTTGTCAGTTTTAATTATTTCGTTTTTATTTATAACTGTATTTTCACTAGAGGACCACATTAATAGAAAGTTCTCATGTAACCACCTTTGTATAATGTGAAAACAAAATTCAATAGACCTTTGGTCAACTTGACATGGGGTGACCCCAGATTTATCATGGTATACAAATACAGGTACTTTATGGGGGGTAGAAGCGGTTGTATTTCTAACAGCTTGTATCTAGATATTTTATTATTGATGCTGATATTCAGTGCAGGAGAACGGCGCATCTGAAAAGAACCCAATGACAAACTCCGGACAAAGCACCACAAACACACAGAGAGACAATGCAAGCAATACATAACATAATCTACTATCATATATCCATACATGAATCGCTAATATTAAACCTGCTAATCACTAGGTGGCACTAATTACTACACATAAACACCAAAACATTAGGACAATCGATTACCCATATATGGTATTGGCCTGTCACTCAATGGGTGACGTATACTACCCACACTGTGTATCACCCATGTGTGGAAATGGGCGGAGTTTGTTTGAGATTGTTTGTTCACAAGAGCAGAATAATGAGCCATCTAGCCCCGCCTTACATTGAGCCTGTTACGCTTTCGTTTGAATGTCGTCCATAGCAACGACCCCTGTGTGTATATTTTAATGAGCTGTGGTCGTGTTATGTAAAGGTACAGACTTAATTATATAGATGAAGAGTTTAGGAATTTGAATAAGATATAGCCTATTACGATTAAAAGTGTAATAATTTTGAACCTAAGGTTATAAGTATTTTTATATTTTTTATTATATAAGGTTATTAGTACTTTTATATTAGTTTTTTTTAAAATATATGGTAATTAGTATTTTATATTTGTCAGTGATCTGATTTGTATATCTTTTTTTTATCGTTGTTTGGTTTAATTAAAATACATAGATACTATGTCTACCTTCCGATTAAATTTAGCAAGTGCAGAAGTGAATACCCATTTCAATATTCCCACTCGCCTACCCTCTTTCGTTCTACAATATGAATTATATATTTACACTTGCCAATAAGGCTTCTTCCATTTTATATTAATTTAAACCTAATGAATTCTATATTTCACCTCTCTCCCTCACCTACTGTCTTCCAGATTTTCCACTGTGGTTTCACCTTGTCAGTGATGCAGGACGGATGGTCTGACAAGGACAGCTGCCTAGTCGTTCGGATGGGACGAAACACGGATGTTCCGTGTACAAATTGGCGTACACGTAAAAAAATCCTTAGAAGTTGGAATTCGATATAAGAGTAGGACGTAGCTGCTGCCCGGACAAAATTCCTTCATATCTGACTGTATGGCGTATGCCCTTCTTCATTAGCCCAGATTAGGAGCTGAACAGTAGGACGTTAAACGACTAGACTTCTGTGCCGTCCCCGCCTACTTCTCAACATATCTCCGTTTACTTCTCACCCCGTCTACTTCTCACTCCCTCGACTTCTAACACTCCCTCTCTACGTCTCTCTCTACTTCTCTACTTGTCACTCCCTCGACTTCTCACTCCTGTTTGCTGGGCTATACAACGTTATAGTTTGCATCACATCTACTGTTATACTTTCATAGAAGCTCAAGGTCACTCGTCGGTCAAGAAGCAGTGTGAAGTTAGCTCGATTTTCGTTTTTAATTTTCGATATTGGCGAATAACGAAAAACAAGCTACCCGTTTTTCGATATTCAAACTTGAATCTCAAAAAGCAGATTTAATGGATGTACATCTACAGAATGTCCCCAAAACACATTATATTAAATCAGTGTTCTAAACTGAACTAAACATATCATAAATGAGGATGCCTGAGCACTGGATGCACATAAATACTGCTCTTTCTCCTTGTTTTTTTTATATTGGCGAATGTCGAACAACGAGCTACTCAAAATCGAATCTCAAAAAAGCAGATTTAGTGGATTTATATCTACAGAATGTGTTCCTGTCGTGGTAATAGTTCCAGTATAGTCTAGTTAGTGTAGTGTTGATGTAGGCATGTTTATGTATCTGTTTGATATTCTGTCCCCTTTCTAAATAAACCATATATTTACGAAACTGATTGCTGTTTTCACTAAGATAGTGTTACACTACTGCACAGTTTTGGATTTCACATTTATATAAGATACTTTATTTTGAGAGATATTGTATTGCCCAGTTTCGGATTTCACACGTATATATAATATAAGAAATATAATTGTTATAATTGAAAGTGAACACCTCCTCTTATTATATAAAGGTTAGAATTGAACAGTATATCACAGTAATTGTCAATACATTTTTAAACTTTCTATAGTTTGGGGGTAGTAAAATTATTCATTTCTTATTGTGGGCGTCGTTTAGAATGGGTATTAGGTAGGATCTATTTAATCATTTGCCATTGTTTCCCATTGATAGACGCGTGCACAAGGAACATTACCCGAAAATTTGGCATAATACTGTGAGTGGGCAATCCGACAACCACTTGACATGAGGGGGGGGGGCTAGATATATAATTTAAACAAATATAGATACTTTATTTCGGGGAGTGGAAATAGTTGTATTTCTAAGCGTCTGATGCTAGATATTTCATTCAAATACAGATATTTTATTATGGGGGGTGTTTGGATGTATTTTATTAAGGAAAAGTTTGGGAATTTGAAAAAATATATAAAGATTCAAAATGTAATATAAGTTGAACTTTACAAGGAAGTTGTTAAACGTTCTTATGGCGACGTGAAGGCTTTGATAAAGAGTAAGTATACCGTTCCACAACACCCGCCTCTATATTGTCGTTGCCGCTGTAGACACTCTACCGGTTGCAATTTTTATCCGAATTTTATCAAAAAATCTCGGTTCCTTTCGTTATTGGCACGTTTTACATATATAGCTTACCGGACTACGGCCCCTGATTGTACAAAAAAGATTTTAGCTTGCTGTCCTACTAGGTTTCAAAATATTTATCTCATTTTGAAAAACCGTTTAAATATATCATTATTACAACCTTATGCGATTGGGTTCGAATTTTGTGAAAATCAAACAGAAACAGCTTGGCGAAATGGATGCTTCTTGTACACATATAGTCTAAAAGTATGAAATACCAAGGTCGTGAACCCTCTGGGAATTTGAAAAAATATATAAAGATTCAAAATGTAATATAAGTTGAACTTTACAAGGAAGTTGTTAAACGTTCTTATGGCGACGTGAAGGCTTTGATAAAGAGTAAGTATACCGTTCCACAACACCCGCCTCTATATTGTCGTTGCCGCTGTAGACACTCTACCGGTTGCAATTTTTATCCGAATTTTATCAAAAAATCTCGGTTCCTTTCGTTATTGGCACGTTTTACATATATAGCTTACCGGACTACGGCCCCTGATTATTACTGGTAATGTTAAACTGTCTATTCCCAACATGTCAGATGGTAATGTTAAACTGTCTATTCTTACGTCAGAAGTGTTTGTGTGGATGTTTGTAGTCGTAAAAGTGGACAATCTAGATACTGTATGATAGGCCTTTGTTTTTTTCCAAACCTAGTAAAATCTGGAAGGATTACAGAAGAATCATTGGTAACCAGAAATTGAAGACAGCAACAATTACAACCAGAACGATGAGTTTATGGAATCTATGGCGTCGATTTTGGGGTGTAATAAATAGGCTTTATGTTGGCCTAACACTAACCAATTATCACAATCTGCGATATGATGTAGAGAATAATTCGGTACAAGAAGTTGAAAATGGTAAGTTAAACTCTTTATGTACTTGTACTCTTTCTGTTTCTAAGATTATGACTTTACCAGTATTAAGGTTAATGTTATTTTTCCAGCTATAACTATTACACTGATAAACCAAACAAATTGGTATCTTCTGGTATCCTTAGTTTAGATAATAATATGTTTTTAACAGTTGAGTAACCTTTACTGTTTCCATGGAAACCAATTTCATAATAGTTGTGTTGTTTGCTACTTCGAAAATTTTCAGTTAAATATATTATATTTCTTTTTATGTTGCTATGGAAAGACATTTGACTCCGGTTATTACCCCAAAGCAAATTTCAGCAAACATTGTGAATACATTTGAGGCTATAGCTTTTAAAAAAAATTTGTAAAATGTGGTTTGAAACACTGGGGTCCTACGACTTTCCATTCTGGAGTTATGCCCCCTTTTCCGAAAAACCTTATAATTGTTAAATAAATCTTTTTTCATATTTGACTTTAAGCATTTTGAGCCATCCAAACCCTATCCATATTCATAATCTGCAGCCCTCGGGTCCCTAGCTATCTTTACAGAAATCCTTGTGACCGCCATTTGGGCTGTAGGTTTTAACAGATTGTTTTTTTAGGGTTTTATTTTAATTTAATTTCAAGCAATGGGGTCATAACATATTAGTTTTTTTCAAATATCAAATTTGATCATTATCAAAGTGTTCATTTTGGGTTAGCTGCAATTTAGACAAAGCTACTGTGTGGGCGCATATAAGTTTCAGTTTCTCTAAAATTGTCACGTCCGGACCGTAACTAAAAGGATTATGGTTCCTGATTGCGCGGAAACTCGCATTTCAGCCTATGGACCATCTAGATGTCACAATGTTTATCGGAATTTAATGAAACAGAAATGTTTATATCCCAAGAATTTTGATTCCTTTCATTATTGGCATGTATCGGACGGTCACTTCCTGGGTGGATAATTGCTCAAGATTATCTTTAGCAGGTTAACCCTTTAGCAGTCAGAACTGTTCAAATATATCACTCTATCACCATAATCGCGACTGAACTCGAATTTCGTTAAAATTAGAACGAAACTTGCCGTCATTGTGACATTACGTTCCAGTTAAGGTGTTAAGGGCTACAGTTTTTATCACTTTTTGTATAATTCGATGTGCAGCATCGATGTTCTCCAATGCGGTCATATCTTGTTTTGTGAGCATGTTATAATTATTATGAGAATGATATTGAATAATATTGTTGATTCAGATACAGACCTGTTATCAAAGATACAAAAACTACAACATGAAAACGATGAACTACACCATGAAAAAGTGGAGCTACAACATGAAAACGTGGAGCTACAACATGAAAACGTGGAACTACAACGTGAAAACGTGGAGCTCAAAGATCTACTATCAAAGATACGGGAAGAAAAAGATGCCGTCATCAAAGAGCTGGAAGGGAAAGTCAGAAATTTGCAGGATTTATTACGTAAGGCTGATAGCCCAACTTCAGAAGGTTATTACACTATTTTTTTTATAAACATCAGAATACCTCATTAGACATTATCGTGCTAATAATTCCTAACATTTCAGTGTGGGTATTTCATGTCGTGACCCTGTCCATTGGTCCGTCGACAGTTGGTTTGTAAACGCGATAGAGGCTACATGTGAAGTATTGTTGCCAGGAAAGGACGAATACTACGGCTTTCTGTTTTAGAGTTATCTCCCCATTGCTGAAAACTATGTGAACACCATAGGGCCATGATAAATGCCCCGTATTTGTTACCAGCTTTCCACAAATCTTCTGAACGCGAAATAAGCTACGGTTTTTAACAGATTGGCTTGTGAACGCGATAAAGTTCGAGGGTTATTTCACATATGGACACGGAGTATTAGGTATTCCGAGATAATTGTGTTTTTATTTTTGGTTTTTTTTTGGGTGGGGGGAGACATTAAAGTATACTTTTATTTCCAGGCTAGTATTCTACTGATTTTAAGATAGGTTGGGTATCATCAAACCTAAATATCGTACCTAACAACGTGTCTTATTCTTACAGGCAAACAGTATGGCAGAATGTTACGTTCTGATTATGATAAGATTCAAAGCAAATTTATGGTTCTACTGGACAATATCAAAGAACCAAATGCATTATGCCAAACCCTGTTTGCAAATGGAGTGTTTGACGATAACGATAAGGAAGTGGTACAGAAGTGCCTTAGAGAAGAAACTACACGGAACGCCACAGACAAGCTTCTCTCTATTCTAATGAATTGTGGTGAAAACGCCTATCACCGATTTTTAAAATGCTTGAAGCAAACTGGCTATGATCAAGTTATTAACAGACTCGAACAGACTGGTAAGTTAATTAAAGGAAAGGTGGAACTCCTTATTGTTGAACAATGTTACCTGTATATTAAATACCTTCTACCTATTAATACAACCTTTATATAACCCTTAATTTACAATTACATGTATTAGACTAACTAAAAACACACCTGTCATAAGAAAATACGCAATATTAAGTACCATTCCATGACCTATAATTTGTTAACCGACATATTTTGTTGTGTTTTGGTGAAGACATATTTTATCAATTTTTATACGCCCACATTTTTATGTGGACGTATATTGTCGTCGCCCCTGTTCGTCCGTCCGTCCGGACGTCCGTCCGGACGTCCGTCCGTCCGTCCGGACGTCCGTCCGTCCACAATTGTTTGTGAACAGTCTACAGGTCACAATTTTTATCCGATTTCAATGAAACTTAAAACATAGGTTTATCACCCTAAGATCTCGGTTCCTTTCGATATTGGCATGTATCGGACTGTAACTTCATGGGTTATGGCCCCTGATTGTACGAAAAATCATGTTTTTTAGCTTGTGAACAGTGTAGAGGTCACAATTTTGAACCGATTTGGATGAAACTTGAAATGCATGTTTATAACCCAAAGATCTTGGTTCCTTTCGATATTTGCGCCAATCGGATCGTAACTTCCTGAATTATGGCCCCTGATTGTCCGAAAAATCGCCCTTTTTAGCTTGTGGTCCCTCTGGAGGACAAAATTGTTATCCGATTTAAAAAACCGTTTGATTATATCACCGTTCGATAGTTATGAAGGTTGAGTTCGAATTTCGTGAAAATCGGACCAAAATTGACGGACAAAATGGCCGCCATTTGTACGCGAATAGTGTGAAAATATGTTATATCAAGGTTGTGAACAGTGTAGAGGTCACAATTTTGAACTGATTTGGATGAAACTTGAAATGCATGTTTATAACCCAAAGATCTTGGTTCCTTTCGATATTTGCGCCAATCGGATTGTAACTTCCTGAATTATGGCCCCTGATTGTCCGAAAAATCGCCCTTTTTAGCTTGTGGTCCCTCTGGAGGACAAAATTGTTATCCGATTTAAAAAAACGTTTGATTATATCACCGTTCGATAGTTATGAAGGTTGAGTTCGAATTTCGTGAAAATCAGACCAAAATTGACGGACAAAATGGCCGCCATTTGTACGCGAATAGTGTGAAAATATGTTATATCAAGGTTGTGAACAGTGTAGAGGACACAATTTTGAACCGATTTGGATGAAACTTGAAATGCATGTTTATAACTCAAAGATCTTGGTTCCTTTCGATATTTGCGCCAATCGGATCGTAACTTCCTGAATTATGGCCCCTGATTGTCCGAAAAATCGCCCTTTTTAGCTTGTGGTCCCTCTGGAGGACAAAATTGTTATCCGATTTAAAAAAACGTTTGATTATATCACCGTTCGATGGTTATGAAGGTTGAGTTTGAATTTCGTGAAAATCGGACCAAAATTGACGGACAAAATGGCCGCCATTTGTACGCGAATAGTGTGAAAATATGTTATATCAAGGTTGTGAACAGTGTAGAGGACACAATTTTGAACCGATTTGGATGAAACTTGAAATGCATGTTTATAACTCAAAGATCTTGGTTCCTTTCGATATTTGCGCCAATCGGATCGTAACTTCCTGAATTATGGCCCCTGATTGTCCGAAAAATCGCCCTTTTTAGCTTGTGGTCCCTCTGGAGGACAAAATTGTTATCCGATTTAAAAAAACGTTTGATTATATCACCGTTCGATGGTTATGAAGGTTGAGTTTGAATTTTGTGAAAATCGGACCAAAATTGACGGACAAAATGGCCGCCATTTGTACGCAAATAGTGTGAAAATATGTTATGTCAAGGTTGTGAGCAGTGTAGAGGACACAATTTTGAACCGATTTGGATGAAACTTGAAATGCATGTTTATAACCCAAAGATCTCGGTTCCTTTCGATATTTGCGCCAATCGGATCGTAACTTCCTGAATTATGGCCCCTGATTGTCCGAAAAATTGCCCTTTTTAGCTTGTGGTCCCTCTGGAGGTCAAAATTGTTATCCGATTTAAAAAACCGTTTGATTATATCACCGTTCCATGGTTATGAAGGTTGAGTTCAAATTTCGTGAAAATCGGACCAAAATTGACGGACAAAATGGCCGTCGTTTGTACGCGAATAGTGTGAAAATATGTTATATCAAGGATGTGGACCTTATAGAGGTCACAATTTTGAACCAATTTTGATGAAACTTGAAATGCATGTTTATAACTCAAAGATCTTGGTTCCTTTCGATATTTGCGCCAATCGGATCGTAACTTCCTGAATTATGGCCCCTGATTGTCCGAAAAATCGCCCTTTTTAGCTTGTGGTCCCTCTGGAGGACAAAATTGTTATCCGATTTAAAAAAAACGTTTGATTATATCACCGTTCGATGGTTATGAAGGTTGAGTTTGAATTTCGTGAAAATCGGACCAAAATTGACGGACAAAATGGCCGCCATTTGTACGCGAATAGTGTGAAAATATGTTATGTCAAGGTTGTGAGCAGTGTAGAGGACACAATTTTGAACCGATTTGGATGAAACTTGAAATGCATGTTTATAACCCAAAGATCTTGGTTCCTTTCGATATTTGCGCCAATCGGATCGTAACTTCCTGAATTATGGCCCCTGATTGTCCGAAAAATTGCCCTTTTTAGCTTGTGGTCCCTCTGGAGGTCAAAATTGTTATCCGATTTAAAAAACCGTTTGATTATATCACCGTTCCATGGTTATAAAGGTTGAGTTCAAATTTCGTGAAAATCAGACCAAAATTGACGGACAAAATGGCCGTCGTTTGTACGCGAATAGTGTGAAAATATGTTATATCAAGGATGTGGACCTTATAGAGGTCACAATTTTGAACCAATTTTGATGAAACTTGACATGTATGTTTATAACCCAAAGATCTTGGTTCCTTTCGATATTTGCGACCATCGGATCGTAACTTCCTGAATGATGGCCCCTGATTGTCCAAAAAATCGCCCTTTTTAGCTTGTGGTCCCTCTGGAGGTGAAAATTGTTATCCGATTTAAAAAAACGTTTGATTATATCACCATTCCATGGTTATGAAGGTTGAGTATGAATTTCGTGAAAATCGGACCAAAATTGACGGACAAAATGGCCGTCGTTTGTACGCGAATAGTGTGAAAATATGTTATATCAAGGATGTGGACCTTATAGAGGTCACAATTTTGAACCAATTTTGATGAAACTTGACATGTATGTTTATAACCCAAAGATCTTGGTTCCTTTCGATATTTGCGACCATCGGATCGTAACTTCCTGAATGATGGCCCCTGATTGTCCAAAAAATCGCCCTTTTTATTGTTATCCGATTTAAAAAAACGTTTGATTATATCACCATTCCATGGTTATGAAGGTTGAGTATGAATTTTGTGAAAATCGGACCAAAATTGACGGACAAAATGGCCGCCGTTTGTACGTGAATATTGTGAAAATATGTTATATAAAGGTTGTGGACCCTATAGAGGTCACAGTTTTGAACCGATTTTGATGAAACTTGACATGTATGTTTATAACCCAAAGATCTTGGTTACTTTCGATATTTGCGCCCATTGGATCATAACTTCCTGAATTATGTCCCTGGATTGTCCGAAAAATTGCTTTTGTTCGCTTTTGGTCCCTCTGGAGGTCACAATTATTATCTGATTTAAAAAAAAACATTTGATTATAAAAACCAAACAAATTCTAATGATTTTCTGATAATTCCTTAATATGCGACAACTCTTGTTGACTGCCCGGACGATTTGGCTGCTGTGTGGGCGTATGTTTCGTTGCCTGGCAACCTATTTTTGATTTATAGAAGAGCCAAATAATCAGAACCCCGAGGAAATTAGAACATTGGAAGCAGAAAGGGACTCCCCTGCACAAATATTGGCAACCAAACAGAAAGATGATATTGATAGTAGACTGCAACAACTAACTGACGAAAAGAGCTCTATTCAAACCGAGCTGTCTGAACTGAAATTTAAAATGGCTGCGATAGAAACCGAAAGACAGGACGAAGATGCTGATATGATGAAAGAAATCAAGGAATGCCATTCAAGAGAAAAACACCTTCTTACAAACCAACAACGGATCAGCAAAGAGATAAAGAAACTTGAAGAAGAAGTACACGATTTAAAGGAAGGGGACAGATTATTAACTATGGAGAGTAACATTGAAAATCTGCTCTATTTATTTAATGAACATCGTGGTAAGAAATTGTTATTTTATCAAATTTATCTTAATGTTTATTTATTCCAGTTGCTTCACATGATATTATTTTATCATTTCTTTGATAGAATATTGTACAGTCGAATGTTGTCTGAATGGATGGAACATAATATTTTATGTAGAAGTATATTTTAATGAAGAAATATATTCCACAACCTAAATATTTGAAAATTATTTTTTAAAAAGCCCACTTTATAAAGGTCTTTTGGGTCCTAACGAAAGTAATGGTGCTTCTAGGACGAATATAGATCCATTTGTGTCTAGAGAGAAATAGTTTACATTTAGTTGGTAAATAAATTATATTATATTATAGAAATCACCAAGGTACACATTACAGATGTTACTATACCAGAAGGCAGAGACAATAGACCTAATCTGCCGAATGATAAAGATATAAGTGTAGATGGAAGTAGAAATAATACCCTATCTAGTGAAAATACCAAAATACAAGATGAAGATGTTAGAGTACGTGTAGAAGAGGAATGTCATCAGCAGACAGGTAATCATTTCTTAATATAAAAGGATATTAATATTTTGTCAGGTCAATGTTTTTGTCAGTCCAATAATGACGACAGACATGAATAGATATGTATAAAAATCCCCGCTCAACTCTAGCACAGAAAGGTTTTACATAGAAATGAGAGATAGTCTATTTTCCCGTGATACATCCATTTTTATACGCCGACAGGTGGAAGTATATTGTCGTCACCCCTGACTACCCTTTTGTCCGTCGACAATTTTTGTGTGGACACTCTACAGGTCACAATTTGTATCCGATTTGGAGAGAGAGAGATGGGGTTTAACGTTCAGTCGACACAAACTAGGCCATTTCGGGACTAACATATGGTTTAATTTTATTTCAATAATTCGCTTGCGCGTAAGGGACGTTAGCAGTGGGAAGAAACCGGAGTACCCGGAGAAAACCCACGAGGTTGGACAGGCGACCCCACTCCTTGCCACGTACAACCAAGGAGTCGAAACTACGCCAGTGACTCAATGACAGGCGTATGATACAGCGAGCGCACTCTAACCATTCGGCCACCCCACTGCCCTATCCGATTTGGACAAAACTTGAACTATATTTTTATCTCCAAACGGCCGCGGTTTCTTTCGATATTGGTATGCATCGGACCATAACGTCACGGATGGTCCCTGATTGTACGAAAAAAACAGTTTAGTAGTGGACACTCTAGAAGTCAAAATTTTTTTCCGATTTTTTTAAAACTTGAAATAGTGGAAATGTATAACCAAAGATCCCAACTTCTCGCTCCCACAACTTCTCGACTTCTCGCTCCCACTTCTTCTCACTCCCTTTACTTCTCGCTCTCTCTACTTCTCTACTTCTCCCCTCCCCTCTACTTCTCCCCTCCCCTCCACTTCTCCCCTCCCCTCTACTTCTAACTCCCTCTACTTCTCACTCCCTCTACTTCTCCCCTCCCCTCCACTTCCCTCCACTTCTCCACTTCTCACTCCCTCTACTTCTCGCTCCCTCTACTTCTCCCCTCCCCTCCACTTCTCGCTCCCTCTACTTCTCCCCTCCCCCCTCCACTTCTCTACTTCTCACTCCCTCCACTTCTAACTCCCTCCACTTCTAATTCTCTACTCGTCACTTCCTCTACTTCTCTACTTGTCACTCCCTATACGTCCCTACGTGTCATGAAGAAGCATAACTCCAGCAGTCAACATGCCTAGCCTCTCCTTCTTGATCGCCGCTCTCAATTGCTTCAACAAGTCGGCATAGTAGGCTCCTCTACTTCTCCCCTCCCCTCCACTTCTCGCTCCCTCTACTTCTCCCCTCCCCTCCACTTCTCGCTCCCTCTACTTCACCCCTCCCCTCCACTTCTCTACTTCTTTACTTCTCACTCCCTCTACTTCTCCCCTCCCCTCCACTTCTCGCTCCCTCCACTTCTCCACTTCTCACTCCCTCTACTTCTCCCCTCCCCTTCACTTCTCGCTCCCTCTACTTCTCCCCTCCCCTCCACTTCTCGCTCCCTCTACTTCACCCCTCCCCTCCACTTCTCGCTCCCTCTACTTCACCCCTCCCCTCCACTTCTCGCTCCCTCTACTTCTCCCCTCCCCTCCACTTCTCTACTTCTTTACTTCTCGCTCCCTCTACTTCTCCCCTCCCCTTCTCCACTTCTCTACTTCTCACTCCCTCTACTTCTCCCCTCCCCTTCACTTCTCGCTCCCTCTACTTCTCCCCTCCCCTCCACTTCTCGCTCCCTCTACTTCTCCCCTCCTCTCCACTTCTCGCTCCCTCTACTTCTCCCCTCCCCTCCACTTCTCGCTCCCTCTACTTCTCCCCTCCCCTCCACTTCTCACTCCCTCTACTTCTCGCTCCCTCTACTTCTCCCCTCCCCTCCACTTCTCGCTCCCTCTACTTCTCCCCTCCCCCCTCCACTTCTCTACTTCTCACTCCCTCCACTTCTAACTCCCTCCACTTCTAATTCTCTACTCGTCACTTCCTCTACTTCTCTACTTGTCACTCCCTATACGTCCCTACGTGTCATGAAGAAGCATAACTCCAGCAGTCAACATGCCTAGCCTCTCCTTCTTGATCGCCGCTCTCAATTGCTTCAACAAGTCGGCATAGTAGGCTCCTGTTATTGTAGTTTTAAGTTTTAGGAGGTTAATAGTCTATAAGGTCGCCATGATCTTGCCAGCAGAAGGCTGAGTACTGAACGTCTTGGGTGAAGGAGAGTGATTATGCTTCCATTGCAATGGATTCTTGCTGGTGTAGATGTCCAAGAGCTCACGACTGGAGTCATCTCTCTGGTGTCGATCTTGTGCATTTGAGTTTCGTGGCACCTTGTAGACACCTTGGACATGGCGCAAACACGTCCATGAGAAATGTCACATTATGAAGATATTTCGTTCACCTTTATTTACGATCGGACATGGTTAAGCCCTGGACCCGTGCAACCATATCATCTGTGACCCCGATTAAACTCAGCTGACTATGTTACAACAGTAGAATATCGAGGGGCTTCCTACCCATACACATTCGTCATACGTTTATGTATTTCGGTCGCATTCACCCCTTCTTTCGTGAGAAACTTGATAACAGCACGATGCTCAGTTTTAGAACTGTCGATGATTACGGGAGGGGCACCGGTGTTCAACAGGTTGTAAATCTCAAGTAAATGATCGGAAAGGGTTGTTTATGTCTGTAAACTGTCGTCAGATGGCCCCTCTCAATAATGACATCAACGATGATGACTTCGCCTCGTACATTAACCAAATCAAGGGACTTGCTAGTACTGTCATGTCCATTTAATATATGAAGAAACACTGTCTCCTCTCTTGTTTTCAAAATGATATCGTATTCCAGGGACTTACTAGTACTTCATGTACTATATATATTATGAAGAAACACCATCTATGCCAACCTTACATTGGCCGAGAAAGTTCAGCTAGATTTTCCGGAGTGGTTCCCCCTTGTCAGTGACGCAGGACGGAGGGTCTGGTAAGGACAGCTATCGAGTTGTTCGTATGAAACGAAAAACCGCGGTCCCGTGTACACATTGGCGTGCACGTAAAAGATCCCTTGGCAGTTGGTATTCGATATAAGAGTAGGCTGTCCTGGCAAAATTTTATTCATAGCAGACTGTCTTCATTCGGTACAGAACAACAGGACGTTAAACCCCATTTCATTTCGTTTTGTTTAAACAATATTTTATTTATTTGAAAAGGACTGCCATTTTCCTTTTATTTAACAAGAAAAACCATCTCCTCTCTTAAAAGAAATAATTAAAAGCAAAGAAATTTCGGCTGTGACGAATGATACTGTTTTTTGGTGCTGTTTTGCAGAAAATAATAAGTAGGCCTATTCGTATTCCCGTCTTCATCAGCTCAGTCGGTGAAAACAGTAGGACGCTAAACCCCATTTTATTTCATTTCCATTATATCAGTATTGTATATTCTCATTACGTACTCGCAATAGAAATTAAGTTATTTTGTGACTGAAGTTAAAATTCATTTTTGCGTTAGTGTTGATAGCATCACAGAACTGTTCTGATACGATCTATGATAGCATGTATACATAACATTAGGACTCAATGTCTTTTATGATGATTCGTGTAATGGCCTATCTACCTAATATTAAGTATGGGTAAAATTAAGTAGTCGATATTTCAATGTCAAGTCGGAATTCTGTTCTAGTGACCCGCCCAGTTCTTGTTTTTAAAA
The DNA here is from genome assembly GCA_948474765.1 of Patella depressa. Classification (NCBI taxonomy): domain Eukaryota; kingdom Metazoa; phylum Mollusca; class Gastropoda; family Patellidae; genus Patella; species Patella depressa. Next base: position 70,574,827 of record OX419718.1, on the reverse strand, counting down.
TGTGGTTTCCGTTGCTTTAACATAGTTATGCATGTAATTACTTTGTTCTGGTTAATTTATTCCTCAGGACGAAAAACATTGACCTTTAGAGTCAATAAAAATCATTGAAAAAAATTGCATTTTTCAGCTATTTTGGTCACCATTATTTCTGAGAGTCTGTGAATTTCCCTGAAAGATTTAAATCAGAGAGAGAGAAATGGGTTAACGTCCACTCAACACAAACTAGGTCATTTCGGGACTAACATATGATTTAACATTTTATTTCAATAATTCACAATCTTTAGCAGTGGGAGGAAACCGGAGGACCGGAGAAAACCCAAAAGACTGGACAGGCAACCCTACTCCTTGTCACGTACTACTGGGGAATCGAAACCACGCCAGTTGACTCAATGACAGACTTTATGATACAGCGCGCGCACACTAACCCTTCAGCCCCCCCCCCCCTGATTTAAATCAGAGATTAGGTCACGATCTTGATACACGAAGAACACGTTGGGCTATACTCTGTATGGAAGCCTATTGCGGCCATTTCAGAATCTTGACTTCTCCGGGATTTTTCGGTCGGTGTTCTTGCTTGTCAGTGGTATAGGGCGGAAGGCCTGGCATGGGACAACGTATAGTCGTTCGAATGGTATAAATAAAAAACGAGATTCCTTGCCAGAAAACGAAATGAAATGGTGGCTACAGTGGCTCAGTGTGTAGGACGTTTGCTCTCTAGCTTCATCGAAGTGCGTCGGGCTATTTCTGGAGATGCCCTCCTTTGTCAGTTATGTAAGATGGAAGACGGACGGCCTGGCAACGGATAACGTGTAATCTTTCGGATGGGACAAAAACGGGGGGGGGGGGGGGTAGCCTACATATTGGCGTGGACGTAGGGGAAGGTGAGGTCTGTCATTGATTCAAGTGGCACCGTTTCCCCCCACTGAGGCAGCAATTTAGCCCCGAATATCATTTCATCTCGTCCCAGCAAATTCCGGGTGAAAATATGACGCTTTGTTGCATAAGTTAACCAGATTTCTGCTCCGATATTGCACAATACGTCTAGCACTAGATTTACGCCTCGAGCTATATTTGTCAAGTGTAGCCATAATGGGTGAAAAAATCAAATTTTAGGCCAATCAGAAACCATAAAAGCCATCAACGTCATAGGCTCACGGGTCAATAGCCATAAATAGACCATAGTTTGTGTACATTTGTCATAGAGAATTTTTCTCCAAGTATGTCGGGATGGCTATATGTTGCATGACTATATGTTGCATTGATAGTGATACAATGAAAACGACCAATCTCTGATGTGTGGAATAAACAGGCCCGCAGCTAGGCCAAAATTGTTAGGAGGGGGGGGGGCAAAGGCGTACGGGGGCGCAAATGGGGCTTCTGGAGGCGCCGATGTACATGTGCTTACACCGCGGAATGGTTATAGAGTGCTCTCATGGGGTTTGGATTAGCCTTAAAGACGTCTAGTGGGAAAATTCGACATCCTCAAACGCGTTTTCTTGCTATTCCAGTCCCTGAAACAATAGGTGGTCTGATATAGCCTAAATTAGATGGCCGAGTCGAATTCCAATCCGTCGTTTATATTCCATGGAGACGGGGCCGTCGGGAACAAATTTAGACTGCCGCAACCCGTGAATACAGCAACTTAAATGTGGTCCGATATAGTCTACCTTCGGTGGCGTACCATACTCCCCGCAGTGTTGTAATGGAAGCAAATTTATGTTCAATATTATGACTAGTCAATAGTCCGATTAACAACTAATAGCTAACTGCGTAACAATGCCATTACACTTTAAACATATATCCAATTTAGACCAAACATGTTTATATAACGTTATGTCATGGCTCACGCTTTTGTTATACACAATTAACCAGTGTATGTGTATGTAGCAGAATATTGCAAAAAAAGTAATTGCATGACAAACGAGGATATCTGAACGGATACAATACCTTAAATCACTGTCCAAAATTTTTAGGGAAGACCCAAGATTAAACGAAGGGCTGTCAAGTTGCTGACCAGAGAGGGATTTCACGGGCCATTGTTGTAATTGAATTGACGAAAAATGTGGTTCCAGATATGTTTAAATCCATAGTCAATTTAGTACAAATTGGCGGTATTCAATTAAAAGATTTCGGGCACTTTATTTTGTCAACCAGATCAAATAACATTTTTTGGTTTTCACTTTACCCGTCAGCCCGAAAAGTCACATTGCTTAAAGAAAAAAAATTGGGGGGGGGGGGGAATAGGGTTTCAATTTTGAAGCTGAATTTATGATATTGGCGTATTATGATACTTGGATATGAACAATATCAACTTTTGTAAGTAAGGAATACGACTTTAACATACCTATAATAATTCATGAGAAAAATGAAAAGTGAGGAATCGGGTTAGAGTGCGACTTGTTACAATTTTGAAGATATCACGCCATTTTCGGCGACCAATTCATTCGTGGGCGCCTAACCAATCTCACTAGCATTATATCATGGGCGCCTAACTAATCTCACTAGCATTATAATATGGGCGCCCATTATCTCGTCATTATGGGCACCCCTCCGGGAAGAGGTACCCCACACATTATGTCGTTTGAATTTTGAATATTATCACACCGTTTTGGGCGCCTAATTCATTCGTTGGTGCCTAACCAATCTCAATAGCATTATGGGCGTCCCCCTGGGATATGAGGCACCCCACAAATCATGCCGTTTTTGAAGCCCCATTGAACAAGTTGTGGGCGCCTAACAAATCTGATTCAGCATTATGTAGGTCTACCCTACAGATCAAGCCGTTTTGGGAGCCCAATTCATTTGTAGGCGCCTAACTAATCTCACTAGCATTATGTCATGGACGCCCCACCTGAATGGGGCACCCCACAAATAATATCGTTTGAATTTTGAAGATTATCAAGCCGTTTTGGGAAGCCAATTCATTTATGAACGCCTAACCAATCTCACAAGCATTATATTACGGGTTCCCATGATCTCGGCATTATGCGTGTCCCTCTGAGATGAGGCGCCCAATTCATTTATGGGCGCTTAACCAATCTCACAAGCATTATATTACGGGTTCCCATGATATCGGCATTATGCGCGTCCCTTTGAGATGGGGCACCCCATTCATTTATGGGCGCTTAACCAATCTCACAAGCATTATATTACGGGTTCCCATGCTCTCGGCATTATGCGCGTCCCTTTGAGATGGGGCACCCCACAAAACATGCCGTTTGAATTTAGAAAATTATCAAGCCGTTTTGGGCGCCCAATTCATTCGTGGGCGCCTAACAAATCTCACTAGCATTATATTATGGGCGCCCGTGATCTCAGCATTATGGGCGCCCATGATCTCGGCATTAATGGCGCCCCTCTGGGATAAGGCATCCCGCATATCATGCCGTTTTGGGCGCCCCACTGATCTAGTCGTGGGCGCCCAACCAATCTGATTCGATATTATGCACTATGTGCGGCCCAACATTATAAGGCGCCCCACCAATCATGTCATTATGGGCGCCACAGATCAAGCCGTTTGGGCGCCCCATCTGTTGTGTTAATCGTGTGGATTATTTGGCGAGGCGCCTTTAAAACCAAGTGGCATTGGTTGGGCGCCAACATCGTCGTGGGCACCCAACCAATGTCACTCGACTTTATGTGGCGCCTATATATTATGGAAACGTTGGTCGTTGGTCTCGTATTGCGTCATTTGGCGCCCTTTGAGGGAGTTGGGGCAGCTGCCCCCCTTGCCCCCCCCCCCCCGCGCTAGCTACGGGCCTGATAAATATGGCCAATAGTAGAGAAATAGCACCAATGATTGAAAGAATCTGTTTTTTTACTGGAAACAAGTATTTCAGTGAAACAATATCCAAGAGAAATATATACTAATAGTAAGTGCAGGAGGACCGCACTACACGAAAAACAAAAACCTATAAGATTAACCTGCGAAAAATATCAAATCAAGTGAATGGATCCGGGGGCCAGCCGTAAGCGTCCACTGCGCTGTACAGTCCCGGGCCTGTTATGGTACAGGCTTCACTAAAAATGATTTGAAAAAAAAGAGGTAACAGAAATAATGCGACCGATCGTGACAAATACACATGAAAACGAGTTGGCATGATTGAAATACTGGTTTGGTACTATAACATGTGACCTTAACGATACAATTAACAATAAGTCACCTTCATCAAATATACCATTTATTTTAAAAATAAAACAATAGACTTATTATAAGAGAGTATATAGAGAAAGAAAAGACAGTTGAACCCCCACTCGACAAAAACAAGGGGAATTCGGGACTAACACATGGTTCAATTTTATTCCAATAATTCGCTTGTGCGTAGTGGTCTTTGGCAGTGGGAGAAAACCGGAGGACCCGGAGAAAACCCACGAGGGTTGGACAGACGACGCTATTCCTTATCTAGTACCACTGGTTAATCGAATTAATGACATGCTTTGTGATACAACACGCACATGCCAATCATTCAGCTATGCACCCACCTACCCCACCCCTTCACGAGGTTGGACAGGCAACCCTTCTCCTTGTCATGTACAACCGAGCAATCACTGACCTTATGATAGCACATGCTAACCATTCGGCTAATCTACCCCCCCCCCCCCATAAGAAAGTATAAGATAGGCTATGTACATTTATTTGAAGAAAGAAACAAATAAAAAAAAATTATAAACAAATGCAATTATATAAATTTTCTCATACACAACAATACCTCACACTACTAGTAAATGAAATGAGGTTTAACGTCCTACTCTTCTGTACCTAACCTGGGCTAATGGAAGACGGGCATACGCATACAGTGTGCTATCAAGGAAATTTTGCCCGGCAGGCGGTGCTACGGCCTACTCTTATATCGTATTCCAACTGCGAAGGGATCTTTTTACGTGCACACCAATATATGCAACAAGTCGAGATTCTGAAATGGCCGCAATAGACTTCCATAGCCCTGAAACCAACTTAAGTTAGGGTTCTATTTAATCATTGGAAATTAATAGAACCCTGCTCCTATATATGATTGTGATTGAGAGTGACATCTGATTGTGTGTATTTGTGATCATTGACTTGATATTACGTGCAATCATGTTCATTCCGACAGGCACAATATTAATTTTAATGTTTTCTTCTCATAAAGTCGACAAAATTCAATTTCGAGATCTCACAAAATATTCAATTTTTTCCTTTTTTTTCAACATTTCAACAATAAATAATCTATAACATCTGATCAATATAAATTCTTCTGAGTAGACCTAAATGGGATTCGCTGTAAAATAAAACAATAGAAACAATCAAGTATCACAAATCAAGAGTTTCATGGATTATTTATCGTCAATAGGCCTACAATATGTAGTTATCTCCCTTGAATCAATATTTCTCACAATTTTGTCAGCAAAAGGGTCCTGCTGGTCACAAAATTTTCCGATACCTTGATATTTTACAGCTTGTCTACGAAGCTTTAGCCTACCTAAATAGGCTAAATCAAGCTAAATTGTATTTCATTTTAATTGTCAGGTAAAAGTCGATCTGGCCTTTAAATAGTCTTAAACAATCACGTATATTGTGTGTATACGTATGAAATAATTATTATTTATGTTGGCTGTTAGATTTTCCCAACACATTTCTAGGTCCGACAAAAATTTAAACGAAGAAATGTCTAGGAAGGATTTTGTTTTATTTTTTGGACATTGGTTTGCGTCCTGTCTCCAACTCCAATGGGAATCCGACAATCCACCCCCTCTATTTAGACAAGGCCTATATGACTCCAGAGTGGTAAGAAATCAAGAAAGCAGTGGAAATATATATTTTTAAAAGCGGCTAATCTGTTCAGCGATAACTTTTCGTTTATTGAAAAATAGCACATGGCGTCAATGTGTTTAACGTTCTAATTTAATTACGTCGTTCGTGGACGACCGTCGTCAAGTGACGTCATTCAGCAGACGACAGCTAACAAGAGTTTCATTTAGCAGAAGAATGTGGTGAAGACAGGTTTGCCCTAGTTGCATGATATCTTCTTTCTTGTACATAATGTTGTACATGGTAAAGTGGTCGTATTGCTGTCCGTCCATCAATCCATCCGTCGTCCACAATTTATTATTTAATTACTTATTAGGAATGTAGAGTTATGCCCGGTATTGTCCGTTTTTCACATGTAAAATTAATCTATTTATTCTCTAGCCTATGGTTGGACCGTCACCATGTGAAAGTTTTAACGACAAAACTTATCAAAAGTATATTTAATACATAGGTTACAGGTAGCCTACATTTTTATCATTTGGTTTGATAGTGTTTTTATTGATTACAGTCTGTTCTGTATCATGTCAGAGTGGGGTTGTTTTCTGGGCTTTAATTTTATCAAATCTGGTCGTATATTGTCGTCACCCCTGTCCATCCGTCTAGTAGAGGTTATAATTACTGCCAGAGTTAGTATGTTGTATTGTACATCTAAATGTTTGAATTACCGACACAAAAAAAAATGTCTGCCCGGACGACTTAGCTGCTGTGTGCAAAGGGTGGATTAGGGGGGGGGGCGAACGCGGCGCCCCCTACCTCCCCACCCACACACCTCCCCACACCCCTTATTATGTCGATCCACAGGACGCATTTTAGAGCCCGATTCATTCTTGTCTCAGGTCACTGGAAAAATAGCATTTCCGGGCTTTTTGTTTCAATCCGAAATACTCCACGGGCGGCCACATGCAGGGACCCCTTTTGAGCGCTTCGCTGTTTCCACCGTGCGCCCCCTCCTGTCCATGTTCTTTAGATCCGCCTTTAGTCACGTTAGTATTAGTATGCGTATGTTTCGTTTTCTGGCAACCTATTTTTGTTTATATATGGTACCATTCTTCTGTACTTACTAATATATGTTTCTATTACAGATACTGATGATAAATATGAGCACTTAGTAATAGATGAAGAAAACAAAGGGATGACAATTCCAGGTATGTCATTACGTTTTACCCATTTTAATTAATAAGTGAAGAAATGGCAGATAATTTTCTAGTGAAAGTGTTTTAGGCCCGGGTTGTATATCTTCACGTGTTGTGACATATTAAAACAACTCGGGTGTATATCCTACCTGGAAATCACGGCGGCTAAGTGGGTAAGGCGCAGGCTCGCTAGTCTGGAGGTCGGGTTTTCGATCCCTGCATTGGCCGAGAAAGTTTGTTTCGATTTTCCGGCGTGGTTTCCCCCTTGTCAGTGATGCAGAAGGAAGGTCTGACAAGGACAGCTGTCTAGTCGTTCGGATGGGACGAAAAAACGCTAGTCTGGAGGTCGGGTGTTCGATCCCTGCATTGGCCGAGAAAGTTCATCTCGATTTTCTGGCGTGATTTCCCCTTGTCAGTGATGCAGAAGGAGGGCCTGACAAGGACAGCTGCCTAGTCGTTCGGATGGGACGAAAAACCGAGGTCCCGTGTACACATTGGCATGAACGTAAAAGATCCCTTGGCAGTTGGAATTCGATAAGAGTAGGTCGTAGTGCCGCTGCCCGGGCAAAAATTCCCCTCATAGCACACTGTATGACGCATGCTTGTCTTCCATTAGCCCAGGTAAGGTGCAGAAGAGTAGGACGTTAAACCCCATTTTATTTCATTTTAATTTCATTTCGTATATCCTACCTGAAACCACAAGGTCAAGGATTAAAACTATAATTAAAATAACTCAGGTGTATATCCTACCTGAAACCACAAATTACCACAAATAATACTGAAATATACCGGCACAAAGCTAACTGAAGTCTGATGACCGCCATAAACCAGCTTAGATAAAGACTAAGTTGTTTTAAAACTGGTTTATTTATCCCACCTGTTCGTTCAGACAACAAAGATAACCTAGTTTAAAGATGGCCTGGGTTTTTAACCACCACCAGAACGGTGAACAGGTAATCAACTAATATAAATATTATATAATTTCAGATGATAAAACAACCGATAACAATATAATGGACGTGAAATCAATACGTAGAACTTGTCGAGATGGTACACTTGATGATGTCAAGAATTTAATACTTCATAATAAAGATTTCAATATTCGTGACGTGTTTGGACAAACACCTTTATTTGATTGTGTCGTGTCTGACTATCAACCAGTAGAGAAAGTTAAACTCCTCGTCTCTACTGGTGCCAGGTTGGATGTCAAGGATGAAGATGGTTGGAGTTTATTACACGAGGCTTGTCTGGCTAGTAAAACAATAGAGTGTATTAAATACCTATTGGAACAAGGCCTTGATAAAGATGGTAGAGATGATTATAATAGAACACCTTTATTTTATTGTGTCTGGTCTCGCTATCAACCATTAAAGAAGATGAAACTCCTCGTCTCTACTGGTGCCATGGTAGATGTAAAGGATAATGATGGTGATAGTTTATTACACTATGCTCGTTTGTGGGATAGAACAGAATGTGAAACATATTTGCGTGAATTAGGCCTTGATAAATAGAATATAAATAATCATACAACATATTTATTTTACTAGTTAATAATTATATTACAACTAAATTAAAATGTTTTGTTTTATTTTGATGTAAATTTAAAGCTTTGTTATAAACCATTTTCTGTCAATTATCAACAACATTCTGTACACAAACTGGCTACCTACCAGCCATTAAAACTAGTAACACGTGATTACAACGTCACAGCGGGTTATTACGTCACAGGTTAAATAACATGAATAGAAAATCAACTCATGTGATGTTTTGGTGGTCATGAAAGTCAACTTTAACCACAACTTAATTCAGGAAATAATATATTTACAATAGAAGGTAAGAAAAATTCATTTATTTTTCATTTTATTAATTGACATCCACTTTTATCATGTCAAGACATTCACACAACGTGTTAAATGATTAAAGCCTATTTGATTTCTAGAATATATCTCTCCAGATTTCTTTGTTTATATTTGTTGTTGTTTACCAGTAATCACATACAAGTTAATTTTATTTAGAATATTTTTTTTGTGTAATGCGAATTAATGCGATAAGTTTTAAATTCTCGTTTAAGTTTAAGGGGAGATTTACTATATTATTTAGAAATATTTGTCAATTGTTTTTATTGAGTGATGTATAAGGCAGACATGTTTTAAATTCTGATTTAAGGGGAGATGAATCATTTACGATTTTATTATAGGAATATTTTAAAAAATAAATGTGTGTGGTTATCCTTTCTGGATGATATAGAAATAGGATTATATTTGTTAAGAATTGAACCTTATAATACAATAAATTAATAGTTGTTATGTGTAAAAAAAACAACAAAATATTTCAAAAAAATTAGAATTATATTAAAAATTGTATAAAAGATACCTAGAAAATTGAAATGATATTAAAAATTGTATAAACTTAAACAATACCGTGATGAGTTTTTAGCGTCTTGTAAATTATTTATATTCTCTCTATTTTGTTTATGTTTTTCAGAGCTGCTACATTCGAACATAAACCCTCATTAAAAGTTGTTTGTAATTATTTCCACTAGAAAACTGCCCACTGTGTAAAAAACATGTTTTAGCTGAAGATTCTGAGGTAATGAGTTTTTTATATTTTATTGTCTAATAACCAAAGAGTATTAATTCTCTAACAACAAACTTTACAGACTGTATAATATTAATAATGGTTTAATCTAGGATGCAGTCCTTTAGAGTTATAGATATTTATAATGCTGCACCCGTGTATACCAAAAAGTACTATTTGTTTCCCTGGAAACACAAAAACTATTAAATCCGTGAAATTTTTGAATCCAGGAGATTATACCACTGTTAATATTCTGATTTTATTTTCTTAATTAAATTAAATGTGAAATAATCAATTTGAGTGTTGATACATTTTAGCATGGATCAAGCTGTGAACAATTTGATAATGTGTGAAAAATATTTTATTTCAGAATCAACTGAAAGGTCGTAAAAATCAAATAGAGAGAGTTTATTGTGGTCATCTGTTTCATAATGGTTGTTTAGATACGTACATGAAAACACCTCCATTTATAGGTAAATATTTATAATACTGCTGGGAGTCATGGCGACTGTCTTTATTACCTCAGTTGGTGAAGAAAACTAAACCCTTGACAGACAGTTGGAATTTCGTGGAAGACGAGGTCGGAATGTCGATGTCTGAGCAAACTGTTCCGTCATAGTACATTTCATGTTATATCACTTAATCTACATTTAAAATAAATAATAACACATAATATAAGATTATTATAAATATATCAGACATATCTCCTTTAACTTGTGTTTTTAAAGACGTAGCTTATGTTTGTTTGTTTTTTTCAGGAGGTACAATATATAGACGTTAAAAGACCCATTAAAAAAAAGAACAATCAGAAGATGGACAATTATTCATTGGTTGATAAGGTCATGTGACACTCTAATTTTCCTATATAAAGGGTGCTAACTTTATTATAATAATGTCAACAATCACTTTGTAGATATTCTGCAAGTTTTAGAAGATCAGTTTTGTTTTGGGCTTGCTTATCAATGACTTGGTTTGTTCCCCATAAAGACTCTATTAACATTTTCTGATGTTCACATTGCCTGGTTTTTATAGAATTATGGGTTTTGATATTTCATTCCCCTCACCCCCCCCCTGTTTTACCAGGAGACCGTGCAACAATATCACCATCTGAGATTGGAGGAAAGTAAGCGTAAAAAATGTATATATTTTAATTATCTCCAATCTATTACCATGGAAACGCAGGCGTGGTGTCATAAATTATGACGTCATATCTGCTATGACATCATAGTCAGAGAGATAGATTCCCTCATTTACCATGTTTTTTCTCTAAACAAGTCAGATACGATGTTCTTGCTCTCACCAATATGATATTTATGCACGTACAATATTTTGAGGCAAGCCATATCTCCGAGAGAAATTGAGAAATTCACGCTTTCATACTCCATAAAGGTGGATATAGGTACTTGGACTCCAAAACAATCAAAAAACAGTTTTCGTAAAATTTGTCACTTAAGTATGTTTTTACTCTGACCCAACGATATGTGATCTGTGTCAAAGGACTTTTAAACTAACTTTTATTATAATGAAAGAACGAACCACACGGACATTTTTATTTGTAAATACTCCACGCATCCAGCTATGTGGTTTTTACTGCGAGAACTTCGCTTTTCCACATTAAACAGCAGATTGTTTTTCCCACAGGGTTTTTTCAATCGGCTGGGATGACATCAAACAGTTGGATCTCCTATTTTAACTTGTTTTCATTATGACAAAGTGAGAAGATGACCCGCCCTCTCTTCTCACGACGGTAATTTTAAAACTGTGTTTTAAAGTGATTTTACATATATAAGAACTTTTTATTATTTTAAAACTGTATTATAAAGTGACTTTTAGATATACAAGAAGGTTTTTATTATTTAGTGTTTTTACCTATCTTCAATATATTACTCATTCAGATGTAAATAATTTAATTAAATCAACCTGTCCATAATATCATGCCTTTATAACAAGTACCGTATAATCACAACCTTTTAACTAATTAGAAAGGTGAGAATCGTGTCTGTGATGGAACTTGGTCATACATGTTAATGTTACAAATATCATCATTAGTCGGCAGAGTATGACGCCATTATCACCGGGTTAACCAATGTGCGACGTCAAGGACGTTAAGGTTTTACGAACGTTATCTCCCACCACGCCGGACATTCATATTTAATATATTATATAAGAATGATTCACTAAATGTATTTTATTGTTATTCATGTCATGACATAACCTCGAGTTCTTGCTATATCAGTTCTTGTTGCTTGTGGTGAACCTATAGGAGGCATGATGCAAGCCCTTGTCTATAATTCTTACACCTATCTCACAAATTATAAATAGTTTTTATTATTTAAACATGCATTATAGGAGGTGTGAGTCAAGCCTTTGTCTTTGTTTGAAAAACATTTTTATAATTTTTACAACTATTTCACAAATTATAAATAGTATTTATTAGTGAATAAACCAATGTATTATTGTTTTTAAATCATTTATATATCATGAAAAACCGACATCCATCTGTGTACATATTGTTGTGCAAGTAAAAGAACCATTGTTAGTTGGAAATCGTGGAAGAGGTTCATGGAAAGGCCACTGTCTGGGCAAAATTTTCCTATCTCATATTATCCATAAAACCATAGAAATAAACCATGCTAAATGAAAGTCAACAGTCTGTTTACATGCTTGCCACTGTATTCAAGTCTGGAGCTCGGTTTTTCATCCCATCCTATCTACTTGTCAGCTGCACAGGTGAAGACCAGGCTTTGTATTCTCATTGTGACAGAGAAATGGGGTTTAACGTCCACTCAACACAAACTAAGTCATTTCGGGACTAACATGGTTTAATTTTATTTCAATAGTTCGCTTGCGCGTAGGGGTCTTTAGCAGTGGAAGGAAACCCACGAGGTTGAGAAGGCGCCCCTATCTACATGCCACACCATGGCTCGAAACCACAGCCGCAAGCCAGAGGTGACCGACCAGCTAGAGGTCGAAGCGCGGCACTTTAGACCACTAGGCCATCCCAAGCCCCTTGTATTCGCATTGTACAACTGTGGTTTTCTAGTTTAGATAACGCTGGTACGAAATGTTTTATCCGCGAGTCTTTGTTTACTTATCAGGGTCAGGGGGCCACGGGTTCGATTCTAATGGGAGGGAACAGTGTCTGGTCATTTGGGTGGGACAATAAACGCTGCTTTCCGGACAGAACAGTGAACCGTTAAACCCGATTTCATTTGAATTGGGCCAGGGGTTGGGTTTTATTTTAATTATCTGGATTATTATTGGAAATACGTCCACACAACAGCCATGTCTTGACAGCTTCTTATCCGAAAGGAAAACAACCTTAATGTTGAACAAATTTGACAAGGATGACTTCAAGAAATCTGACCTTTATCCTGTTCGGAAAAAGAAGGGTGACTCGGGAACAGAATGTCCCAAAACTGAATATTTATAGGATTCGTCACCCTAAATACCAGATGTGAAACAAATCCATTCAAAACCACAGCCTCTAACTGTGGGACGGAAGGTTATGGAATGCCGAGTACCGATTATTTTGTCCTCTAATGACATCAATGCTTTATAGCAAAATCGAAACAGAATCTGGTAAAACAGTGGTGTAGGATGCAGGCCCCGGCAAGGACAGTGTACAAACAGACGGGCCCGTAAAAGAACACTTGACAATTGGATAGGGTTAGTCCTCTGATGACCCCATGGCAGGGCGGTTAGTGGCATGTGATAGATGGCCCTGTGATAGTCTGGTGTAGGATCAACATGTCAGCCCCCCCCCCCCAAATGGAAGTAGGTGGCTTTTATCTAATTGTATAAGGAAATCAAAAATGTGCCGTCTTCTGCTTTGGTCGGAAATGCTTCGAAAATGGGTTTGCAGTTGTCAATTTTCAAAATTTTCCTGGGGGTAGACAACCCCCATGCCCCCCTCGGATGCTAGGACTTTTTCTGCGCGTACTTGTGTGGGCCTTGGTCAATGACCTGACAGGTGGGCCTTCGGTCCACTACCGCTGTCCTGGTATATGCCTTGCTTGTGGGACAGAGAAAATCTCTTTGTTGTAGTTTTTCCTCAAGTTCAGACAAGTAGACATTAGTCATGTTAATGCAATCTCCTCTGTTTGGATTGGCCAAACATCCACACACTGCTGAAAGTTGATAAAATTGTTGATCAAGTTCACAGAATGTCAATGTTACATCTGAGGACGATAAGTAATTTACATTTTTGACATCTCCTTTTGTCTTCATTTCCTTCCATGTGTACATAGTGGCATCAGATCTGCCACCCAGAGCTGCATGGTGACAGCATGTGACCCCCCCCCCACCCAACACACAAACCTAAACTCCCAATTTAGGTACCATAATTGAAAAAAAGGTGTATTTGATATGTCTAATAATGTGAAAATACATGTCTGGTTAGAATGTGACATTTTTGGTAAAAAGAAAAATGCTACAAGAAGGATTAACTTAGGTGGCTGTCCTGAAACATCTAATCGTTTAATCCACGGAGCCCAGGTCGGCGAAGCTGGTCGTCGTGGGATGTGGACCTCAAGCAACTTTAGATTTATCCAACGATTTTGCAGCCAAAATCTCACTCTATGCCAATCTGACTCCCAATCATTAGATCTTCATTCACAAATAATAATTAATGCTCGAAAAATGTCATACAAAGCAAACAAAATGTTTTAATCCATTCGGTAGAAATTTGTGAAATTCGATACAGAAAAGCAAAATTAGTGTTCGATTTTTTTTTATTTTACCAGCTTGATTATTCCCATGACCACCACCCCGCTTGACTGGCTCATACGTCTATAATCTACATCCGGGGTTCGCGACAAGCAACTAGGTCTCCCCCACCCCTCTCGGGGCTGGAACAGTTTTGAAAGATAAATAGTCCATAACGTCATTTGGCGTATATTTGGGGTAACCTGGAGTCACTTTACTAAAACACATTGGTGGGAAAAGAGTCCTAAAAGGGCAAAATATCGAACAACATGGAGATTTGAGCGCCTAACGAGACGACAGCTTCATATAATCCAACCATCTGGTCTATATAATAAAGATTGTGTAACATAACTCATAACTCTTTTTATTAAACAGATGTTTTATTACTGCATCATAACACAGTTACATAGTGTGGTTGGATCTGGAGATGTCTAACTAAAGATGTTCCCCCTAGGTCTCAGAAAACCCAACTCGTCTCGGGGTCTGAGGGCAGACTCCCATAGTCTGGGAGGGAAATGACTTCTTCCCAGGTCTCTCCAAGACCCCCCCCCCTCTCCTCTGGTGTCCCTCGTGTTCTCGCCCTCGACTTGTGGCCGCGAGAAGTCGAGATTCTGAAATAGCCGCACCCGGATTCGAAATGAAGTTAGCAAACATATTCCTAGCACCAAAAAAACCCTATATATTCATCACGATAATAATTGTTACATTTATATTAGAAAATAACATTTGAATATATATTAAAGAAAATTATATAATATACAAAACAAAAAAAAAACCCAACACTATTACCGTAAATACTAGGCTAACTGAGCACGCAGAGGAAGGTACGTCCAATATGCATCATAAAGCATTCAAACCAGCTTTGGTGGCAAAATGTTTTTTTTTATTTCACCGAATAACGGGATGAATAAACTACTCAAGTGCAAAATTTTAGATTTATGTTGCATTTTGAAATAGGGTTTTGAATATATATTAAAGAAAATTATATAATATACAAAACAAAAAAAAACCCCCAACACTATTACCGTAAATACTAGGCTAACTGAGCACGCAGAGGAAGGTACGTCCAATATGCATCATAAAGCATTCAAACCAGCTTTGGTGGCAAAATGGTTTTTTTTTATTTCACCGAATAACGGGATGAATAAACTACTCAAGTGCAAAATTTTAGATTTATGTTGCATTTTGAAATAGGGTTTTGAATATATATTAAAGAAAATTATATAATATACAAAACAAAAAAAAAACCCCAACACTATTACCGTAAATACTAGGCTAACTGAGCACGCAGAGGAAGGTACGTCCAATATGCATCATAAAGCATTCAAACCAGCTTTGGTGGCAAAATGTTTTTTTTTTATTTCACCGAATAACGGGATGAATAAACTACTCAAGTGCAAAATTTTAGATTTATGTTGCATTTTGAAATAGGGTTTTGAATATATATTAAAGAAAATTATATAATATACAAAACAAAAAAAAAACCCAACACTATTACCGTAAATACTAGGCTAACTGAGCACGCAGAGGAAGGTACGTCCAATATGCATCATAAAGCATTCAAACCAGCTTTGGTGGCAAAATGTTTTTTTTTTATTTCACCGAATAACGGGATGAATAAACTACTCAAGTGCAAAATTTTAGATTTATGTTGCATTTTGAAATAGGGTTAGGGTAGGCTCACTGCGCACACAATAACGTGTATGCTACCTTAAGTTACTCAAAGCTATTTATTTCACCAAATCGACAGATGCATAAGTTATGAAAATACCTAGTGTGTGGTATGTTTACTGTACTAGTATTTTGTTTTATCTATCGCGGAACATATTTTTCCCTCTACCATTCATGGAAATAACATCGTAAAAATTAACGTGCAAAGTATTGCTGCTGTTTTGGCTCGCACCACAGTAAATGAGCATCACCAACATTGACACCACCCTGCTCCCACCCCCACCCCCCTTCATCGCTCACATTCATTGACACACACCTGTTATTATTACATACCTTTAGGTCTGTAGGTCTGTAGTCGCGAAAAATTACCAATAGTCCTATTAGCTTGGAAATGGCAGATTCGTGTTCCGCCTCCCCCCGAACCCCCACAACAAAATATAGAACGTGTATATTGTTATTGGTTTTGAAAGAATACGTTCCACGCCAATCGCTGCCGCCATTCTGGATTTTGACTGCCATATTGGATCAACTGTTTGTGAGATGAATTGGAAACTATCATAAATGAGTCCATCGACCAACAATGGCATATAACACATGGGTTATTTTCATCAACAATGTTTATAAAGCCCTATTCAAACAATTTCTTGCTGCCCAAATGTTAATAAAGCCACGTTGGCGCGTTAATGTGGATGTCACGTGTTCAGTCCCTGCGTAGGCCGAGAAAGTTCATCAGGATTTTCCGGCGTGGTTCCTCCTTGCCATTGGTACAGGACCGAGGGCCTGGCAAGGGACAACGTATAGTCGTTGGGAGGGGACGATAAACCAAGGTCCTATGCACACATTGACGTTCACGTAAAAGATCCCATGGCGGTAGGAATTCGATATAAGAGAAGGTCGTAGTTCCGTTGTGATGGCAAAAATTTTCCTCATAACACACTGCAAGACATATGACCTTCTTCATTGGTTCAGTCGGAACAGAACAGTAGGACGCTAAACACCATTGTATTTCATTTCGTTTGCCGCCATCTTGGATTCATAGATAGCAGACTACAAATATCTTCACTAGAATCTCTTCTATCAGCAAGTATCGTCAAACCATGTTCCTGAGTGGTCTCATTCCGTTCCACTCCATTAACCAGGGTAGAATAGAATGAGGTCACTGGTGATACCGAGGATGTTCTGGATTGGATGGCTAACATTCTAGGAAATGTGGCGAGGATACAGGGGCCGCCAATGCGTGTATAGTCGTCGGTGGGCCAACAATTGTCTTGTGAACGGGATATCGGTTACAGTTCTTGATGGATCTTTTACTAATTTGTTCCGGAGCATTAGAGTCATGAGATAACGAACTATATCAATATTCACCGCCCCTTTTTCCGACATCCTTGTGAAGAGAACGGAGATTATTATTTTTTAACAGATCTTTTTCAAATTCGATTTGAAGTATTTGGTTGAAGAGGGAGAGAGATAGATTGGGTTCAACATTCACTCGACACAACCCATTTCGGGAATAACAGGTGGTTCAATTTTATACCATAAAATCGTTTATGCTTATAGGATTCTTTATTAGTGGGTGGCAACCTGAAGACCCGGAAAAATCACCACGACACTGGACAGGTGGGAAACCAAAACCATCTTACCGCCCTGGCGTCATCAGGCGTCACCTGATACCTTACCTTTTGGAGTTATCCCCCCTTTGTTATAAATCTTGCTAATCTAATAGCTGTTAAAAGGTTTAATGTGCTAGTTATCTGCAGCCTACTCTTATTTCAAACTCCAACTGTCAGGGTTATTTTATATAGTAGCAAATTATAGCAGAGACGCTAGACTCAGACCCGAAAATAAAATTGAAAATCTCAAAATATAAACCTGAAAGAAAACAGTGAATTCAGGAAGAAAATTTGATATGGGCCCCTGAATCAGACCAGCGGGTACCAGGCAAGATACGCTCACATTTTGCAAGAGATGGATAGAGCACAAGCCAAAACAGACGTGATTTTTTCTACAATCAGGGGCAATAATCCAAAAAGTTGTTGCCTGAAATGTGCAAATATCAAAAGTGACAGAAATCTTTGGGATATAAAGATATGTTTTAAGTTTCATCAAAATTGGATAAAGATAGTTGCCAGACAACAAAACATACATGCACAGCAGCTAAATCGTCCGAGCGGTCAACAAGTTTGTCGCATATTTATTCTTGTGTAGGTAATTATACAGGGGCATCTAATAGACAATTTCATACAGATGACATAATTGTCGTCGTTAGAGTGTTCACAAGGTTCTGAAAACTAAAACACTGGAAGTAATCTGCAGAAATTGGATGATAACTTTTGTCGTTCAAACGTTCACAGGGTTCAACAAAGTAAAACAAGGGTCATAACTCTAGAAGTAATTGACGGAAATTGGTGACTTTCAATAGAATTCTTCATATCACTTCTTTAAATAATGCATATGAATTCCATACAAATTGGACGATAACCTTTGTCGTTCGAGCGTTCACAAAATGTAACAAAGTAAAACAAGGGCCATAACTCAAGATGTAAATAACCGAAACTGGCTCACACTCAATATGCTTGTTCGTTTTACTAATTTAAAGAACACAGGTCGGATTATAACTTTTGTCGTTAGAAGGCGTAATTAACCGAAATCGCTAAAATCCCACGGGCGTCTTCGTTTTACTAATTTAAGTGCTGCATAGAAATTTCAAATAGATCGAATGATAACTGTTGTCATTAGAGCGTTCATAAGATTCAACAAAGTGAAGCAAGGGCCATAACTCTAGATCTAAGTAACGGAAATTGCTAAAAAATGTAGTCTGTATAGCGTTCACAAGAAATTGTAGACGACGGACGGACAGGGGCGATGGCAATAAACGACCACATTTCCATGTGGGCTTATAAAAAGGGCCCCTTGAATTTGCTGATAAGTAAACCAATTCTCTCGGATAAACTCAAGAAAAGCGTCCAGCGTTATCTATGCTAGAAAACCACAGTTGTACACTGAAGTCGAAACCGAATTAGAATACCAAGCCTGACCTTCAAATATTACCAAGCCTGGTCTTCGCCAATGCTGCTGACAAGTAGATACGATGGAATGGAAAATCGGGGTCTAGTGCTGACTTTCATTTAGCAACAAACATATTGTAATGTTTATGTCTATGGTTTTATGGACAATGTGAGATAGGAGAATTTTGCCCAGACAGTGGCCTTTCCATGAATCTCTTCCTCGATTTCCACTGTCAATGGTTCTTTTACGTGCACACCAATGATTTTAAAACATTTGTTTATTAGATAATAAATACTAATTATAATTTGTGAGATAAGTGTAAGAATCATAAACAAATTTTAAAACATAGACAAGGGCTTGAATCATGCCTCCCATGGAACCCTTAACATTTAGGATGGGCATGTGTGTATCTTTGGAGGAGGGGGGGGGACGAGTGCACTTTTGATTTTTGAGTCAAGTGGCGTCGTTTTGATTCCTCGGGTCCTATTATAAAATATTTATAGAAATAAGATTGAACCATATGCTCGAGTTTGTGTCTATTGGACACGTTATTTCTCCCGCTCATTAACATTTAAATACAAGATCATGAGAAAAACGTGTGAAAATTACTATCCCTGTCTAATATCAGCCTTCAGAATTAATACCACTTTTTCATCTACAACTTTTTATTTACTTCCTATCCGATATATTTTAGGTATAAGAGAAATTTGTAATCGATGTGGTCCAGTCAGTAGTAAATATAATGCATTTAGAAAATATAAATCATTGTACAAGGAAACTCATGATTCTAGCATTGAATACTATTATACAGAAATATAAATCATTGTACAAGGTCCTAGCATTGAATATTATTATACAGAAATATAAATTACCACATGTTAGTATGTAAATTGGTAAATTATTGTGATGAGGATGGGTAAAAACTCATTTCATTTCTCAAGTTGGCTAAACATCCATGACACATTATCTCTAGAAGCTATCTTAAGCTCTCACTGTATTTTAAATAATGATTAGGGGTGCATATTTTCACGATAAGATAACAACATCACTGTTGACTGTAATGGACCAATAATTCGTGTTTCTATTGAGTTTTTAAGCCGTTTTATATTGAGGTGATGGTGAGAGAGCCACGAAGGAACACGATATGGAATATGTACAGAGGAACATCCTAAAGCAGGTTCCATTCGGTGACGACTTTATCATGATATGACTATAAACCTCCACTGATATCAGTTAAAGTAAATATCAATGGTGCTAAAGAGATATTCTGGACGGGTGTTTCAAGAGGGTGCTCCAGGAGGGGATTTCAACACACGATTCCGGTTCAAGAGGAGGTGATGTCAACAGGTGGTCCCGTCTGGGGTGAGACTAGACCAAACATTGACTCTTTTCATTGTTTTGACGGCTCCATGGCAACTTGAACATTAACTGAACTCTAAACCATGATTATATGGAAGACCAAACAGCTCTTTACAAATCAAATATTTTTGTCATATCAGATTTCGATAAAAATTTAGTATAGAAAATCATAGACATATATAACGAAAAACAAATCTCGAACAACAAATTTCCAAATACAAATTTTTTTTTTTTTTTTTACAAATTGATGGCACGGCGTGAAAAACTACTGTCTTACTGACCATAATTATAATATAACTGACCTGAGTTGCCTAAAATAAAAAAATTAAATAATTTGATTGAGTCAGAAAAATGATATTATGACAACAAAAGAGACATACAATGAATATATGACCCCTCATGTTCCTGCAGTAATGACTGCGAGTTTTACAACAAATGGACATTGCTAGATATTTACTTGAATACTTCACAATCACAGTTCCGAATCTTAAAGCAATGTTATCTACAGTGCGAGAAAGAGAGAGAAATAGGGTTTGAATTCCACTCAACACAATCTGTGTCATTTAGGGACTAACGTGTATGTAATATAAGGCCTATGTCACATCATTATTTACTCCATTTTCCAACACGAGTACAAGGTTTTTTCTATCTGCACTGGATGATGCCAAACTTTGGTCAATTCGACTACCTCTTTTTATTATGTCAAAGTGATACGATGATTCGCCCTCTCTTCTCACCACAGATTTTCTGAGTGTGCTTGAAAGTGCAAGCAAATTATTGAAATAAAATTAAACCATATGTTAGTCCCGAAATGACCTAGTTTGTGTCGCATGGACGTTAAACCCCTTTTTTCTCTCTCCCTCTCTACGATCTTTATTAAAAAAAGATAGGTTGGCGGGTAACATATGCCCAAATATTGAAGATAAAATCTTGTACGTTGTCGAACTATGGACTGGTGGATATTAATACCGGGCTAGTGCCTGTCAGTAGACTACTAGTAACTAGCCCTGGGCTAGTGGATTAAAAAAACATTTATGCCCCCAGCCCTGTACACATGCACTATTTTCCGATAAGTATCCTCTTATCCTTATTAAGCACCATACATACTGGGAGCTAGGTTGAATTATTTCTGACAGTATGCCCATCCTCATTAGCCCAGGTTCAATACAGTGCTGAAAATAGAATTATGAAATTGAAACTCTGATTTGTTTTGCTCATTCTATGCACCCCAACCCACACCACCAGAGTGAAAATGACACGGGATTTTGATTCAGCAGTGAATGCGATCAAATGTTGCTGGATTGTAGCTAAAACGCCAAATTGTATTCTCCTAAATCATCTGGGGGAGCAGTGTGGTTTCCTCAGCAGTAACCAGCTACAGCTATTGGTCGATAAACTATGTGCCATCGGTGTTGAACAGTCACATGATTTAAAATATCTAGAAATAAGTGACCTTTTAGACATAAACATAATGTCACTCATTCAGGCCCGCAAGGTCCTTACCAAAATGAAGCAGACAAGAGAAACAGGTATGTTATAGCAACTGTATTTAATTTTGTAAGAAATAAATCTTTTGTCAAATTGCATTGAGAGAGAAAAACCAAAGTGCCAAAAAGGGGAAGGTGTTGAGTTCCGTCCGATGTGACAGAGACAACATGATGATATTTTCACACATCAAAAGATAATAAAAACCTACTCAATCTGTTGTAAGCATCTTATATATTACCCCATTCAGAGAAGCAATGTGCGAAATGTTTGTTGTAATATGTGTGCATCATCAGCCTAAAGACAGTTGGGCCGTCAAATTGTAATTAAATTCCATACACGAATCTCTATACAACATGAACTTGGTTACTAAGTGAGTGAGTGTAGCAGGGGTGTTAAAAATGTGGTTTAATGCACGAGCCCAGGACTAGGAGTCTACTGTCAGACACTAGCCTGCCATTAATTTCTACCAGTCCAAGCTTTAATCTTCAATAATTTTCCATTTGACTACAGATCTCAATGTAATTTTGTTGCCAACCAACCTATCTTTTTAAAAAACATTCTAGACTCGATTGCTTAATTATTAAGGATGTAATTAACAGCTACTCATTTAAATGGTTATGGATTGCAGAAATAAGTGGGATATTTTACAGTTTATATTTATCTTTATCACTAGTTTAATTCACAAATCATACAAAATCAGCAGCGAAAGGTT
This sequence comes from Patella depressa, assembly GCA_948474765.1. NCBI lineage: Eukaryota > Metazoa > Mollusca > Gastropoda > Patellidae > Patella > Patella depressa. The sequence continues at coordinate 70,552,386 of OX419718.1, read as the reverse complement.
AATCTTAATCTTTAAGTGGCATTTAGTGATTGGAGAACACAATAACAGAACACAAAAGGTTAGCCTACTAGTCCAGAACCCAGAACTAGTAGGCCAAATTTAGGTCACTAGCCGGCGAAATAGGTCACTTCACTAGCCGTAAGTTATAAGTTATTTTTGGTTGCGTCAGGCAAGTGGATTTTTATTACCATGAAGTGTAGTATTTAAATTGTTCATTTTATTGCGTAAACGCTATCACATTGACTCCAGAAATGCTTAAGATGTGCTCTATGTTATTTACATAAAGGACAGTGCAGAAATTGCATGTGAATCTGTTATCACTCGTCACTTCAGTTAGTTATATGGAAGGATAACTCATGTTTTACTTTTGAGTTCATCACTTCCCTTTCTTGATATCTCCATAACGCATCTATCGTAGCAATTATCTCACGTGTTAAAATTACTGTAAAGTGTTTAACCAGTTCTATCACATGTGATAATGACTGACACCAAAATTATCCTTTTAAACTGAAATTGATAGTGTAAACTTAAATTAATCTACAATAACTTATATTTCTTATTTATAGAGGTACCTGTATGCCAGGATGGTTCTTATACACTTTTGCTAGTTCAGTAACATCAGTGGGCGTATCTGATACAAGTACAGATGAAAGTCCAGGTCCTTCACAGTGCCCATATACATCTCAAACAGCATGGGTTATTTAATACCAGGGGAAAAATTTCCAAAGTCATTTTTAACGTCTTGTAAAAAACCCTGTCACCATCACAGTCGGGTAAACGAGATGTGGTTCGTATTCTTGTTGATGACATAACTGGTGTATGCAGCAGACCCAGTGCAAAACTTTGTGGACACTTATAAAACTTCATTAATGGATAGTTTTGAAGACACAAGAATTGGAAGTGGCTATTCCAGTTTCATTAATCGCATTCAAGACAGGTTAAACAATGTGAACCGGAAAAGATCATCTTCAGTCGTCATCAACTCTGGACGTGGCAAGTCTCCCACCACAAAAAGGGGCTATATATGGATGGTTACCAGAATCTATTCTTGGAGAAATCCCGCGAGAGGAATATTTGGAATCAAAAGAGTTTAATAAACGACAAAGCAGATTCACTGATGTTGATTTTTTCCTTATTACAGAAGTAATGTGATATGTCAATTTCTGAAATAAAAAAAAACCTGGCCAGTTCTTTATACCAAAACATGTGCACTTAAACACTTTTCCTCACTATACACTGAAATACTACGCAAAGCAATGTGATAGTCAAAGTTTGGATTTGTATTGTGTATTGATAGACAAGGCTAAGAACTGATTCATATATTGTTTGTGTTACAAAATTAAGTTCATGTACAATATTATCGCAATTTTATCAAAACAAAGAAAAGCCTTTTTCTTTTCCCCAATTTTATTAAAGGAGCTAAATCGCTAACATTTGAAACCTTGAAATTGACACAAGTGGGTCGCAACGCATATAATACTGTAATATGAATGTATATAAACTAATTTACATTCAATGTTTTCCGTTATGCTCGGCGAAATAAGCCGTTGGTCTCAAACGAATGCAAATTTCTAGCGTCTGGTTATTCCAACCTACATACGCTGTTTGATTTGGTGCAATGTTTCTAGCCTCCTCCCTCGAATCTCTTGCTAGAACTGGGGCTGAAACGCATTATAGTACACGATTCGTGTACCATTGGTAAAATGTTTATTTTTCGTAAATATTGGATATCAGAAGCCAATCTATTTCAGTTAAGATCACAGCATCAATGTTGATTTAAACTGACAAATAATTTGTGTTTTGAATGTTGAAGATTTTGGATGAGTTGGAGATTTAGCTACTTTAAATTCTATTTTTTTGCTTCTCAAATCCCACAGGTTACCTAGACGTTCTCATAAAAAATACAATACATCGCTGAAAACCTGATAGTTTACCATAAATAATTTTCAAACAGCTTGTGTAGTAACCTGTTACCATCTTGTATTTTGTGGTAATCTGTAACGAGGTTACTCCTCCGTGTAATAGTTGAAAGTAAGTCTATTCAAGTGCTTGAAAAGCTGGATGATGCTTTGCTGTTGATGTTCGCAGTCTATTACATATTAGATCTCAAATATTTAAAAGCTGCTACTTCCACATTAAAGTTTTTGCAACGTAAGTGAATTTTTCCTTAAATAATATTAATCAATCGACTGTCGGTCGATGCAATATATACTATTCACCAACGACGTCTTGCCTGAATGTGATGATCTCTCAAAAAAGGGATCACGCGAGGACGTCGGGCGCGAAGGTGACCCCTATGCAGTCGATTCCGAATCGTCTGGCCACTCACTCTCACACCAGTGTCTGTTTGAAGACGAGCGCTGATCTGATTTGCTGTGATGACACGATTTCTCAAGGCCAAGGTACGGATAAATCGATCCTGGGCTTGAGTTGTCGCCCTTGGTCGACCTGAGCGTGGTCTCTCCTGTACAGATTGTGTATCATGGTATCTGGACCATAGCCTGCTTATGACAGACTGAGAAACATTCATCGTCCGCGCCACAACCGCCTGTGTTGTGCCGATCTGTAGCATGCCAAGGGCACGTAACCTTTCATTTTGGGTAAGCCGACACATATCAAAATTTGTTTTCTGGTCACTAAAACAATTAAACTGATGTTTCCACCCTGGAATTCAATGCCACAATGACTGTAACATTCAAAGTCAGAGTCGTGCAAATCTTGGGTTGGACCCCCATGATGATCCCAAGCATCACCTGCATTCCATGCGGTAGCTATTGGTGCGTTTGGGCGTCACATGTAACTGGAAATGTTTCTTCTGTTAGGTTCTATAGTGACTTTTTTCGTAGTCATTTGCATATGTTAGTATTATGCCCCCAAAATCAAATATCCCCTACTTTTTTTGAATAGTATATTTGTGTTCTTGAAATTATGTTTTGTATATGATCACCTTTCCCCCTAAATGGCTCAGAAATAATGCAAAAAGAGTAGGCCTTAGCGCTGCTGCCCTTTCCGTCTCGATGTCCACAATTTGTTTGTGGACACTCTACAGGTCACAATTTTTATCCGATTGTGACAAAACTTGAAATACAGGTCTATCTCCCAAAGATCTATGATCCTTTCGATATAGGCATGTATCAGACCATTACTTTTATGAATTATGGTCCCTGATTGTCTGGTGGTTCCTCTAGAGGTCACAAAATACTATTTGATTTAAAAAAAAAAACGCTTGAACATATAATTAATTGATGTGTGTCATCTACTTATTTTGGGAGACATAAGCTTCACAGTTAGCTTGTTTCATTTGAGAAAGTTCTACACAGAGTTGACTGATTTTATTTTTTATTTCCATATCATCATTTCAGTGGCAATGTTTATAGGAATTACAGGATTTTAAGTCCCTGGCGTGGATGGAACAAGCCCGTAAACTTAAAAAAGTCACTGGCGTGGATGAAATAAGCCCGTAAATTTTTTCCTGTTGCCATCAGACATTGTCACTGAAAAGTTAATATAAAAATAAAAAAAAGACTTTGTGTAAAACTTTTTCAAAAATGAAACAAGTCAACAGTTAGGTTATGTTACCCATTAATATCCCAAAATAAATAGTTGACACATATCAATTAATTGAATTAAATTTTCGTCATTTTATCAAAAATGCTATTCTATACTTAATCCAAGATGAAAATGTAACACCATTCCACCATAATGAATGTTAAATTTTTTGGGAAAATCGAAACTAAATTCCCAACAAAATGACTGCTCTTTGTATGCAATTTGTGTAAAAGTATGCAATACAAAAGTTATGGACCCTTTAGAGGTCCCCATTTTTATCTGATTTTGATGAAACTTAAAATAAATGTTTATAGTCCTAAAGATCTCAGTCCTTCGATATTTGCGCACTTCAGGACATAAATTCCTGGATTATGGCCCCTGATTAAACCAAAAACGTCTTTTGTTTCTAGCTTGGTCTCTATCCATCTCTTGCGAAATGTGTGGCCGTATCTTGCTTGGCAACTGCTGATTTACTTTGTTGTGAATATAGATGATTAAATTGAGGAACTATAAGTATAAACAGGAATTAAGGAAAATAAACCTTCATGATAATTTCTTTGGGTGTTGATATTTTTATTTAAGATTAAAATGTTTTAAAGTATTTTGTGTTGTTACTGATTAATCAGTTAAAATAATCCACCTGCAGTGAAATGAAAGTATTAATATTGCAGACCTACCCTTTCTATCACCTGCAATGGTGTGGTAAAGTTGGTAGATTGAACCTGCTTAGTTCGGGAAAATAGATTTCTTGATTGATAACACGATATAAGGTTTAAATAAGTTTATATAATCCACAAATGACACATGATACAGTTAAAACAATTAATAACACGCGTAAGAGCGTAGTCGATGTTGGTTGATCTACATGTATTTCAATTCACCATAACCATTAAACACCATTTCTGTTGGTATTACACATACCTAGAACACAAAATACATTTATGCTTGACAAGTTGGCCCTGAAAATATAATAGTTGCCATTATCCATATATTCGTAACCAACAGTTCTATTGGCTATACATCCTATAATTTTTACCTTACAGTATTTGAATTACATATATAATTATATCAAACACTCATGAAACTCACAGTCCACTTGCACAGTCATCTATTTAAAGAAAGTTAAACTAAATAGCTTACCCATTTGTGGAAAAGAGCCGGTATTGACCTTCACTAAGTCTGTAACATGTGGTACTGAAACATGCGTGTAATTTAGTTTTATCCCAGCTAAACTTCTGAATAACCAACCAGGGCAAAGAATTACTAATCACCTGATAAACAATATTTCAGAAAGAGACCACCTTTAAAACTGTAGAGAGTCCAACGAGTTATCCTTTCAACTATACCAAAAAAATATTAAAACTAAACCCATATAAGAACTAAAACATTTCAACGACTAAAATAAAACACCATAATCCGGACAATACAATTCCAGACCCATGCAATTGAAAATCCACCACCCAAAACATTTAAACGAATTTACATTATCTCACAACCAAAACTATAAACTCACTAATTCAAAACTTCCAATAATCAAGACACTGGTCAGGACATTCTTCACCAACATTAATTGACTAGTGTCCCAAAATATGAATCTGTTACTATTAAAATGGTTAATAAAATATTTCGACAATACATACACCAGTTTCTGGAAATCAATTATGACATACTATTTAAGGAAAATTGCTAACTTAAGCTAACTTAAATTTAACTCATGAATTATTTACTATATACTATGACCATAAAGATTTAAATAAATTACCAGAATTCTATAAATGTCTACTTTTAGCATGGGATGACCTCAATAAGGGTACTAGGCCCGAACCGGCTACTTTTCAAGATATTGTGCGTCAACCCATTTTTAATAATAATTATATCAAATATAAAGACAGGAAAATTACCTTTGAAATATTTAAATTAGCAAATATTAATAAGATATATGATATAATTTACTATGTTAAGCCTGGATTTATCCCTGTTCATTCTATCATTGATATGATACATAACCATATACCTGATTATAATGTTAATACAATTATCAGAAATTATGAAGTTATATTATTGAGTATCCCCCATCTCACTGGACCAAAATTATTAATAATGAATACTATGATGGGTTAATTAATGTTAGAAATAAATTTCATATTGTAAATAATACTATTAACTACTGAATTAAATTCTAGATTTTGTTATTCTGAATTAATTAAGAATATATTTGTACTACCCAAATCCTTAATGTTTTGGGATAGACTAAATATAACATGTAACTGGTCTGTCATCTGGAAAAAACATGTTTGGAAAGTATAAAAACCCCAAACAAAGAGAATTAGATTTTAAGATTATGCATAATGTAATTTGGACTAAAGAAAAATTACATAAAATTGGCAAAGTAGACAATGATATTTGTCCTGTATGTAAATCAGAGATTGAAAGTTTACTTCATTTATTTGTATATTGTCCATCCTTAAAAGGGTTTAAAACTTTAATAAAGGCTATCATCGATGATGTAATGCCAACAACTATACCAAAAGATGAATTTAATAAATGTCTGTTATTTGGACTGCAGTCCAGTGATAAGTCGAACCCCAATGATCTTGTTAACACAACACTGAGTTGTGCACGACAGACAATCTACAGCAGGCGAACTATGCTTCTGGATAAAAATAATAATAAGATAGATGTCATAAAACTATTCCATGCTATCTTTAGACAGCGGCTATATTGTATAAGTCAATTCTATGTCAAAGATAAACCAAAATTTTTAAAGAAATATATTCTACCTTCTGTATTGATTAAAATGGAATTCGATGGCAACATTAAACTTGATTTCTAAATACATGTAATTGATGATAGTAGATGCAAACTGTTATAATTGCCTATAATGCTTTGTTCATTATTATTATTTAATGTATATATATATATATTATTCTCTCTCTTCCAACTTCCTAGCGCTTCTCCGGCTTACTCCCACTGCTAAAGACTCCCATGGCCAGCTGCTAACTATTGAGGAAACTCGGAAATTATATATTAGTCCCAAAATGACCTAGTTTATATGGAGTTGGCAGTAAACCGCATCCTGCTTCCTGAGATTTTCGGATATAAACTTTAAATTAATCAATTAAATACTAATCTAATCAATAATCTTTATTTCAAGGGAGATGACCAATTTTTAATTTCTAGAACATATTTATACATATGATTTTTATTCCAGTCCAAACTTAATCAAGTAGAAGTTTAATTTATCTTTATTTCAAATAGCGTTCGGGACCCTACATCACCTCGAAACTTTTAGACCTTTTTCGATCTTCGAGGTTAAGGATCCCCGAACTTAGTTGTTTCGAGGTTTTAAAAGTATGCCATAGAATGTCTGAAAAGCTTGGAAGCCACTTCTTAACCTAAGCTTCAAATTCTTCAATCATGAAACCATTTTGAGTCAAAATCTCCAGCCATGTATCCCTTTTTTATCTCTTACTGTTACTCCTATTAAACGATTTTTGCCTTGATCACCTTGTCCGAAGAACTTTAACTAAATATTATATACTAGAACATAATATAATATGTCAAAACCCTTAAACATTTGTATTTTCTTTACCGCCTGATAATTTACCCTGCGAGAATAGTTGGATATTCCTAAACACCCCTAAACGCTTATTTTAACACATTATCCGAAGAGCTTGGAAGTCATTCATCTATTCCTATCTAATATAGAACAAATCTTATAAAGTCCTTATCTAATATACTTGCTTTTCATCTCTTTTTTCTTTTCCTGTATTTATTATAAAATAAGACTAAAAGAAATAACTTAGTTAAAATCACAATAATCAAACTCAATTCTAACTATAATATATAAAATTTAAATAAACTGGATACTCCTAAAGTATTTAATCGAAAATACTCACTGACAATACCTCTCTAAAATAGAAAATACTCACTGACAATACCTCTCTAAAATAGCAGACGAACTGCCGTCTGCTAGAAAGCGACCTACATTTCAACCTATAACATACACACCGAATGTGTTCGTGTCAAGTCTCTATTATCCAGCTCTGCCTTAGCTATACTAACCATAGCAAGTCTTGCACATCCAGCCATCTCAAATATTTAACATGGGAATTGCCTATTGCAAACCTTTTCACAGGGTTTCCTTAGCCATTTTTGAATCATAGACAACTTTTTGGCTCACACTATCTTAATTCAGTATTGAAGTCACCAAATATAGTCATTTTGAATCATTAAGTGCCATATTTTAAAATCTGAAGCATATTCTCTGATAGACACTGTGTGATCAACATCCAAAAATCTCTAAACTCTAAAATCCTACTACTAACCTGTTTATTTGAAAATATCTACAAATTACATAGGTAATACACTTCTCTCTATATATATAATCCCCATTTATACCCAAAGTCATCATATATTGCAATAATTGAATCAGCGAAATTAATAATTAGTATTTAAGAACATGTTACCTAATAGACATTATGTACTAAAAATTTGTATAGCTCCACTTATTATACATAGGCATACAGGCAATGCTTTTACTTGTATATATTATATTTTTACTTTCTATCCTTTTATACATACTTAACTCCTAGACTTTATATATTACAAATAACCAAAAATAATTGTTCTTATTATTGTATATTACTGTATATATATTGCCTGTGCATCTTACATAGTAGCAGAGGAAAAGTATGAAATTGTGAAACTATGAAATACTGTAAATATTATACTATGTGAATAAACATATTACAAGAAAAAAAAAGACCCTGTTACATTAAAAATTGTGTTTCCAGTTTAAAATGTTATACATGTAATTTTACATATAAAATGACTGGCATCAAAGTTGCCAGTTAATTCAACTGTATTTTTACTGTAGCTGCATGTTAAAATCTCATGTAATTTTACTGTATAATGTGTTAAAAATACTTGATCGCAAGTTCTTTTTACATGCAGTAGTAAATTTACAGTGTCAAATATTATCACAGAATAAGTGTAAATATACAGGTGTGTGTAAAAATACAGTTGATGGATCGGGCAACTTTGCAGCCAGTCATTTTATATGTAAAAATACAGAATTACTTCTAACAGTGTAGTTAGCCGAAATCAACCTGGCATACAATAAGTCACCATAAAATAGTGAGGATCGGGCAAGCATACTATAAGTAGAGTGGTTCAGGGACACTTCTATACACTCACCCACTTATCTACCTGGTTGCTCCTTCCAGAAATTGTCTGAAGTGAACAAAAGTCAGCTCCGCGCACGTGATTTTGGATGTCGCAGCAAATATACGTCACACGAGGTATTTTAAACACATGTATTGTCACAAACTGATCCCGCAGTGAATATTCGCTTGGCCGCTACAATCACTGATAAGCATGACATCAACGAGGCTTAATGAGTACGGCATATTAACTTTTTTACTCCGACAAATTAAATTCTCAAACATTTTTTTGAGGTAAAAGAAAAATAAATAAAGACGTTTGAAGTATTTGTAGTTAAAAAATATTTCCTATTTAGTGTAAAAGGGTATTAAAATGAGTAAAATGCATCATTTTGCCCGAAGCAGTTAGGTGTTAAGTAAACATTGCACGAGCCGTTGAGCCAATGTCTACGAGGCAAGCAGTCAACGCACGTGTTTTGGACAGCCATCTGTTACAGGGATAATTCGTTAGTATTTCTCTGTGAAACAGGTTGGTATTGTCATATAAAGCCAAGTAAAAAATTAAGTCATTACCGGCTTCGACTTGCGTGTTTATTTAAAACGAACGTGAGAAAAAATTTCAATTGCACTCTTTGATTTAATTTTTGATTTTGGCGATTTGGGTGATTTCGATACAGAGCTAGCTGTAGGCTGTAATAGCTTCGTTTCATTTCTAACTTTCAAGCTCATGATTTTGCCGAGATAAATTCATTACAACATTTTGGGAAATACTTTTATTTAGTTGTTACACACTTCGTTTACAGGGCGATCTCTTCGTAAAAAGAAATAAATATTTGCTAGCTCTAAATACGCAGAACTATTTAAGACCGGATAATCGAAACAAAATTTTATTTGTAGTCTTTATTTTCCAGACACTTTTCGATAACTTGGTGTAAATTATTTTCATAATCATAGTATCTTATTTAATTATTGTGTGGATTTAAGCCTTGATCGAAGGAAATAGTTTTTAATTCTGAAATGCGTTACACAATGAACTAAGTAAATGATCAAATTAAACTTTTACAATAGTATTCTCCTTTAATAAATTCCCGACACCTACAGAGTATCGGTCTATCATAACTGTACATGTGACGTGTGCTCTGTTTTGCATGTGTATTTTTTATATTTGTCTGTGATAATTATTGGAAATATAATATGATTATTAAAAAGGATATTTAACGTCTACAATGTGCACTGTAAGTACTTTATGTATATTGCGTTTATAAGGTCAACTGCCAATTTCTCTGTATATTGCGTTTATAAAGTCAACTGCCAATTTAAAAAGGTTTGGCAAGGGTTAAGTGCATTGATAAAAATCAGACGAAAATATAACTGTTAAATGTTACTCTATTTCTGTCTCTTCTGTTTAAAAACTAAGAACTGTGCATGCGTAGAAGCGTTAAATGTAATCGTTATTTGAACGTGTTCTAAAACCGTAGAATTCCGAATTTATTATTCTTTCCAGAGAAAAGATACAATTTTTTTTTGTAGCCAAGAACCATAACTCGTTTTGTCACCAGGCCCATATCTACAGGGAGGGCGCGATGCCCCCCCCCCCCCCGCCCCTGCTCAGAAATTGCTAACAATCATTATTAAAGTATACACAGTTCCTTATATTAACCTAAAAATAGACTACTACTTATTTTAAAATGCTTATTAGACGCATAGGTAACTACATAGCATGATGATTACAGCAGTCTGTTAGAATGACCTTTCCGAAAATTTCCTCAAAATGTTCGCCCCCCTACCGAAAGGTAATGCCCCCCCCCCCTTAATGGGGTCTAGATACGGGCCCGCTTGTCACTAGGAGTTAACTCCCTTGAGAATGGGAGCCATTTTTTTTAGCAATTTAAAAACACGTCCAGATGGTTATATCTTCGAAAGTCAAACATGGCGCGACATTCGTTGTTGATGAATGAAGTTATTATGGTAAGCCTTGTCATATTATGTTAAAATAGACCCCAAATATTGTCTTCTGGCCCTGAACCACCCTACCAACCTGTTTCACAGAGAATTTACTAACGAATTATCCCTGTAACGGATGGCTGTCTAAAACACGTGCGTTGACTTGCACGCCTCGCAGTCATTGGCTCAACGGCTCGTGCAATGTTTACTTAACACCTAACTGCTTCGGGCAAAATGATGCATTTTACTCATTTTAATACCCATTTACACTAAATAGGAAATATTTCTTAACTACAAATACTTCAAACGTCTTTATTTATTTTTCTTTTACCTCAAAAAAATGTTTGAGAATTTAATTTGTCGGAGTAAAAAAGTTAATATGCCGTACTCATTAAGCCTCGTCGATGTCATGCTTATCAGTGACTGTAGCGGCCAAGCGAATATTCACTGCGGGATCAGTTTGCCACCCTACTATAAGAAAAATCGCTCCATGATCCTGATTGTAGTGAAATCACTCGCGTGGTATGGCTAATCGGGCCGCGCCTTCGATAATAATAAATACATTGAAAGTAGTCTATTTTCAGTAAGGCTACTTTCAAGTGATTTGATTTATTGCTAGATCGTATTAACCCATATATATATATATCCAAAACTATTAGCACAACCGTAAATCTGCATTACTTTGTTTCACGGTAAACGATGAAGAGATAAAAGGTATAAAATCATAGCGTGATCTTCTTACGTCGTTGATTGTATAGCTTATTGTGCTACCTGACAGGTGTATGTTACCATACCTACAATAAATCATATAGTTTATTCAGCTCCAAGTAAGACTTAAAAATAAATAGATACAGTTGGTTTAACTTGAATGTAGATATTAAATATCTATGCTGCATACATATCACCTATCAGGTGAATCACACTATATATCTTATTGTCTGGGAGCCCAGTGAGATTTAATCAAAATGTATTTAGGTCTACAGCACATATTTTACCCCTAGATCATTCTGGAAAGGCAAATCTTCAGTTTTGTAACCTGTGCACGGACGTTATAAACAATCTTTTAAGCAGTGTTTCAAGCTTTATAAAAATGGGGGTTGGGATAGCCTATTTGTCTAGAGTGACGCGCTTCGACCTCTAGCTGGCCGGTCACCTCCATACTCCTCGCAGCGTTCCGTTTGATTAGAGGTAATCCCACTACTCACTGCTGTAATGAGTGGATATTGTTGTTTTAATTTTTGATTGGTCAGTAGTCCGACTAACAACCAATGACTAGCTGCTTTACAAAAGCTTTACATTTAAAACGAGTGACAATATTGGACCAAATATGTTTACATAACGTTACGTCATGGCTCACGATTTTATTACGTCCAATTAACCAGTCAATTCAGCAATGGGTAGAGAGGGATTTCTCTGACCATTGCTTCAGGAATATGGTCACCTCTGGCTTACGGCTGTGGTTTCGATCCCTGGTGCGAGCGTATGTGGCATGGAGATAAGGGTACCTTCTCAACCTCGTGGGTTTCCTCCGGGCACTCCAGTTTCCCACCACTGCTAAAGACCCCTACGCGCAAGCGAATTATTGAAAAAAGATTAAACCACATGTTAGTTTCAAAATGACCTAGTTTGTGTCGAGTGGACGTTAAACCCAAGTTCTCTCTCTCTCTCTCCAACTGAGAATATATGGGATATTCTTAGTCTTAAAAAGGAGATCCGTCTGCGCAGAATCTTAACGTGATAGATATGGTACTATCCCAGGAATAGAATAAACCAACGCAACGTCAGATCCAACGGATTATTTGGAGAATAAAAATTCCAATTATGCTTGAAAACCCCTTTAAAACCTATACCTTAGGAGCGAGCAACTAAATCAATATACCTGATACGTGACGTTTGTAAACAACTTGATGAACCCGTCAGTCTTCATCTAGCTTGTAAATTTCTGGTTTTATCCAGACACCGTATAGTATATACATTCTGAAAAACTGTCGCTCACAATGGTTGAAAAGTGTGTAAAGTGTAGTAAAGCAGTGACGAAAAACCAACGGACAATTTAATGTAAGTGTGATCTATGGACACACAGAGCTTGTGGTACAAATAAGTCTTCTTTCTTTATGTCACTTTTGGGGGAAACTCATTTTTTGACCAAACTAACAAATAATAAAGACTGTCTTTTGTTGATGGACTTGAAAAGAGTGATTGATATATAAAACAAATGCCAGTATTCTTGTAATGATTTCTTTGTTGATATTTGGACGTGTTTTGAATGATTTTGTTTATTCAGAACTGTCTGAAAATAAGCCATGACCTTTCCGTCGTAAACATCAAATATCAAGCCTGGTTGTCTTCCTGTTGTGCCAACCAGCAATTCCATTCTTTTTCCACCATTCAACTGTGACATTAAGAGAATGACCATAACCAGCTAGAGACATACCAGTAACATCACCACCACCACCAACAACAACAACAACTAATCAGTACCAGTATTAATTGCCAAGATACAACAGCGGACAGAGAGACACTTTCGCCTCAACAGGTCATCTCGGGAATAATAAATAGTGTAGGGTCTTTAGCAGTGAGAGGAAACCGAAGGACTTTGGTAAAATCCACTGTTAGGCTAGTGACCATTCTCCTTGTCACGTACAAGCGGGCAAATGAAACCACGACACTTGACTCAATGACAGACATTCTGATTCAACACAACGTGTTAACCATTCTGTCACTCCTGGATGGATCTGTGGGAAGCAACGGTTGTTCTTATCCTTCTAGGATCACAGACTAAGTGTTTCCTGGCAGTAGCTGTTTTATGAATTCAGGTTATATGGGGATATTTTCTGTGGCTGGTGTATGTATCTCTGACCATGTTGCCGATCTTTGCGAGTATTTTTCTTATATCTGAAAAATATACAAATATTATCAGATAAGAATAAAAACATTGCATATGTTTATTGTTGGTTGTGTGTAATTATGTTGAAAGTAGAATGTAATATATTCTTTTATTGTTATATATTCTATATAAGATTATAATACAATATTTATAGATACTATATTAAGTCGTAATATTAGATGTGTGAGAAGAACACAAGATGGTGCATAGCAAGATGATGAATGAACAATGATGTGTGTCTATATTTATATAAAACTACAGGTCTGTTTGTTATAACGTTATAATTGATCAAGTTATACCATAGTTTATATAGTAGGCAGGTACATAAAAGGTGTATATATATATATTAACACACGAGCTGGTATATTTATATAGTAAGGAGGTATATGATCTTTTTTTTAAGTGACGTCATACAATTGATCAAGTGCACAACTTTAAAAATCAGGTAATATGTTGATGCCAAACTCCCCATTAAATCATTTGGTGCTAATTCTGAAAGTTGTATCAAAAACGTTTCATAAACAAAGTTTTTGTGCCGGTTATAAAATAGTACAAAAAGTGTAAAAGTTCGAAATGAGTTAAAATGTTGATGCGATTCACTAAGTCATTTGATACATAGCCGAAGACAGTCCACATAGATACGGTGCTTTAGATTTGAATTTCGACAAATCTTTATAAAAAAAAATTAGTTAAGGTATTTTCTGGTTAATGGTTCATCTGATTTTAGCAAAAATGTCGATAATTTCCATTGGCCACCATTGTCTAATTCAGTTTTTCGGTGCTAAGAAAATGGTTCTGTGGCCCGAAGTGCCATTTTTTTTTCTTGTAATCATTAAAGTATCCTATCGGCGCCGGAAGTGACGTAATTTTACATAACTTTACCATTTTGACAACTCGGTATCACTATTGAAAGCAAATATTATTTATTGTATATAATACGATATGACGTGTCGGATGTGCCCTGTATGCCGCACCAAACATTTTAAATATTGATTTCGTTTTCGGGCCATTTCGATTAAAAGCTGAAAAAATGTGTAAAATTAAACTATTTACAACCCAAGCGTCTTCATATTTTAAAAATATTATTTCGTAACTCTCATGATCGCAATAATCAATACGAAGAGAATGTTTATCATAATTAGTTTGTAATATGAAAATATACGAGAAATAGGCAATGTTGCATGAGTCACTTTTAACGTTATTTTTTCTGTAAACGAATCAATTGCTATTCGATTTTCAATTTTCGTTGATTATTTGATGCCCAATGCCACTTTCACCGGAAATGACGTCCTTTGTATTGTTATGTTTCGAATGCATCGTATTTGTTATTTGTTTTGAATTAACAATCAACAATTACATTGAACCCATAAGATCCTGTAGATATCGCGAAATGCTTTTTTTAAACTTCATCAGTTGCGGAGAAATAGACGTATTCACCAATTATCCTCTCAAGGGGTTCGGTCCATAAAAGTGTCAATTATGATTTGATTTTCATAATATTTTCACCATAGGATGGCTACTATCGTTTACGATTTCATAATACTAATTTAACATTTTCATTATCACCCGCAGTAATGTCTTTTTGCCAACAGTTGTATTTAAATACCCAACAAATATTTTGTTGTAGTGAATTATATTTATTATTTGTTTAACCTTACGACATTTGATTCTAATTGACATATAGACATGTAGAGTCCTTACTCTTCGAGGAATAACCAATTTTATCAGGATCACTTTTAAACATTTTTCGCTATTTTAATTTCAGTTCATGGGTTTTAGGTTAGTTATGCCCGATTGTATTAAACAATGTTCATGTGCTCCATGGTGCTTCTTCGCAACATTGTTTATTCGTTAGAAAGTTTTCTGTCGGCAACGGAAGTGACTTAATTTTGCAAAAAACAACAATTTTGACTAGCCGTTGCAGGCAACTATTAATGTTTACAAATCTCATAGATCAAGAAGAATGCCCCTTGTGGCAAGCGAAAATAAAATCTGCAGCCTCAGTTTTTTTTTATATTTTGATTTTGTGTTTGCGCTATTTCGATTTTAAGGTCAAAAAGTGTTTGCACTATTTCGATTTTAAGGTCAAACAATATGTAAAATTAAATAATTTACAACCCATCCACGTTTTTCATATTTTACAATATTTTCATACGTTCATAAACTTGTAGCATTTATTTATACGAATTCAATCCATGTCAAAATTATTTTGTCATATGAGCAGATGCCGAGACATAGGTAATTTTGCATAAGCCACTTTTCTCGGCGTCTAGGATTCTCCCAAATGGCGTCCAACGTTAAATAGTGATGACATTGATAAAATGTACATTTGCTTTATGCATCAATTGGTGTTACTTTCATGAGAATCGAATAACAATTGAATCTTTTACAGGCAAAATAATACGGAGTTTTTGATTCTCCTAAAAAAAAATACGTATAATGCGACTTCATAATCGGGATAACTTTATTTCCCGCGATTTTTTTTTTATTCTGCTTTAAAGATTAAAACTCCCGGAAAATTTATTACGGAACGAAAAAATGGTACGTACTGATAATACGAGAAGGATTCTATTTTAAATGCTATTGAATGACAAGTCTACTCCTCTCTGAATTAAATATTATTATTCGTTGAATATTCGCCTATCTGTTTTTATACATATACGCTGATGGAATATTAATAATTATTATTTACAAAATTTCGACCAACATTACCTTTGAAGAAAATTTTATACGTCATAAGACCTAATATTCCAGGCCAGGAATAGCAGAAAACCATGTAAATATATATGGATCTCTAATTTTGATAGAAACTGTAAATGATAAATAAATGAATAAAATAGAGGCACTTTTAAAGAAAAGGTCTGTATATTTTCTTTGAGACGTATTTCTAATGATTTTGTTTTTAAAATTCACTCTTTATTATTATAAATATTTTTAGTTTACGTTTGAAGAAAATAAAACTGACCCAAATTCATGCTTAACAACAAAAGTATCGCACTGCGAGGAATGTGGGTTTTTTTTTGGGGGGGGGGGGGGTAACTTATTGTTTTGATCAGTGTATAAATCTATTAAAGGGCGATTTTGTCATTCGCACTGATTGGCGACGCTTTTTGTTTTGTTTTTTTCTTCATGTAACTTCGCGGTTTAGTCGGACATGTTTACATTACAGAGTATGCAGTAGCTCAGACGAATCTGTCCATTCATATTTAAGAGATTTAATTGTCTTGAAATCTTGTTTATAAATATAAATTTTCATTTCATCAGTGTAGAATTCATTATCATAGATAAACCAATGTTTAATAAATTAAATGAATAGATTACGTATATTTAAATAGCTTTTAAAATCGACGCTTTTTCGTATTATCGGCACATAGGCCTATCATTTTTTCGTTTCGTTGTGGATTTTTCT
This sequence comes from Patella depressa, assembly GCA_948474765.1. Lineage (NCBI taxonomy): Eukaryota > Metazoa > Mollusca > Gastropoda > Patellidae > Patella > Patella depressa. Next base: position 70,535,432 of record OX419718.1, on the reverse strand, counting down.
GGTACTCCCGATTTTTACCTCCGACGAAAAATACGCGGGAAATAAAGAAAAATCCCAATTAGTCACATTTTCCCTAATTTTTGGCGTTCGCCGTTTTTGGGGCGCATCACAGAGATCGCACTTCTCATATTATTTTGTCCGTAAAAGATTCAATTAATATTCTATTCTCATAAAAGTAACACCACTTGATGCATAAAGCAAATGTGTATTATATCAATTGTATTACCATTTAACTTTGACACTGGAATATTCTTTTAGTTTAATTCAATACATCAGTTAAAACAACGCGGGCATGACGTAGACTGGTTCAGTTGCGGGAAAATAGAGGATTTTCGAGGTTTTTTGGTCCTTAAAAGTGTCAGTTATCATTTTATGCATATTGCCACTTGTGATTTCATAAAATCAATTTAAACATTTATTCTCAACGGAAGTGGCAACATTTTGACAAAACAAATATTTCCTGTGGTTCAATATTCCTTGAGAATTATGATATTGAATTCCATCCAACTTGTAGAATGAATTAATACGGTGATATAGATATCAAAACAATGTTTGTTTGTTACGTCTTACCATTTTTTTTAGATTTTCTCACATTTTAAATTCCCATTAGTAAATCTCGCCAAATCCATTGAGCCATTGGCATTAGTATACTACTACTCGGTCAGACAGTATGATATTATTAACCTGCCAGTGGCAAGTAAGTTATTCATTTTGTCAGGATCACTATTTTGACATATGGTTAATTATTGGTTAATTCTACGTCCATTTTATAACACGTATGCATTGTTCATGTGGAAATCTGATTAATGGTTTCATTGGTACCGGAAATGACGTAAGTTCAAGGGTAATACGGCCCAAGTGAAACCTCTCAACGATGCTATGTAGAAAGCGTGAAGAACAAATGGGATGTGGCAGAGCGCAAATGTAAAATGTAATGAGAGAAATGTGAAATGTAGACACGTCAATAAAAGCATTTTCTAACAAAACGTTTGTCATTTGACACTTAACAGTTGATGTTTTACATTTAACACATGCCTTAGAGATATTTTGACTTTATCTTTACCCGTATTTAGGACTTTGTACATTGTACGTTTTACATATAATCAATGGAAACGACATTGTCGCAGAGCATTTAATATTGGCAGCGATACCGTTCCACAAACCGGACCCTTGTGCGGGTTGCTATAAACACCGGAAAGACCGGAAAACTACCAGAAAACTACCAGAAAACACCAGAAAAACACTAAATACAGGAACACACACTAAATACCGGATAACACCCTAAATAGGCAACTCGGACACTGGTCCTCCGGAAAACACACAAAAAACTAAACCTAACCCTAACCCTAACCCACACCGGAAAAACCTAACCCTAACCCATAGAGGCTCAGGCTCCGGGTCACCTATATATAAGTGTAAGGGTACAAACATGATTAATATATAATAGAATCTGATTAAGATTAAAATAAATTTAATGAATTCAAAATAATGCAATTGAATTAATAATGTTCTGATTAAGCAAATTCACTGGCTAGTTTGGGGATGTAATATACTTTATCCTAACGAGCAGCAAAGAAGAACCAGTCAAAGGAAACCAGTCAAAGGAAACCCTATTTTAAGCAGACCTGGTTCAGAACAAGAATTGAAGAAATGTTAACTGATCAAGAAGTAATAAGACAATTTTGAATAGGGTATGAATTATATTTAGTGTTATATTTAGTGTTTTATTTTAGAAGTACACCTTTTAGTAATGTAATATTTAGTAGCTATAGACAACAGGGTGTATATCATGTGATGAGTTCAGATGATTCAGATTCTAGTATAATTACATGTTCTTTTATCCACGGGTATTGAAGTATGACTACATATTTGTTGTTGTATAGACCAACATATACAATAATATTATATTACATACGAGTTATATGACGACAGGTAAAAACGGTTGTTTATAAAACTTTAACTGAGGCCAAGTTGACATTTAAAGGGCGTATTACTCGATCCTTTGGAATCTTAAAATAGACGAAAATGGGTCAAATAACACTTAATGTAACTTGAATGACTGTGTATTAAGTGATATTTATTCAATATTTGGGATCTTGCAGGCAAAAATAAACTTCATCACATTAAACTTCTCCTTGGAGACAAACGAGGTTTAACGTCCACTCGACACAAACTAGGTCATTTCGGGACTAACATATGTTGTTTCTTTTCAAAATTTTACTTTGCCGTAGTGGTCTTTAGCAGTGTGTGAGGGGACTGGAGGACCCGGAGAAAACCCACGAAGCTGGATAGGCGTCCCGTCTCATATTCAAGCGGGGATTCGAAACCACGCCACTTGACTCTATTACAGACCTTCTGATCCAACGCGCATTCACCCACCCAATTCCTCGACCCTCACCCCAACTCCTATAGAAACAACAAGAGGAATGACGTTCTTTTTTGTCGTTCTCCCATGGGTTTTACTTTTTTAATCGCATTTTTATTCATCTTAAAGGGACAATAAAACTGTTGCTGGCTTGACAGCTCCAGAAAATGAATAATACCCTTATTCTAAGTACAAGATGCTTACATGTTGTGTAAATTATCCATTACATCCTATTTTACTTGCCTAGAGTATTTTAAAATCCAAGTCACATTTGAAAAGGTTTACGTTAGGCTTTTCAAATCATTGAGTTGAATTTTTTCCAATTTTTCTAAATTACATGTGTTAAGATGAAAATTGTATCATCAATTAATTGGAATATTGTAAAATAAGACAATTTTTGAGCAGAATAAAGATTAGGGCATATTATTCGGCTACAACAAGAGTGGTATCGAGCCTTTAAATGGAGAACCTGAGCTAGGATATGTTAACTGTCATGTTCCTTTCACAGTTAAACACAGTTCAGTCTATACTGATTACATACAAACAGACATCTTTGATTTTATTCATATTAAAACGTATTCTGAACAAAAACAGATTGGATTATACGATGTCTTTATCTTAGAAATTACATGAATAGAACTTGGACGAAAGCACGACATTAACAAATTTAGAATTTTGAATCTAATACCGCCGTAATGAAATACATTAACTAGTAAAAAATATTATATATGTAATTAAATAGCGGAGTTAGTCATTTGTGAAAACATACACCAGATATGATCAACACATGCAACCACGGCGGATCGCGTCTTTATGTACAAATATGGGCATATAAACACTTATCACAAGATAGTTTTTCTACATGATCACGTGTAACTGAATAATTACACGCTACATCAAGGTGACTTGACTATACCAGGACGTGCCCAGCTTGAAGATAGATATCATTTTAACTTTCAAAATAGGTATGTGCACATTTTATATCATTATATATTGAAGTATTTTTGAATTTTTTAGGCCGGTCTGTTTAAACGTTTAATAAGCCCTGTTTTATATCTACAAACATTGTTGACACAGAAATTGATTCGTAAATGTGATCGTAATGCAAAAATATTCACTGCTGTACAAGTTCATTTGGGTATACGTACCTAGCTGTAGACTGAAATGTCGGTGACATCCGGAAAAGTGTATTCTGTATTTTAATACCGGAGCAATGTAAATTGTAAAATTAAAATACGTATTTTGAACTGCTGACATGAAGTTTACACCATGAACACTGAAATGATATTGACAACGTTGTTCTTCCATAATTTGGGGATTAGCTAAGGTTTCATTAAGGTATACTGTACCATTCATTGACATCGTCCAATAAATGCATATCTTAGTACTTACCTTCAGTACAACCACACAATAATTATCCAACTGTTCCATGCAATCCTCTGAGTATTTTGAATATAATTTTATGGACTAATCAACTTCTGAGTAGGTCAAAGGGTAGGCTACCATGATTTTTTCTGAGTTGTTAGTTTTAGTGATTAAAGGTTAAAGGTTACAATGGGTTGATTCTGCCAAGTTGCACATTTCGTATACACGATCGAGTACATGAAACATGAAACCAATGGTGACATTTAACCTTCTCGGAATAGGAACAGATATATGATGCCACAGGGGATCCATAGGAACAGTTTGAAACCTAGTTTATGTTTGAACTGAAGGAATGTCTGTCCTGAGATATGTTTTAAGATGCATTATTGGGCGGTGTCGATCAATGGTACCCTTTTACCTACCCAGAAATGCATCAATCCCCAAAACTGTTAAGTCCGAAGGATTTATATTGCACCGGGGAATCGCAAGTAACGATATGATACCTATTTTGTGCTTGTACTGAAGGTATACACTGCGATATGTATTTAAGATGGGTGGGGGTACGCTCTGACCTATTCAGAAATAGAGTAATCCCAATAATTGACTACGAAAGGGAATTTTATTTTCCCATGAGATCACAAAGGGTAGTTGTAAACCTAGTTTGTGCTTGTACTGAAGGTACGGCCTGGGATATATGGTAAATTAGGCATAGCAGACCAATGGTGACCTTACTCAGAAGCGGGTTAATTTCCAAAAGTGACAACTCAGGGGAATTCATATTGCCCTAAGTGTACAGGGAAACATTTTGACACCAATTTTGTACTTGTAATGAGAATTGTATTTAATGTATATTGGACGTGGCCAACCAATTGTGACCTTTGAAATACTCAGAAGTGGGTTAATCCCCACAAATTGACTACTCAGAAGGATTTATATTGTCATAGCCGATCCGAAGGAACGTTTTGACATAGACCTCGAAGCTGTACACGAGATTTGTACAAATTTTAGTGGAAATGTTTCATATTCTATATTCGGTTCTCGCACGCCTTCGATAACACTGGCACTGCCCTGACCCCGACATGTTCCCAGGAAAGTAACTTACCTCACACTGCGCACGCTCAAAACGAGCTGGAGCCGGGATTTTTTAAGCCAACCCGTTCACACGGCAAAGATGAACCAGTTGAAAATAAAAAAAAGCCTTCTTCAAGACAGGTCGTGAGCTGGGATTTTTAAACTAGTTTATTTGACCCATATTTCCGTTCAGACGACGGGATTTTAAACCAATTCAACTGAAGCGTCTGAATGGGCTATCATATAACTAAAGTATTGTATAGTGTTTGACAAGTTATTAGTATTACGTTGCCATAGTTACTGACGACATGTTGTAATATTACGCCTGTATATTCTCTGGGATTTTCAGGTTGTACGAGTCACGTGTCAGTAAACGATAATCCCCGGGAATTCCCGATTCAAACTATATTGTAAATGTAATGAGGGAAATTTTGTACAGGGTCGGCGCTTTGGCCTACTCGTATTTCAACTTCCAGCAGTCATGGGTTCTTTTACAAGCACGCCCATATTTACACGAGACCTCGGTGTTTCTTCCAATCCTGACATTACAGTAAGGCTTCTTCATTTTAAATTTATAAAACCGCAAATAGTGTAAAGGTATGTAATACCAATGTTTTTATCTGATTTTGATGAAATTTCAAACATATGTTTATATTCCACAGATCTCGGTGCCTTTTCATATTCTCTCATATCAGATCACAGCTTTCTTGATTATGCCATGGCTCCTGATTGTTCATAAAATCGCGTTTTGTTCTTTTGTACCTGTCGTAGTTATAATTTTCACCTGATTTTAAAACTCGTTCAAATATATCAATGTTATACCTAATGAAAGTTGAGTTCGAATTGCATGTTTGATAATCGGACCGACAGTCCGACAAAATGGCCACCCCTTGTACGCAAATAATGTAAAACTATGTAATACCAAGGTTGTGATTTATCCGATATTAATGAAACATAAAATGTATATGTATATCCGAACGATATTTTCGCATGTCGGACAGTAACCTTGTGGAACATGGGCCCTGATTGTACAAAGAAATCACGTTTTTAGCTTCTGGACCCTCTAGAGGTGACAATTTTTATTCGATTTAAAAACACGTTTAAATATACCACCGTAATGATAATAATAATAATTATAATGAGGGTTGGAGATTAGGCTTTAATAGCCTTTCTAACATCCTGCCCTTCATAGACAATATAATACAACAGATATAGAGTGATAAATTAACAAACACACCACAATAATTTACAAATGACGAAAAAAATAAAAATAGAAATCAGTTAAAATATTTTAATATTTTAAATATTTTAAATTAAAATTTAAATACATGCTCATAGATAAAACCTGTATTACCACATATAGAATATGAACATGCTTATATGTACTTGGTATTCGAGACTGAACCTTGATTCACTATAAAGACCTGTAATAGTCAGCTTTAGATTAAACATAATACATCTTCATATATAGTAATCAGTTTGTCCATACTTATCTGATACTTTATAGTCTCGATTTTCCAGGTAAATATAGACTATTATCTTATTTACTGTTTTAATTGTGATATACCATATAGCTGGGTGTATATCTTTAATATTATGGAGTATTATCAATATGTTTTAATTGTGATATAACCATACAGCTGGGTGTCTCTTTAATATAGAATATTATCAATATGTTTTAATTCTGATATACCATATAGCTGGGTGTCTCTTTAATATAGATTATTATCAATATGTTTTAATTCTGATATACCATATAGCTGGGTGTCTCTTTAATATAGATTATTATCAATATGTTTTAATTCTGATATACCACGTAGCTGGGTATCTCTTTAATGTAGAGTATTATCAATATGTTTTAATTGTGATATACCATACAGCTGGGTGTCTCTTTAATATAGATTATAGGTTAATATTGAGTATGAAACCAAATACATAAATCTAAGGGTAATCAATATTTGTATATATATCATTTGTAAATTCGTGGTTACACTGAACTTCTGCCATTATTTGATTATTTGTTGATGATATGTCTCAGTAACTGAGTTGAGATCCACCGGGCGTGATGACATTACTTCTGAATTGTATCATACAATAATTGTATTATAAAACATACATGTTCACAATGTTAAATGAATTATATATTCAAACAATACACGATAGATTTATCTAGTACATAGTCTACCTCGTAATTCATACTATAATATTCTTTCTGTTGGCGAACCATGCCGATTTAACTTAACGTGTCTGTGGTTTTGGACGACCTACAATAATTCTAAATTTATTGCCTTCATATTTTCAGCAATTTATATCCCCGACTTATCAGTAAAACCAGCTGAATCTGTAAAAAATATAGGAGTCTTATTTGACAGTAACTTTGATTCAACATTCCTATTAACTTGACGTGTAAGAAAATAAATTTCCATTTATATAATATTAGAAAACTACGTCCATTTATTCACATCGACACTGCTAAAATGTTGGTGAATGCCTTTGTTTTATCGAACTTGGATTACTGTAACTCTCTTCTCTTCAATTTACCTGCTTTGCAAATCAGCAAACTCCAAAAGATCCAAAAGCTCAGATTGTAACTGAAACAAAACCACGTGAACATATTTCTGCTGTTTTTAAACAGCTACACTGGCTCCCGGTTAGAGAAAGGATAATATTTAAGATATATATGTTATTGTATAAATAATACACTGAATAATATGGACTCTGCTAAATATCTTCAAGAACTTATTACACCCAACACTCCATCGCGTCCCCTTCGCTCACAGAATGGGAACCTTCTCGTATGTCCACCAGTGAAAACTAAAAGTAGTGAGAGAACTTTCTCCCATATTGGGCCAACAACATGGAATAAGCTATCAAAAAAGACCAAAGACGCTAAAAACATGACATCTTTTAAGAAATCTCTTAAGACTGAACTATTTTGTTTATGATAATTTTACCAACTCGGACATTTACTCTCTGTTCATGCCTTCAATGTACGTGTATTTCAAAAATTATCGTGTCATGGTTATTTTCATCTTTTAAAGATATCTTATGTAGATAGCGCTCTTGAGCAACTAGTTTGTTGGATATTAAGCGCTTTATATATAGATTATTATTTTAGATCTTCCTATATAATTTTATATTTGTCATGTCTTCTTAGGAAATGAGCAATAATGCCTCTCGGTGACACTTTCCCACTATCCCGTCTATGTAGTTAACATGTCATAGTGGTGCCGTGTACAGATCGAATGCAATGTATAATATTAAATCAATGGGAAACGAAACGGTTATGTGATATAAGTTATGTTGGTGTTTTTTTTTAGAAACGAGTTTATTTGTCCAGAGGCTTTCTTCAAGCCAACTGTTGAGTATTTGGCTGTTTACAAATCTACCAGACCTCAACCTGTGTTTTACCCATCTGTAAGTTTAATTTTTTTTTACATATATTTCCTGTACAAGATATTATATATGTTGTCAGTTTTAATTATTTCGTTTGCAAGTATAACTGTAGTTCACTATTGGACCAAACTTACAGATAGTTGTCGAGCGACCCTTTCAGAATATTGTGAAAGAAAAAACATCAGCAGACTTTTCACCATTGATACACGCGTGCTCGAGAAACATTACCCGCAAATTTCAATTTTTGTCATAAAATACTGATGGGATCACCTGTCTCTCGCTATGAGGCGTTTACAGTCCAAACACTGAAAGCACTAAATAATATTATCACTAACATATCAATACATTGCATAACATTTTGTAACTTGTAGAAATGGGGAAATCCCTATATTAAACCTGTCACTCACTACTGATACTTACTGTTCACACTGCGCATCAACATAGTCATGGGCTGTCACTAATCCATACATAGTAATGGGCTGTCACTAACTCCCTGAATGGTAGGTGTTGTCTGTTTCGGATTGTTTATTCGCAGGAGCAGAACTTTGATGTAAATGATCGTCGTGTTAGGTAGGCGTACATGCTTAATTATATATCATATGAATGCATTGGATAAAATGGTGTAACTTGTAGAAATAGGGAAATCGTTAAATCCATATATGGTATTGGGCTGTCACCCACTTGGTGGTGCTTACTGCCCGCGCCGTGTATCACCCATATATAGTAATGGGCGGAGTCTGTTTGGGATTGTTTTTATGTATGAAGAGTTGAGGAATTTGAAGAAAATATATTATAATTTAAAGGGTAATATTAGTTGGGTTTGCCGAGGAAATGTATCAAACGTTACTATGGCAACGTAACATAGAAACGATGAAGTATACCCTGTTTTCTGCTTAACTTATTCTTACAGATAACAAAGAAGCAGTAATAAATGCATCGCTAAGAATTAATTTAGTCGTGGAGAACACACGTTGACGTCACGTGTCATCTATTGTACCTTGATATAAGCGGCTTCGATAAAGAGTAGGCTTCACTGATCTGTATAAATCGGGATATAGCAGATATATAGGCCCATAAAATATAGTTATATAATGCAATCCTATATTTATTTTTTACAAATAAATTTGTGTAATTTTCTCTTAGCATTTATCACTGAAAAACAGCATTATAAATTGTACAGAAGAGCATGAGATATAGGCCTATAATTAGTTAAATTTTTTTAAATAAAAAAGATATAGGCCCACACTATAAGTATTTTTGCTTTAAAAATGATTTAGGACTATAATATAAGTACAGTTTTTTAAAGAAGAAAATAGGATATAGGCCTATGCATCAAAAGCTGTGTAATAAACAATTTAAAGACTTCAAAATTACAAGAAGGTAATGTAAGACCCACAAAACATTAACTACGAAGAAAATATTCAGAAAAAACAACTGCGTATTTAATGTAAATCTTTTTATAAATACATAGGCTCTAGTATTACAGGCTATGAATATCATATTATTTAAGACCACATAGTATCTTGACGCTTGTGTCTCTAAAATACAGTCAAAAAACCACATATTTATATAAAAGCCCTAAAAGTTAAAAAAAAGAAAGACGATCTAGGTGTGTGTACGTAGAACAGGTTATACAATTACATATTAGGATGAAAAAAGACCACACCAAAAAATTATCTGAACCAGTATTTAAATTTGAATATTGCAGTGCGCCATTGAAAAGACAACTTGGTAATGTAAATACTTGTATTATTTTATCATGGATCCTATAATAGATATTATATACTTGTTTTACCAAAGGACATGATACAGGTTTGGAATTCATTAAGATCTAAAATAAATAACACAAACTTCTGGACGAATACAACTGGCTTATTTCCAAATATTTTTAAAATCCAAAGTCAAAACTATAATAGAATAAACAAGGGGTGACATCTTACGTTTCCTTTGCCATCATAGGATTTTATTTTTTCCACACAATAGCGACAAGTTTTACATTTTATGGTTATTTCATAATTCAATTTATATAGTTTTTCTGCCACAAAAATTGAAATTAATACATGATGGAAAATGGCATATTTTAGACAAAAATTGCGATTTTTAGATCCTGAAAAATGGCACAAGTAAAAACATATTTTATTAGAATTAAATAACAAATGAAAAACATGTTTACATTGTTTTGATTAAATACAACCTGAAACACCATATGAAATGATAATTGTATTGTAGCTAAACACATAATTAAAGCACACGTAACAATATTAATACATCAATTAAATAATAGGCCCACTGAAAAGAAAACATACAAAAATTAAACAAAATGTAATGTTAAGTTATAAAAATATTAATAACAGTTTATTTTGCAGAAATCAATTCAAGTTTATAAATATTTTAGCATTGTGGAACAATGCAATTATTTGTTGACGTTGCTTGACATAAGCGGTTTCGATAAAGATTAAACACATCGCTGACGGTGCCTGCCACGAAATATGAATAATATTCTCTAGGCCGCTACAATCACGACACAATGAGCTCGCAATATTTACTTTTTGCGTGCTGCAAATTAAATTCTAGAACATTTTTTTTTGAATCATTAGAAAAATAAATAAAGCTGTTTGAAGTACACCTGGATAAAACAATTATTTTCTATTTAGTGTAAATGGGGATATAAAGTAAGAAAAAGACCAGCTTATGTTCTGTAAACAATACATACGCTCTCGAGCCACTGTAATGTGACCTCACTGTCATCTCAGACAGAGGCATCCGGAGGATTTTGCGATCATAATCACACTGGTGTCAAGGGGATAATTTTGAACTTTTGTTCGTCATGGCGTGAGAAATCTTCCTCTTAAAGTCGACTGGATAGTTATCAATATTATAAATACTCCTCTTTAGTGTTGTTACACCAAAACATCATACAAAGTCGTCAGTCAGTATGGCTGTATTAATATCAAGTAATGACTCATATTATATTATCCAATTCGATTAACGGTCGTGGATAGAGGGGATTGCCTTTACCAAGGACGACTATTGCGGCCATGTTATCATCTCGATGTCAAAGATGCTTTCTTGACTTCTCGCTCGGTCAACTTCTCGACATTTACTTCTAGCCCCCTTGTTCACTCGACTTCTCGCTGGTTAGAATGCACAACTCAAAACATCCCCACAGCTGACGTGTGACGCATACTCTGCTACAGATTTGTCAGGCCATATTTTCAATTTTCTCTTAGGACGTCTTTTACGTTGTGAATTTACAGCCTAGTATCTCAATAGACATTTGTCTACCAGGAACAACTATGTAACAGTTCGTGTATCAAGCACTGGATATATAGGGTACACATTTTATATCAAGCACTGGATACACATCCTTTTTGCGTACCATCCGTACAATTATACGCTGTCCCTTGCGAAATTCTCTGTTCTGTACCACTGACAATGGGTGAACCACTCGTGACGCTCTGAGCATATCAGTTATTTATAACACGTGATGAAGGAAATATATCATCAAGCTTCAGTTTCATTTCATTAACGATGAGATCTTCGAAGATTGGATATTTGAACAGATCTCCTCTCGAATACAACTGTGGTATAATCCAAGACCTTTATCTTTCAGCAAATAAAGCGAGAACAATGGCGTCTTCTTCTGGTAATTTCACAATGCCCCGCAAAGATTTCGAGAGAATTCAGCGCCATTACGACTACATTCTCGACAGTGTGTTCAATCCCGACGACTTGATCACCACGTTATTCTGTAAAGGTGTTCTTGACCTCGACCAAAAAACACATATACTGAATATAGAGACCGGTAAACCGAGAGTTAAAAAGCTACTGGACATGCTAATGAGAGAATGTGGCGATTGTTATCAGCTATTCCTAGTGGCTTTAAGAGAAAAGGGTTTTGGACCCATAGCAGATACATTAGGTAAGATATGAGTTGTAGTAATTAGCCAAACGATCCTATATTTGTATGTCAGAACTATATAATAAGTCAGTACCATGCTAATGATTCGATATTCGATAATGTAGTTCCTGATATCCAGTATCAGGGCAACATGGTCTCGATACATTTGAGGTTAGCTCACCTAATCTGATAATCCGAGGGTCTTCATCTATCTTAATCGGGCGTGTATATTATTTTTGGTATGTTTCTTTAGAAGGCTTAATCCATTATTCGTTTCAATAGAACGTCCAAAAATACTGGTGGTCTGAATGCCCGTATCAATTGTAATTTCAATATTTAAATCATTTCAAATAGAATATACATCGTCTTGGAATCGTTTTGATTCTACAATTGAGAATAATTTCCCCTCTAAAAATCACATCGTTAAATTACTTAATTGTGGTACCGCATTGGCACCCTTCGCTATACCACGAATTTGATTGTATGTAATTTGTTCACAGGTAAACATTACAAAGGTAATTACCCTTTATTATTTTTCAGGTGAACAAACTCCATCATATATCAGAGTGGCGATCATTGGCAGGACCGGAGTTGGTAAAAGTCACGTGGGAAATTTACTTCTACAAAGAGATCATTTTAAGTGCAGTGATTCGATGCATTCGTGTACATCAGTTTGTTCAAATGGAGAACGGGTATTAGATAAAGATACTAACTTGACCGCCATGGACACCCCCGGCCTATTTGACACCAGAGACGACAATACAGAAACTGTTAAAAAGTTTCTCTCCATCTTTAAATTTACTGGTATTCACATATTTTTGATGGTTGTCAGAATTGATGAGAGATTTACAGAAGTGGACGAAAAGACCGTGCGGTCTCTGTGCGACGTGTTTGGTGAAGACATGAATGAACATCTTATTGTAATATTGAATAACAAGGGCCGGAAGATTAAATCCAAAGAACAGTGGCTTCCAAAATTACCAACGTCATTAAAAGATATTTTAGATCGTTGTAAACACAGATGTTTAGTTGTGAATTATGTTAGTGATGTCACGATCGATGACAACCCAGAAATCGAGGCCATTATAAACACTATTAAAACAACAGTTACTAAAAACAAAGGACGCTCCTATACACATCAAATGTTCAAGGAAGCTGAACAAGCATACACTAAGACACTAAAACAACAAAAAAGTAATTTAGAGAAGACAATTAGACAACTTCAGCGGGAAAATAATGAGCTGAAAAAATCTAGTAGACAAAATATAAAACCAAAACCTGAACGTGTAAAAAGTAAATACGAAACAGGTTGGTTCTAGAGTTTACATTGTTTAATAAATAATGTAGGATTTTATGATATAGTTATCAGGTCAAAATGATATAGTTATCAGGTCAATACCACCATTAGAAATATATTAAATGATTTAAATATGGAATATAATCAAGATGCACTATCAACCCACCCTTATTTTATGAATGCATGATCAAAGAACACAAAATAATACTGTCGATATTATTTATCAAGTCCGTACAATGGGAGACCACACTCAATATTCGGAAGGGGTGGGGGTAAAATGCCATATAACTAACCAATCTTGGCATAAGGGTTCAAGCAATGTATTAAAGCCAATCGATAGCTGGATAAAGAATGACGCTATCGTGAAAACCAAACGTTCCGCCAAATAGCCACACAACGACATATCTTATCATAGCATTCTAGAGTTAGGATTTGGTGTACCTGTTATCTCCTTATCTTTTGATCTCTGTAAACTATGGAGACACAAAAATAGATCACCTAGCACGTGTGGTCGGTTCATATAGAATTTCACCGTTCCCTGGAAAATGACATAAATGGGTATATTTCCATCTCATTATGAGAGAGAGCCTTGACGTTTTTATAGCTAAGAGACTGTTGTGTGGGAAATGTTTTGTTTTAATTTCGTTTTTATACCATCATATTTAATATTCATTTTCCTTTCTTTAAAGATGCCGAAAATTTACTCGGTGATTCCACAAGTAAGCAGTTTGTAGAGACAAGGGCCTTCGGAGAAGGGAAACGTATTTTGGAAGAATATTTTATCTTGGGTATAATTGGCGCTGTTGGGGATGGTAAAACAGTATTATGTCGGATGATCGCCAATTCGTTTTTGAAAGCCCATAAACATTTTATTCCATTGGAAATAGGACATCCAAGGGACATGGATTCCATAACTTTCACAGATGAGGATAGCTACCTCCTGATCATTGATGATATGTTTGGTATTTGGACACGTAAAATAAAACAACAAATGCTAGAATGGCCAAAACATTTTGAGTTATTTTTCTTAAAAAAACAAAAACGAAAATCAGCAATAATCTATGTTATGAGAAATGATGTCTATCAGGCTTGTCAGCATGTTCTTAGGAAATATGAAATATTCTCTTGGTCATATCAGTTACAGCTTCATGAAAAGCATTTCCAGTTGTCAAAGGATGAAAAGGAAAATATTTGCCGATACCATTTCAGAGACTGTTCCGAAAAACAGCTGAAGAAGATGCTGGAACACAGTTCAGGATGCTTTGGTTTTCCCGGTATTGTGAGTCTTTGTAGTAAAACTGGAACAGTAAATGCACTTAGGATGTTGAATGGTCTATTTGAATTTTTGCACAGGGAATACGATATATTCTGGAATGAAGATAGAATTAAGTATATGGCTCTATTGGTTATATTTAGTCCACTACCTATCTCTGAGGATGAAATCCGACAAAAGACGAATCACTTAATACAAACTCAAATAGAACATGAAATGGGGAATACCTGTGGTGTAGAAGATATTCTGGATTCATGCAAACATTTAACTGGTTCGTATGTAATATGTGATGAGGACAAGGAGAATTGTATGTTTTTACCAGAAAAGGTGGTCAGGTGCTTTCTGCTTCATGTCTCTCAACGATTTATGAAACTGGCGATAAAATACTGTCCTTTTGATCTCTTAATAGATCATGTTTCTACCGTACCAGGTGATCAAAAGGTTTTTATACAACCACGTTTTTATGTTGATCTATATGAAAGATTCTCTCGTGAGTTGCAGGAGGGAAATGAAGCTGTGTTATTCCACCAAGCATTTCTTGACAGTAATTTCTTGTATGGATTTCTTACTCTAGATAGTGCTAAATTGCTGCTACACCCAGAGTTGAAGATGCAACTTGGTAGTGGTCCAATTGATGAAGGACATTTTCTACACTATGTATGCTTATTTGGATATTTAAAAGAGCTGCAAGTAGTTTTTCCATACTACATCAAACATATTGCCAAGTTTTCTTACATAAAAACAAAGCTTGGGTTCGATTTATTAATCCTTGCCGCTAAATCCGAGAAAGATGCAAAATATAAAATAAACTATTTACGTGACCAGAAATGTGTTATTGAAAGCCAGAGTAAAGCTTCCATTCAACAACTTATTAGAGCAGCAGTCCAATCAAACAGTTTGGATACCTTGAAACATGCTAGTTCTTCTACTGATTTTGACATTAGCTTTGTGGATCTTAACCAGCGAACATATTTACACTATGCCTGTGATTCGGATTATGACATCCCAGAAATCGTCACATATATCGCTGAAAAGGGTGCGGATATCGATGCCAAGGATGAAAATGGCCGCACTCCTCTATTTCTAGCCATTCAACAAGGAAAGATCTTGACAACAAAATGTCTCCTAAAACTGAATTCTTCTGTTAAGGTTTCGGACAAAGACGGAAAATTACCGATTCACGTAGCTGCCAACTCCAATGCTGGTCGTTTGGATATTGATACATCTGCCATAATAGAACTGTTGGTGGAAGCTGGGTCACCTGTGAATGCTAAAGATGCACGCGGTAGAACACCACTGATGGAAGCCCGCTCTATATTTGACGAAAAGATGGCTAATGTGCTACTGGGAAAAGGAGCAGGTAAGACCCTTTGTTATACGCCCATATTTCCATGTGGACGTACATTGTCAACGCCCCTGTCCGTCCGCCCACAATTGGTTTGTGGACACTCTACAAGTCACAATTTTTATCCGAATTTGATGAAATTTGCAGTATAGGTTTATGTATAACCGATTTCAGTTCCTCCCAATATTGGCATATATCGGATAATAACTTCGTGCATTATGGTCCGGATTGTACGGAAAATCACTTTCTTAGCATGTGGACCCATAGTGATTGTCTTTGCTGTAGATTCAATGTTGAATGTAAATTAATTGATTTGTTCATGTGGAGAGAATGGATTCCTCATCTGTGAACTGAAAACCAGTAAGGTCCATTCTCTGAACACAGGATTCTGTTCAAGGTACCCCTTGCCAACCCCGTTATAGTGCTAATCAAACGAACAACTATCCAATAGGCGAAATATGTAGGCATAATGAAAACTCGATAAAATAAACGATTTGTAGATAATCTAAGGTTTCCCATTTAACCTAGATTTAGGTCATCTAAAACAGTTTATCTGTTTATTGTTAACTACTGACGTTAAATACTTTATATAATCGCCCCAGTTAACTTTTGACGTTAAATACTTTATATAATCGCCCTAGTTAACTTTTGAGGTTAAATAATTTATATGATCGCCCCAGTTAAAAACGACACCGATAATCGATACATTGGTAACCAGCGGCTGCCAGGCAGGATACGCCCGCATTTTATATCACCATTTTCTTGTATTTTATACCAATAATGTCCTTTTGAACCGCAACAGGATTCAAAGTATGAACACAAAAGTAGGACAAATGTTAGTTAGCCATGGAAAATTCTCAAAGGAGAAATGGTATGAGGTGGTGTTAAAATAAAAGGCATACTCTGCCCAATTCAGACACACTGCACTTATCATAGCTAAATGAATGTACAGTTAGGACCAGTATTAAATTTACGTCTTGTTTACGCTCTGTTTCACAACCCCCATTCAACAATTATTCAGAATGTTATTCAATATCATACAACACGGTGAAAAACACAAACAAATATTTCAAAAAAGAATTATTAGAATGGTGTAATATAGGGTATTGTTTTCTATGTTTTTTACTTTTCGGAACCTTTGGTGATGAATAACCACCTAATGGATTCTAAATTCTAAAAAATATTTCTGACAGATGAATTATTTATGAAAACTATTCATTTACAAATACGGAAAGAACATTTTGGCCTTCCGAGAACTGGAAAGATTTTGTTCAAGAATTGATATGTATATTTAACAATTGGAATGATTATAGATTACTCATTTCCACTTCAATTTATGCACAAACCTTATGTAAATCATTAACATGTTGTTTTGCTTAACCTTTCATTAAACCATAATATTTTAAGGCATATGTTTTTTTGTGATTTAATCGCAAGCATATTTATGCTGGTTAGTTTAAACGTGGGTCCACGTGGCTCAGTATGGAGCGGAATTTCCCCCATAATTCTAAATCCTAACCTAGTAATGCGGATGCTAATATGCTTACTTCTATGCATGTAACTTCTTACTAACAAATGTTAAATTGGCTATTTAAACATCTCAAAAGGATAATTTATATTACTTATTCTTAAATATTGCAGTTAGAATTTATATTTTGTTCTCTTTCCATTATTAGTTTTAATTTATTGTAGTCTGTTTAGTTTCGTTAACATTTTGACATTTCACAAATGTTGCGCGGTAAAGCTGTCATAATTCTAAGCCAAATTTTGCCAACAGACGGCGCTGTTTACAACTGTAGGGAAGCTGATTGGGGACATGCAAAACTCGACATAGACCAAAATCATAAACTATTCTATATATGTTTAAAATATATAAATAGGATTCTCTGTCGTGCATTTATCATAATAATACTGCTAAATCGATCGATTTAGCATATTGTGTTTCTTAAAGAACAATAAGGTATATAGTTAGAACTAATTACGTCATGCACGGGAGTGAATAAATAAATATAAATGGTAATCATTTTCCCCTCAAATTTATAAAATGTTTTAGGCACATCAGTAAAATTTTTTGATATTATTTTAGATTTTTATCGGGTCAAGCTTCCAAATTTTCATGATCCTCGGTGGCTCGGGCGGTATGTCCCAGACTCGGTCTCGGGTTCGCTGCCGGTGTTGGAAGAGAAAGTCCCTCGGGTTTTCCACGGGTTTAATGTCCTATATTCTTTTGCACCTAACCTGGGCTAAGGAAAGATGGGCATACGCCATACAAAGAACTATGTCCCAGACTTGGTCTCGGGTCGCTGCCGGTGTTGGAAGAGAAAGTCCCTCGGGTTTTCCACGGTTTTAACGTCCTATATTCTTTTGCACCTAACCTGGGCTAAGGAAAGATGGGCATACGCCATACAAAGTGCTATGAGGGAAATTTTGACCGGGTAGCGACGCTACGGCCAATGTGTACGCGGGACCTCGGTTTTTCGTCCCTTCGGTTCCTAACGTGGAACAATGTCTAGTCGTTTTAATGGCGTGCATGTAAATGAACCCCGGACGTTGGAATTTGAAATAATAATGGGCCTTGGCGCCTCTGTCCGTGCAAAATCACCTCACACTACACACTTCATGGCGTTTTCTCGCCTTGATGCTGAACGACGGGACGTTAAACTCGATTTCTTTTAAAGATAAATTAAGGGAGAATAGATAGGCCCAAAAAGCTGACTAATGTAAACGGAATTTGCTGAAAATTTCAGAGTCACTCTGACCGAGAATTTAGCGATTGAATTTTGCGCATAGCCTCGATCATCATTACTAAAGTTAGTAAGATAAAAAAAAACCCCACATAGTCTCGATTATCCATTTTTTGATTTAATCATGAATCAGCGTTGAGCATCAGATCGGATCTTTATACAGTAAACATCGCAGGCTAAAGGTGACATCGACAATTTGTAATGCAGATTCTGCTCTTGCATAATGTATGTTTAATTTCCAAATCACCGGGTTGTCTTATGAGGTAGAGGGTCTCTTTGGGGATTGGGCGAACGATTCGCCCCTTAAATTGATCTTATTAATCTCATTCCAAAGTTTGGGTGTGTGGGTGGGTGAGGTGTGTCTGTGTGGAGTGGGCGGGGTGTGGCTTTGCTTTAATATTTATATCTGAATTGTCATTTCCTGTTTCTCAAGCCAATCTCAAATAAAATAAAATATTGTTTGTAAAACAAAACAAACACAAAATAGCTTTTTTCTACCGGTGTAGTTCTATATTATTTAAATAATATAAGAATAATTTACTTTTGTATGTAACATATTTTATATATCTTTAGCCAATTACTTCTCTCAAAAATATTGAGAACGAATATTGCAAAAAAAGGAGAGTAAATCAATCGATAAGACCGTATCGGGGGCATAAGTATCATATTTATTCATCTGAAAAATATGTAGAATAATTTGCCTTTGTACGTAAAGTATTTTAGTATTTTTGACATAAAAATGTCGTCATGGCTGACGGGTAATGAAAAGAGCGATATTGTACATGTCCCCAATGAACTACCATATAGTACACAGCGCCACCTGTTAGCATAATGCGTGTTAAAATTATGACTCCCTTTTAACCCGTTATGATAAGTCATAATTCTAACTATCATTATGCTAACAGGTGGCGCTGTTTACTATATGGTGGCCCATTGTGAACATGTATATGTATTTCATGCTTTGTAACTGAATGTATTTGCGTAAAGGGGCGGAGCAATTTTAACGAGAAGTTACGGACCGATTTCCCCCAAAATCGAATTCACCAGTGATTGTTGTTTATGTTTAAAACATATTATATATGGCTAATCAAAATTATGATCTCTTCGGGGCGCACAAGCAATTTTGGCTCAGCCAGGGGTTAAAATCCAGGAAAAAACGGTCCAAACGCGCCAGAATTGAACCTAATCGAGTTCTTCGTTTATAACATACAATTTTAGTTTTAAAGAAATTGAATAAAAATTGTGATCCACAAGCTGTTTGTGCGACTTTCGTGCGATCAGGAGCTACACTACTAACTGTTATCGAAATCTTTGGGATATCAATATACAATTTAAGTTTCATCAAAGTCTGGTAACAAATTGGGATCTTTAAACACAGCACGGACAGGCATGGCAACATTAATTGGGGGGGGGGGGGGCGGGGTCACGATGGCTGAGTAAGTAGGACGCTGGCTCGCCAGCCAGGAGGTCGAGTGTCCGATCCCTGCATTGGCCGAGAAAGTTCATTCAGATTTTCCGGCGTGCCCCCCCCCCTCCTCCTAGTCAGTGATGCAGGACGTGGAGGGGGGGGGGGCTGGCAAGAACAGCTGTCTAGTGTACGTAAAAGATCCCTTGACAGTTGAACTTCGATATAAGAGTAGGCTGTAGTGCCGCTGTCCGAGCAAAATTTCCCTCATAGCACACTGTATGGCGTATTAGCTCAGTTCGGAGCAGAACAGTATCATGTTAAACTCAATTTCATTTGGAAACATTAAAATATAAGATGAGAGGGGCGGTGGCAATTACCTCGGAATCCCTCAACGGGCGCAAAATATAGAAATTTGAGAGGGTGTAAACAATGTAGAACTATACTATTTTTAAATTCGTGCATATTAATGGCCCAGTCCCCAAAACCCCTACCTCCAGACACAAAACCGGTGATTTAGAAATGAAATAAAGTTTAACACCCTGCTATTATGCACTGACTATGCTAATGAAGACGGGGAAACGTCATGAAGTGTGCAATTTCTGGGGATTTTATACGGACAGGGGCGCTATGGCCGTCTTCATTCGGAACAGAACAGTAGGACGTTAAACCCCATTTTATTTCATTTCCATTAAAATAAAAAATGAGGTTATTATATGACTGAAGTTAAAATCCATTTATGCGTTAGTGTTGATAGCATCATCAGGCGATGGGCCCAGGATTTTTTGCAGGGGGGGGGGCGTCTAGGTTTGATAATTGCTTAACTGTATGACAGACTTTATGATACAGCGCGCCAACTCCCCTGATTTAAATCAAAGATTAGGTCACGATCTTGATACACGAAGAACACATTAGGCTATGCTCTGTATGGAAGCCTATTGTGGCCATTTCAGAATCTCGACTTCTCGCGGCGAGAACACGAGGGAGCGAGAAGGCGAGGTAGAGAAGACGAGAACACGAGGGAACGAGAAGTCGAGTGTGAGGGAGCGAGAACGCGAGGAAACAGGGCGAGAATACGAGGATCTCGCCCCGAGAACACGAGATTACTTTCACCCCCACTACTCGTCCCTCAACTTCTCGCTCCCTCGTGTTCTCGCCCTCTCGCCCTCGACTTCTCACTCCATCGACTTCTCGCTCCCTCGTGTTCTCGCCTTTGAAAAACCTCGACTTCTCGCTTCAGCGCCTCTGGGTCAGTCTCGTCCTCTCGTGTTCTCGCTCCATCGCTTCGTCACAATCTTGTCTTCTCGCCTAGGAAGTGCAGTTTATACGCATGTCCACTGACTACAGTATCGGCATTTGTATTTGGAAATGGATTATAATAAACGGAAATGTTTGAAGTTCTAGACAAGTAAATAGTCCAAAACAATTTTAATCCCCTCTTGTACAGATAGTATTGTATTCTGTAATCGATTTTAAGTCTCCAGTCGAATCTTTTTCCTCTCTAACTTAATCAGCCTACATCGGGTGTTTTCACTTGATGCGTGGTATTGTCAGTGCTGTGGGATGGAGAGCCTGACAAGGGCCAATGTATAGTCGTTCGAATGGTATTAAAAAACAGGTCCCGTGCCCGGAATCGAAATGAAGTTGGTTCTACGGTGGCCCAGTGTGTAGGAGGTTTGCTCTGTAACTTCATCAAAGTTCATTGTGATTTTTATGGCTATGTCCACCCATGTCAGTGGTGTAGGACGGAGAGCCTGGCAAGAGACAAAGTATAATCGTTTTGATGAAATATAGATAACCGGGGTGACGTGTTCGGAATCTAAATAGTCGTTCGAATGGTATAAATAAAAAACGGTGTGAAGTGGTGGCTACAGTGGCTCAGTGTGTAGGAAGTTTGCTCTCTAGCTTCATCGAAGTGCGTCGGGCTATTTCTGGAGATGTCCTCCCTTGTCAGTTGTGTAAGATGGAGGACGGACGGTCTGACAACGGATAACGTGTAATCTTACGGATGGGACAAAAAACGGGGGGGGGGTAGCCTACACATTGGCGTGGACGTAGGGGAAGGTGAGGTCTGTCATTGATTCAAGTGGCACGGTTTCAATTCGCTGCTTGAACGCGACAATGATTAGGGTCGTCTCCAACCGTGTGGTATTTTTCTGGTTTCTCCGGGTTTCCCCCCACTGAGGCAGCAATTTAGCTCCGAATATTATTTCATCTCGTCCAAGCAAATTCCGGGTGAAAATATGACGCTTTGTTGCACAAGTCAACCAGATTTCTGCTCCGATATTGCACAATACGTCTAGCACTAGAGTTACGCCTTGAACTATATTTGTCAAGTGTGGCCATAATGGGTGAAAAAATCAAATTCTAGGCCAATCAGAAACCATAAAAGCAATCAACGTCAAAGGGTCACGGGTCAATAGCCATAAATAGACCATGGAATACCTTTTACGAGACGGAGCACGTTAGCTTGTTTACATTTGTCAGAGAGAATTTTTCTGCAATATGTCGGGATAACTATATGTTGAATTGATAGTGATACAATGAAAACGACCAATCCCTGATATGGCCAATAGTAGAGAAATAGCACCAATGATTGAAAGAATCTGTTTTTTACTGGAAACAAAAGTATTTTTTTTCAAAACTATTTCAGTGAAACAATATCCAAGAGAAATATATACTAAATACACATGAAAACGATTTTTGCATGATTGAAATACTGGTTTGGTACTATAACTAAATATACGGTTGAGAAAAAACAAAAATAATACTACCATGTGACTTTTACGATACAATTAACAATAAGTCACCTATATCAATTATACCATTTATTTTAAAAATAAAACAATAGACTTATTATAAGAGAGTATATAGAGAAAGAAATAGGGGTTTAACCCCCACTTGACAAAAACAAGGGGATTTCGGGACTAACACATGGTTCAATTTTATTCCAATAATTCGCTTGTGCGTGGTGGTCTTTGGCAGAGGGGGGAAACCGGAGGACCCGGAGAAAACATCACATCCGAACGACTATACAGCTGTCCTTGTACCTTGTCAGCCCCCACCCCCACCCTTGCACTGACAAAGAGAAACCACGTTGGAATTGAAACAGAATCAAAAAAAATAAAATGGGGTTTAACGTACTACTGCTCGGTTCCTAAGTTGGACTTTATGAAGACGGGCATACGCTATACAATGTGCTATTAAGAAAATTTTACCCGGCAGGCGGTGCTACGGCCTACCCTTATATCGAATTCTAACTGCGAAGGGATCTATTTACGTGCACACCAATATATACAACAAGCCGAGATGCTGAAATGGCCGCAATAGGCTTATTGAAAATTAATTGACCCCTGCTCCTACGATTGTGATTGAGGATGACATCTGATCATTGTGTATTTGTGATCATCGACTTGATATTTTGTTAATACGATTACGCACAATCATGTTCATTCCGATAGGCACAATATTAATTTTAATGTTTTCTTCTCATAAAGTCAACACAATTCAATTTCGAGATCTCACAAAATATTCAATTTTTTTATCGATAACATCTTTCAACATCTGATCAATATATATTTCTTCTGGCAGAGAAACTGTGTAGACCGAAGTGAGATTCGCTGTAAAATATAACAATAGAAACAATCAAGTATCATAAATCAAAGGTTTCATGGATTATTTATCGTCAATAGGCCTACAATATGTAGTTATCTCCCTTGAATCAATATTTCTCACATTTTTGTCAGACGGTCCTGCAGTGGTCACAAAATTTTCCAATAACTTGATATTTTACAGCTTGTCTACGAAGCTTTAGCCTACCTTAAAGTTCCAATTTCACATTTTCTAAGAAAGTCAAAACATAATTATTTCTATGTCTTTTGCTCAAAAGGTTGTCAACTCACTATTATACGGTCCTGGGCAAAATTTTTTGGGCATTATAAAGGGTGACACAGGGTGATTGAGGAAATAGTTACTCAATTACCTCCCTTGTTTTCCCATCCCTCTCCATGGACGGCCATCTTCAAACGTTTGAATTTGAAGTTGAAAATGATATTTTTGCCAATTTCTCAACTGGCAGTACTGAATTATAGGATTAATAGGATTATTCTTTAACAAGGTAGGGCTGTTTATAGGTTCAATCTATTTTTGGGCTTTATTTTAATACATTTTAAAAATATAACTTAAAAAAATGCTATTGGAGCTTTAATTCTAAAGAAGAATGGTCCAAATAGATAAGAATAGGCGGATTTAACTCGCATGTAACTGGCGACTTGTCCTGGATTCAAAACATATAGGCCTATTGATCTATTATATAAATTTCTACAACTTTTAATATCTCAAAACAGTGTTGTGCCTTGATTTCCAAAAAAACATTACGAGGGTGTAGCTAAGCAACATCGTATTTAATACATTGGTTCTAGCCTACCAATGTATTAAATACAGTCCTTTGGTAGAAACTACTAATAGATTGCTCAAATAAAAAATATACGGTTGGACTCATTATGCATAATGGTGACAGCAATATTCAAAAATAATATAAATCTGATTCGAAAAATGAATATTTACAAATGACTGATCAAACAAAGCAAGCTAAATTGTATTTTATTTTAATTGTCAGGTAAAACTCGATCTGGCCTCCAAATAGTCTTAAACAATCACGTATGTTGTGTGTATACCTGTGAAATAATTATTATTTATGTTGGCTGTTAGAGTTTCCCAACACATTTCTAGGTCCAACAACAATTTCAACGAAGAAATGTCTAGGAAGGATTTTGTTTTATTTTTTGGACATTGGTTTGCGTCCTGTCTCCAAACTCCAAGGGGAATCCGACAATCCGCCCCCTCTATTTAGACAAGGCCTATATGACTCCAGAGTGGTAAGAAATCAAGAAAGCAGTAGAATTATATATTTTTATAAACGGCTGATCTGTTCGGCGATAACTTTTCGTTTATTGAAAATTGTAACATGCTTAAGGGTGAATCTTGCGTTTTGATTGGTTGATTAGACACCGTCGATTGGACAATAACACCCCTCTAAATTAAAAAAAATCACTGCGTATTAATATCATGCGTACTACTTTAATGGAGATAACCACAATGGAGACAATCAATTTTGATCTCGGTACTTTAGAGGAAATATTTGGAGATATGTCCGAAGATGAACTTGAGACGCCAACGCCCATGTCAGGTAACAGCTACAAACAACAAAATATACAATAATCTATTATAAAAACATGAATTTTATTTTAAAATGAAGTGAGAATTTTTTTGTTTGTTTCTATACTAATCATATTGCTACTATAGCAACCAATAAATCTTATAAATCACATTCAATCAACTAATTTAGAAGAAAGTATATCAAAGTCTTTTTTTAAAAATCACAAAACACAATTAAGTTCCTTTTCCATTCAGATACTGCATCAATTGTTCAAAAAGATCAAAACACAGTGACGACAGCGTCTGTTTCTTCGAAATCCACTACAGATGGCAGTAAACACTTCGTTTCCATGAATCCAGCAGATTTAAGCAGAATTGTTGACGATTCCTTGTTCTGATATTGTTTGTTTTCACGGCGACGTGAAGTTAGCCCGTTGTTCGTTGTTCGTTGTTCGGTATTCGCGAATAACGAACAACGAGCCAGTTTGTTGTTCGGTATTCGCGAATAACGAACAACGAGCTGGTTTGTTGTTCGGTATTCGCGAATAACGAACAACGAGCTGGTTTGTTGTTCGGTATTCACTAGATTTGGAATTAGTAATGTAATAAAAGATTTTTTGCAGGGAACACGCCGCAGGCGGGTTTTTATAAGCCTAACTGGATTATAAAGCTTCAAAATTCTTGGAAACAGATTCTCACAACTTTCTTTCTTCTGACTTCTGGGAAATAGATTCTAACAACTTCTCTTTCTATCCGAAGAAAGAGCTGTTACATATTGGTGAATAACGAACAACGAGCCAGTTTGTTGTTCGGTATTCGCGAATAACGAACAACGAGCTGATTTGTTGTTCGGTATTCACCGTATATGGAATAAGTAATATAATAAAGGTACTTTTGTAGGGAACAAGCCACAGGCGGGTTTTAATGAGCTTAAATAGACAATAAAACTTCAGGCTTCTGGGAAATAGATTTTAACAACTTCTCTTTATATCCGAAGAAAGAGCTGTTACATATTGGCGAATACCGAACAACGAGCCAGTTTGTTGTTCGGTATTCGCGAATACCGAACAACGAGCTGGTTTGTTGTTCGGTATTCACCGTATATGGAATTATTAATATAATAAAGGTACTTTTGTAAGGAACAAGCCACAGGCGGGTTTTTATGAGCTTAAATAGACGATAAAACTTCAAACTTCTGGGAAATACATTTTAACAACTTCTCTTTCTATCCGAAGAAAGGGCTGTTACATATTGGCGAATAACGAACAACGAGCCAGTTTGTTGTTCGGTATTGGCGAATAACGAACAACGAGCTAGTTTGTTGTTCGGTATTCGCGAATACCGAACAACGAGCTGGTTTGTTGTTCGGTATTCACCGTATATGGAATTAGTAATATAATAAAGGTACTTTTGTAGGAAACACGCTACAGGCGGGTTTTAATGAGCTTAAAGAGACAATAAAACTTCAAACTTCTGGGAAATAGATTCTAACAGCTTCTCTTTCTATCCGAAGAAAGAGCTGTTACATATTGGCGAATAACGAACAACGAGCCAGTTTGTTGTTCGGTATTGGTGAATAACGAACAACGAGCTGGTTTGTTGTTCGGTATTCACCGTATATGGAATTAGTAATATAATAAAGTTACTTTTGTAAGGAACACGCCACACGCACGTTTTTATGAGCTTAAAGAGACAATAAAACTTCAAACTTCTGGGAAATAGATTCTAACAGCTTCTCTTTCTATCCGAAGAAAGAGCTGTTACATATTGGCGAATAACGAACAACGAGCCAGTTTGTTGTTCGGTATTGGCGAATAACGAACAACGAGCTGGTTTGTTGTTCGGTATTCACCGTATATGGAATTAGTAATATAATAAAGTTACTTTTGTAAGGAACACGCCACACGCGGGTTTTTATAAGCTTAAATAGACAATAAAACTTCAAACTTCTGGGAAATAGATTCTAACAACTTCTCTTTCTATCCGAAGAAATAGCTGTTACATATCGGCGAATAACGAACAACGAGCCAGTTTGTTGTTCGGTATTGGCGAATAACGAACAACGAGCTGGTTTGTTGTTCGGTATTCACCGTATATGGAATTAGTAATATAATAAAGGTACTTTTGTAGGGAACACACCACAGGCGGGTTTTTATGAGCTTAAATAGACAATAAAACTTCAAACTTCTGGGAAATAGATTCTAACAGCTTCTCTTTCTATCCGAAGAAAGAGCTGTTACATATTGGCGAATAACGAACAACGAGCCAATTTGTTGTTCGGTATTGGTGAATAACGAACAACGAGCTGGTTTGTTGTTCGGTATTCACCGTATATGGAATTAGTAATATAATAAAGTTACTTTTGTAAGGAACACGCCACACGCGGGTTTTTATGAGCTTAAATAGACAATAAAACTTCAAACTTCTGGGAAATAGATTCTAACAACTTAACTTTCTATCCAAAGAAAGAGCTGTTACATATTGGCGAATAACGAACAACGAGCCAGTTTGTTGTTCGGTATTGGCGAATAACGAACAACGAGCTGGTTCGTTGTTCGGTATTCGCGAATACCGAACAACGAGCTGGTTTGTTGTTCGGTATTCACCGTATATGGAATTAGTAATATAATAAAGGTACTTTTGCAGGGAACACACCACAGGCGGGTTTTTATGATCTTAAATAGACAATAAAAGTTCAAACTTCTGGGAAATAGATTCTAACAACTTCTCTTTCTATCCGAAGAAAGAGCTGTTACATATTGGCGAATAACGAACAACGAGCCAGTTTGTTGTTCGGTATTGGTGAATAACGAACAACGAGCTGGTTTGTTGTTCGGTATTCACCGTATATGGAATTAGTAATATAATAAAGTTACTTTTGTAAGGAACACGCCACAGGCGGGTTTTTATGAGCTTAAATAGACAATAAAACTTCAAACTTCTGGGAAATAGATTCTAACAACTTCTCTTTCTATCCGAAGAAAGAGCTGTTATACATATCGGCGAATAACGAACAACGAGCCAGTTTGTTGTTCGGTATTGGCGAATAACGAACAACGAGCTGGTTTGTTGTTCGGTATTCACCGTATATGGAATTAGTAATATAATAAAGGTACTTTTGTAGGGAACACACCACAGGCGGGTTTTTATGAGCTTAAATAGACAATAAAACTTCAAACTTCTGGGAAATAGATTCTAACAACTTCTCTTTCTATCCGAAGAAAGAGCTGTTACACATTGGCGAATAACGAACAACGAGCTGGTTTGTTGTTCGGTATTCACCGTATATGGAATTAGTAATATAATAAAGGTACTTTTGTAGGGAACACACCACAGGCGGGTTTTTATGAGCTTAAATAGACAATAAAACTTCAAACTTCTGGGAAATAGATTCTAACAGCTTCTCTTTCTATCCGAAGAAAGAGATGTTACATATTGGCGAATAACGAACAACGAGCCAGTTTGTTGTTCGGTATTGGTGAATAACGAACAACGAGCTGGTTTGTTGTTCGGTATTCACCGTATATGGAATTAGAAATATAATAAAGTTACTTTTGTAAGGAACACGTCACACGCGGGTTTTTATGAGCTTAAATAGACAATAAAACTTCAAACTTCTGGAAAATAGATTCTAACAACTTAACTTTCTATCCAAAGAAAGAGCTGTTACATATTGGCGAATAACGAACAACGAGCCAGTTTGTTGTTCGGTATTGGCGAATAACGAACAACGAGCTGGTTCGTTGTTCGGTATTCGCGAATACCGAACAACGAGCTGGTTTGTTGTTCGGTATTCACCGTATATGGAATTAGTAATATAATAAAGGTACTTTTGCAGGGAACACACCACAGGCGGGTTTTTATGAGCTTAAATAGACAATAAAACTTCAAACTTCTGGGAAATAGATTCTAACAGCTTCTCTTTCTATCCGAAGAAAGAGCTGTTACATATTGGCGAATAACGAACAACGAGCCAGTTTGTTGTTCGGTATTGGTGAATAACGAACAACGAGCTGGTTTGTTGTTCGGTATTCACCGTATATGGAATTAGTAATATAATAAAGTTACTTTTGTAAGGAACACGCCACAGGCGGGTTTTTATGAGCTTAAATAGACAATAAAACTTCAAACTTCTAGGAAATAGATTCTAACAACTTCTCTTTCTATCCGAAGAAAGAGCTGTTATACATATCGGCGAATAACGAACAACGAGCCAGTTTGTTGTTCGGTATTGGCGAATAACGAACAACGAGCTGGTTTGTTGTTCGGTATTCACCGTATATGGAATTAGTAATATAATAAAGGTACTTTTGTAGGGAACACACCACAGGCGGGTTTTTATGAGCTTAAATAGACAATAAAACTTCAAACTTCTGGGAAATAGATTCTAACAACTTCTCTTTCTATCCGAAGAAAGAGCTGTTACACATTGGCGAATAACGAACAACGAGCTGGTTTGTTGTTCGGTATTCACCGTATATGGAATTAGTAATATAATAAAGGTACTTTTGTAGGGAACACACCACAGGCGGGTTTTTATGAGCTTAAATAGACAATAAAACTTCAAACTTCTGGGAAATAGATTCTAACAGCTTCTCTTTCTATCCGAAGAAAGAGATGTTACATATTGGCGAATAACGAACAACGAGCCAGTTTGTTGTTCGGTATTGGTGAATAACGAACAACGAGCTGGTTTGTTGTTCGGTATTCACCGTATATGGAATTAGAAATATAATAAAGTTACTTTTGTAAGGAACACGTCACACGCGGGTTTTTATACGCCCACATTTTCATGTGGACGTATTATGTCGTCGCCCCTGTCCGTCCGGACGTCCGTCCGTCCGTCCGTCCGTCCGGACGTCCGTCCGTCCGTCCGTCCGTCCACAATTTGTTTGTGGACTCTCTACAGGTCACAATTCTTATCCGATTTTGACGAAACTTGAAATATAGGTTTATCCCCAAAAGATCTCGGCTGCTTTCGATATTGGCATGTATCGGATCAAAACTTCATGGATTATGGCCCCTGATTGTACGAAAAATCACGTTTTTAGCTTGTGGACCCTATAGAGGTCACAATTTTGAACCGATTTTGATGAAACTTGACATGCATGTTTGTAACCCAAAGATCTTGGTTCCTTTCGATATTTGCGGCTATCGGAATGTAATTTCCTGAATTATGGCCCCTGATTGTCCGAAAAATCACCCTTTTTAGCTTGTGGTCCCTCTGGAGGTCACAATTATTATTCGATTTAAAAAACCGTTTGATTATATCACCGTTACACCGTAAGGAAGGTTGAGTTCGAATTTCGGGAAAATCGGACGAAAATTGCCATACAAAATGGCCGCCGTTTGTACGCGAATACTGTTAAAAAATGATATATCAAGGTTGTGGACCCTGTGGAGGTCACAATTTTGATTTGATTTTGATCAAACTTGAAATTCATGGTTATAACCCAAAGATCTTGCTTCCTTTTGATATTTGCGCATATCGGATCGTAACTTCCTGAATTATGGCCCCTGATTATACGCAAAATCGCCTTTTTTTTTAGCTTGGAGGTCACAATTATTATTCGATTTAAATAATCGTTTGATTATATCACCGTTACACCCTAAGGAAGGTTGAGTTCGAATTTCGGGAAAATCGGACGAAAATTGCTATACAAAATGGCCGCCGTTTGTACTCGAATACTGTTAAAAAATGGTATATCAAGGTTGTGGACCCTGTGAAGGTCACAATTTTGATTCGATTTTGATGAAACTTGAAATTCATGGTTATAACCCAAAGATCTTGCTTCCTTTCGATATTTGCGCATATCGGATCGTAACTTCCTGAATTATGGCCCCTGATTATAAGCAAAATCGCCTTTTTTTTTAGCTTGGAGGTCACAATTATTATCCGATTTAAAAAAAACATTTGATTATATTACCGTTACACCGTAAGGAAGGTCGAGTTCGAATTTCGGGAAAATCAGACCAAAATTGCCTTACAAAATGGCCGCCGTTTGTACGCGAATACTGTTAAAAAATGGTATATCAAGGTTGTGGACCCTGTAAAGGTCACAATTTTAATTCGATTTTGATGAAATTCATGGTTATAACCCAAAGATCTTGGTTCTTTTCGACATTTGCGCAAATCGGATCGTAACTTCCTGAATTATGGCCCCTGGTTATACGCAAAATCCCCCTTTCTTTAGCTTGTGGTCCCTCTGGAGGTCCCAATTATTATCCAATTTAAAAAAACGTTTGATTATATCACCGTCACACTGTACGGAAGGTTGAGTTTGAATTTCGGGAAAATCGGACCAAATTTGACAGACAATACTGTTAAAAAAATGATATATCATGGTTGTGGACCCTGTATAGGTCACAATTTTAATTCGATTTTGATGAGGAAGGTTGAGTTCTAATTTCGTGAAAATCGTACCAAAATTGCCGGACGAAATGGTCGCCGTTTGTACGCGAATAGTGTAAAAATATGGTATATCATGGTTGTGGACTCTCTACAGGTCACAATTCTTATCCGATTTTGATGAAAAGTCACATTTCTAGGTTGTGTACCGTCACACCATAATCATTGTCGGTTTCGAATTTCATTAATATCAGACTGGAACTGACCAACTAAATGGCTGCTCCCAATACAGTATGAAATACAGGACTTAAAGATGTAGGAAAAATCACTTTCGGTATTGCTTGTTCTCTGTCCATCTCTCGAAAATGTGGGCGTATCCTGCCTGGCAGTGCCAGCCTATCTTTATGAGCTTAAATAGACAATAAAACTTCAAACTTCTGGAAAATAGATTCTAACAACTTAACTTTCTATCCAAAGAAAGAGCTGTTACATATTGGCGAATAACGAACAACGAGCCAGTTTGTTGTTCGGTATTGGCGAATAACGAACAACGAGCTGGTTCGTTGTTCGGTATTCGCGAATACCGAACAACGAGCTGGTTTGTTGTTCGGTATTCACCGTATATGGAATTAGTAATATAATAAAGGTACTTTTGCAGGGAACACACCACAGGCGGGTTTTTATGAGCTTAAATAGACAATAAAACTTCAAACTTCTGGGAAATAGATTCTAACAGCTTCTCTTTCTATCCGAAGAAAGAGCTGTTACATATTGGCGAATAACGAACAACGAGCCAGTTTGTTGTTCGGTATTGGTGAATAACGAACAACGAGCTGGTTTGTTGTTCGGTATTCACCGTATATGGAATTAGAAATATAATAAAGTTACTTTTGTAAGGAACACGCCACACGCGGGTTTTTATGAGCTTAAATAGACAATAAAACTTCAAACTTCTGGAAAATAGATTCTAACAACTTAACTTTCTATCCAAAGAAAGAGCTGTTACATATTGGCGAATAACGAACAACGAGCCAGTTTGTTGTTCGGTATTGGCGAATAACGAACAACGAGCCAGTTTGTTGTTCGGTATTCGCGAATACCGAACAACGAGCTGGTTTGTTGTTCGGTATTCACCGTATATGGAATTAGTAATATAATAAAGGTACTTTTGCAGGGAACACACCACAGGCGGGTTTTTATGAGCTTAAATAGACAATAAAAGTTCAAACTTCTGGGAAATAGATTCTAACAACTTCTCTTTCTATCCGAAGAAAGAGCTGTTACATATTGGCGAATAACGAACAACGAGCCAGTTTGTTGTTCGGTATTGGTGAATAACGAACAACGAGCTGGTTTGTTGTTCGGTATTCACCGTATATGGAATTAGTAATATAATAAAGTTACTTTTGTAAGGAACACGCCACACGCGGGTTTTTATGAGCTTAAATAGACAATAAAACTTCAAACTTCTGGGAAATAGATTCTAACAACTTAACTTTCTATCCAAAGAAAGAGCTGTTACATATTGGCGAATAACGAACAACGAGCTGGTTTGTTGTTCGGTATTCACCGTATATGGAATTAGTAATATAATAAAGGTACTTTTGTAGGGAACACACCACAGGCGGGTTTTTATGAGCTTAAATAGACAATAAAACATCAAACTTCTGTGGCGTGTTCCCTACAAAAGTACCTTTATTATATTACTTATTCCATATACGGTGAATACCGAACAACAAACTGGCTCGTTGTTCGTTATTCGCCAATGTGTAACAGCTCTTTCTTCGGATAGAAAGAGAAGTTGTTAGAATCTATTTCCCAGAAGTTTGAAGTTTTATTGTCTATTTAAGCTCATAAAAACCCACCTGTGGTGTGTTCCCTACAAAAGTACCTTTATTATATTACTAATTCCATATACGGTGAATACCGAACAACAAACCAGCTCGTTGTTCGTTATTCGCCAATACCGAACAACAAACTGGCTCGTTGTTCGTTATTCGCCGATATGTAACAGCTCTTTCTTCGGATATAAAGAGAAGTTGTTAGAATCTATTTCCCAGAAGTTTGAAGTTTTATTGTCTATTTAAGCTCATAAAAAACCGCGTGTGGCGTGTTCCTTACAAAAGTAACTTTATTATATTACTAATTCCATATACGGTGAATACCGAACAACAAACCAGCTCGTTGTTCGTTATTCGCCAATACCGAACAACAAACTGGCTCGTTGTTCGTTATTCGCCAATATGTAACAGCTCTTTCTTCGGATAGAAAGAGAAGTTGTTAGAATCTATTTCCCAGAAGTTTGAACTCTTATTGTCTATTTAAGCTCATAAAAACCCGCCTGTGGTGTGTTCCCTACAAAAGTACCTTTATTATATTACTAATTCCATATACGGTGAATACCGAACAACAAACCAGCTCGTTGTTCGGTATTCGCGAATACCGAACAACGAACCAGCTCGTTGTTCGTTATTCGCCAATACCGAACAACAAACTGGCTCGTTGTTCGTTATTCGCCAATATGTAACAGCTCTTTCTTTGGATAGAAAGAGAAGTTGTTAGAATCTATTTCCCAGAAGTTTGAAGTTTTATTGTCTATTTAAGCTCATAAAAACCCGCGTGTGGCGTGTTCCTTACAAAAGTAACTTTATTATATTACTAATTCCATATACGGTGAATACCGAACAACAAACCAGCTCGTTGTTCGTTATTCACCAATACCGAACAACAAACTGGCTCGTTGTTCGTTATTCGCCAATATGTAACAGCTCTTTCTTCGGATAGAAAGAGAAGTTGTTAGAATCTATTTCCCAGAAGTTTGAACTTTTATTGTCTATTTAAGCTCATAAAACCCCCCCTCTGATGTGTTCCCTGCAAAAGTACCTTTATTATATTACTAATTCCATATACGGTGAATACCGAACAACAAACCAGCTCGTTGTTCGGTATTCGCGAATACCGAACAACAAACTGGCTCGTTGTTCGGTATTCGCCAATATGTAACAGCTCTTTCTTCGGATAGAAAGAGAAGTTGTTAAAATCTATTTCCCAGAAGCCTGAAGTTTTATTGTCTATTTAAGCTCATTAAAACCCGCCTGTGGCGTGTTCCCTACAAAAGTACCTTTATTATATTACTTATTCCATATACGGTGAATACCGAACAACAAACCAGCTCGTTGTTCGGTATTCGCCAATACCGAACAACAAACCAGCTCGTTGTTCGTTATTCGCCAATACCGAACAACAAACTGGCTCGTTGTTCGTTATTCGCCAATATGTAACAGCTCTTTCTTCGGATAGAAAGAGAAGTTGTTAGAATCTATTTCCCAGAAGTTTGAAGTTTTATTGTCCATTTAAGCTCATAAAACCCCGTCTGTGGCGTGTTCCCTACAAAAGTACTTTTATTATATTACTAATTCCATATACGATGAATACCGAACAACAAACCAGCTCGTTGTTCGTTATTCGCCAATACCGAACAACAAACTGGCTCGTTGTTCGTTATTCGCCAATGTGTAACAGCTCTTTCTTCGGATAGAAAGAGAAGTTGTTAGAATCTATTTCCCAGAAATTTGAAGTTTTATCGTCTATTTAAGCTCACGAAAACCCGCCTATGGCGTGTTCCTTACAAAAGTACCATTATTATATTAATAATTCCATATACGGTGAATACCGAACAACAAACCAGCTCGTTGTTCGGTATTCGTGAATACCGAACAACAAACCAGCTCGTTGTTCGTTATTCGCGAATACCGAACAACAAACTGGCTCGTTGTTCGTTATTCGCCAATATGTAACAGATCTTTCTTCGGATAGAAAGAGAAGTTGTTAAAATGTATTTCCCAGAAGTTTTAAGTTTTATTGTCTATTTAAGCTCATTAAAACCCGCTTATGGCGTGTTCCTTACAAAAGTACCTTTATTATATTACTTATTCCATATACGGTGAATACCGAACAACAAACCAGCTTGTTGTTCGGTATTCGCGAATACCGAACAACAAACTGGCTCGTTGTTCGGTATTCGCCAATATGTAACAGCTTTTTCTTCGGATAGAAAGAGGAGTTGTTAAAATCTATTTCCCAGAAGCCTGAAGTTTTATTGTCTATTTAAG
Source organism: Patella depressa (assembly GCA_948474765.1). Lineage (NCBI taxonomy): Eukaryota > Metazoa > Mollusca > Gastropoda > Patellidae > Patella > Patella depressa. The sequence continues at coordinate 70,499,652 of OX419718.1, read as the reverse complement.
CTCATTAAAACCCGCCTGTGGCGTGTTCCCTACAAAAGTACCTTTATTATATTACTTATTCCATATACGGTGAATACCGAACAACAAACCAGCTCGTTGTTCGGTATTCGCGAATACCGAACAACAAACTGGCTCGTTGTTCGGTATTCGCGAATACCGAACAACGAACAACGAACAACAAGCTAGCTTCACGCCGCTTGTTTTCACTAGGCTATTAGTACTATCGAGTTCGATGAAAACAGACCACTTGTCATAATGCATTTTAGTCACAAGCTACAATACAGACAAATGCATCTTTTTTTACCAAAATGCTACGATCTAGTCTACTTATAAATAATGAATTAAAAAAAAGGCAAACTTATCTGCTTTGTGTAATTGTATTTCCGTATGATGTTCATCGGAACAATCCATTTTCTTTCTTCTTTCAGAATGGCTAGGATTTAGGAATCATTCCACTGCATTTGAAACACTCAGCTCTCCTGAACTAAATAACTTGTTAAGGCTGTATTATGCCGAAGTACGGAATAGCGATGGGGAAAGATATTCAAAATCCACCTTTGTTAGTCTTAGGTCAGCCATAAATAGGCATCTAAGGGCACCTCCCTTCGAGAGGGTAGTCAACATATTTGCAGATAAGAAGTTTCACACTGCCAACAACGTATTTATGTCTGTTCTGAGAAACTTGAAAAAAGATGGCCTTGACAAATCGAAGCACCAGCCACCCATTGCCGGAGGGGATCTTCGTAAAATTAGGAATTCCTTCAGCACGGATAATCCCTTGAGTCTCTTGCAAAAAGTATGGTTTGACATCACTCTTGTGTTTGCTAAAAGAGGGTCTGAGAACCAGAGGCAATTTACCCCCAAATCTTTTCAGATTAACACTGACGATGTTGGGTTTCTTTATATTGAAATCGCGCATTCCCTTCTAACAAAAAATCACAGGGGAGATTTTTCAGATCAGGTGGAGACAAATAAACGCATATATGAAACAAAAGATGAGCTTTGTCCCGTAGCCAGTTTCGAAAAATATTTATCTAAATTATGTCCTGAAAATCCATCTTTTTTTCAATTTCCAAAAAAATCTGTCTCACTCCTCGACGATGTGTGGTACACAAATAAACCCATGGGGGAAAATACATTAAAAAGTATCATGAAAAATATTTCGAAGACCGCAAGAACAAGTATCATTTACACAAATCACTGCGTCCGAGCTACTGCTGTCAATCTTTTATCCCATGCTGGCATTGAATCACGAGAAATTTGTAAAATTACAGGCCACAAAAATGAACAAAGTCTACTGTCATACACTCATGATTCCAGCGCGGGAATTGATATATTCAGAAAATTTCTATATTTAATTATTTGTACAGATAAAAAGGAAAATTTCTGAATTTGTCTATCTGTATAATATACAAAGCTGACAATTCAGAAAATTTCTGAATTTGGCGAGCTGTATAATTATATACGAAGCTCAAAATTCAGAAATTTTCTGATTTTGGCGACCTGTATTAATAGTATTATATATGAAGCTGACAATTCAGAAAATTTCTGAATTTAGCAACCTGTATTATATACGAAGCTCACAATTCAGAAATTTTCTGAATTTGTCGATCTGTATAATATACGAAGCTTACAATTCAGAAATTTTCTGATTTTGGCGACCTGTATTATATACGAAGCTGACAATTCAGAAAATTTCTGAATTTGTCGATCTGTATAATATACTAAGCTGACAATTCAGAAAATTTCTGAATTTAGCATCCTGTATTATATACGAAGCTGACAATTCAGAAAATTTCTGAATTTGTCGATCTGTATCAAGGAGTATTAATAGAATGGAGGGGCATGACGTCAGAATCTTGAAGCATGTCACGTTAGCTGGCCGCCATCTTGGTTGACCAAAACAAAGGAAAGCCTGCGACTATTAGTATTAATACTCCGATAAAGATCGACAACATTCTGTTACTTTTCACATGTAGGTTTTACCATAATATTAAAAGTACAAGTTCAAGTTCAATTTTGAAGACGAGCTTTGTCCATCCTCGTTCGTCGTTGTCGGTCTTGCACTTGCAAGTTGCAGTACACCTGTCTATTGATTGTCATTGACATTCATTGTTGTCAATGCTGTTGCCATTCTTGGTAAACTATCGTACTTAGAACTAGACATACTTGTCTACCGACCATTGAGGCAGTCTGTCTACACTAACTTATCCAATTTAATTGTTCACTTGTCATTTTCACAATTGTCCCCTATCGTAAGTTAATAAAGTAGTAGGGCCTTAGTATTAACCAAGGCTAAGCCATCCACTTGACCCCCTTCACTTGAGTTGACTGTCTAGCCTAGGTCCGCTGAACTGAAGACGTGGCGTAAGTACAGGCCTATATATATAAGATTATAACAATTGATGAAAATATTAATAATACTTTATTTGACATTAAGACTACTTAATGACAATTTGACAGAAAGAACGGTATATTATTAAATATCGATATAGATTATTGTGATATCAGTTGAAATAAAAGTGGATTTGGGTAGAAAAGGGTGGATTTGGGTAAATCGTGCTACCGTATATACAAAGATGACAATTCAGAAAATTTTTGAATTAGGCGATCTGTATTAATATACGAATCTGACAATTAAGAAAATTGTTGAATTTAGCGATCTGTATAATATACGAGGCTCACAATTCAGAAAGTTTTTGAATTTGGCGAACTGTATTAATAGTATTATATACAAAGCCAGGGGTGGATCTAGGCATTTTTAAAAACAGGGGGGGGGGGGCGCAAAATGAGGGCACGTTACTGCACAGAGACGGGACACTACGCTGCGAGGGGGTTGAGGGGGTTGATGGGGGGGGGGGGGGTCACCCAAGACAATTATCCGTCATTTCCTTGTATCTGTAGACATTCCATGAGCTATTTGACTGATATTTTTGTCTAAGTAAACGTTCGGAGAGGACACTTTCAGCAGAATTTGGCGACCGTTTAACAATAGAAAGTAGTAGGTAATATTATTATTCTAATCGCCAAATTCAGAAATTTTCTCAATTGTGAGCTTCGTATAGTATACCGATCGCCAAATTCAGAAAATTTCTGAATTGTGAGCTTCGTATATTATACAGTTCGCCAAAATCAGAAATTTTCTGAATTGTGAGCTTCGTATATAATACAGGTCGCCAAAATCAGAAAATTTCTGAATTGTAAGCTTCGTTTATTATACAGATCGACAAATTCAGAAATTTTCCCTTTTATCAGTACAAATAATTAAATATAGAAATTTTCTGAAGTTATAATTGCCCTTCCAGCGCTGAGCAAAAAAGACACTACTCTGCCATATTACAGGCCCCGAAACACTTTACCCCAAGTTCAATGCAATCAATTCAACCATCTTTCTTCCGTAATAATAATAATTTCCATCAAGAAGTGGAATCACAGTCGCAAACTTTCCAACATTCATCCAACACTAGCGGCTTTTTCAATATTTCTAATTCCACTGTAACTGTCAATAACTATGTTAAATGACTTTATTCGACACGCACTATTAAAGCTGACCACATGTTTAGAAGTTCCCGGGTAACTGTCACCCGCTGAATATTTAGACCACTGCACTGTTCGAGTGGGGTGTTATTTGCATATATTTACCAATTGTAACATGCATAGTCTAATATTTTCGTGTACATATTATTTGTATGATAGTATAAATCAGATAAAGTGTCTATTTAAATCTTACCAATGTGGCGTTGTTTGTTTTTCTTTTTAAATTGAGTTATTAACACTGAAGTATGTGGCTGTTTACCCCCAATTAAAATGGATCCGGTCACTCAGGAATGTGTAGTCGCGATCTTCGCGGCGATTTTAACAAACGACAGTTGGTTTAAACCAAACGATAAGCGAGTCAAATCTAACGAGAACATCCCGTTACGTCATGGCGTCTCATTACGTCAAAATTGATTTCTTTGATTTTTACGTCATTAAAACCGATTTGCAGTTTGACGAATTTTAAAGTTTACACAATAAAATAAGTCCTTTTAAAATCCAGAAAAATAGCATGTTACAATGTCGATAAACACCTCCTGTTTCGCATTTAGAGGGGTGTTATTGTCCAATAGACATGTCCTGAGATTTTATATTAGAACCCGCAGCGTCCATACGACACACCTGTGCTTGCCTACTCCATGATCAAACACGATAGCAGATGGCTTCCATCTTGTTTACTGACGGTACTACTTATTTTAAGACAGACTCGGCTTTCCAATTTATAATATCTACGTCATTGGGGATTTCCAATTTATACTCACTGGTTGCTATGACCCGCTATGGCGTTGTCTAGAAACGCGCGTGCTCGCGTTAGTTTAAAATTTTTGCTATACGTTCAACATGGACTATTTGATGTAATTTGCCTGATTTGATTTGGCCCCATTTCCATAAATTTAGGTTGTTTTTTTGAAATTTTTAGCAAATGTTAATCTTAGGTGTTTTTTAATTCTAGCCGAAGTAAATTTTTTTACAATTTATAGCGAGTTAAGTTATCGTCTCTAAGAGGCGGGCGTAGTATTTTAAATGGCGGCCATTTGCCATCATGTGTATTCTTGAAGTAGGTACACATGATGTAATCGTATGCGCAGCGTCTTGGGTCCTAATGATCTCAGGACATGTCTATAGGACAATAACACAACGCTAAATGCGAAACAGGAGGTGTTTATCTCCTAAATAGCACATGGCGTCTGTGCTTAACGTTCTAATTTAATTACGTCGTTCGCGGACGACCGTCATCAAATGACGTCATTCAGCAGACGACAGCTAACAAGAGTTTCATTTAGCAGAAGTATGTGGTGAAGACATTTTTACCCCAGTTGCATAATATCTTCTTTCTTGTACATAATGTTATAACATAATGACTTATGTCATAGAGGCGTCCTGCCATATTAAAATACGTGTTAGTGATTGTAACATAAACCTGTCGCTATCAATACCCGGCTGGAGATCTTGGTAGTATTCCCTATGTCATTGCGTAACTATAACTTGTTGTTGGCATGTCTTATCTAACTTTCTTTGTCTGATAAACTATATTGAATGTTAAACCTTCATATGATGCTTGATACATTAGACAGGTGTCTAATGAGCTCCTTTGTCTCGAATACGTTTATAAACTCAGAACAGAAACGAATCTTCAGGCAGGTCCAGGAGGCCATGCTAGGCGGGCGCCTAGTTAAGGTACCTCAGGAGTACTATAGTCAGGTCTAGGAGTCGGAGACGAGACGAGAGCTTCTGGAGTTAGCACACTCGTGCTAAGCCAGGCTAATTAAGTCATGACTCCCTCCATATAGATAGTTCTACGGTCGTTTACATTACGATGTTTGTACCTAATATTGTAAGAAGCAGAATAAAACTATTATTAGATGTATATACCAGTGTTGTCATCCAAGAACCTGATTAAAAGAACAAATACTGTCACATATTAATTGGTGCCGTCTGACCAGAGCAACGATTGAAGTCCTAACCACTAGAAGTTCACAGGTCACCAACGGGGTAAGTCTTTTCTAATCCTACCATGGCGAGGGTGGTAAAATGACATTAGTGCTATGTATTATAATTTAACTGGAAATCTGCAGTTTATCATCACGCGTCGTTAAATATCATGGTGTAGTTACTAAATTTAATATTAGCAAGAAGTGGAACAGGAAAATGACGAAAACAAAATTGTATATATATTATTTGTTTTAAAATGCGTCATGTTGTTTTTAAAAGATTATGAATTATAATTGTTTGTTTTTGAACACATATTTTGGCATTTAAAATTAGTATTAACAGGTTTATATTGCGCAGTAAAATGTTTTGTGATTGTTTAACTAAAATTGAGTTAACAATATCGTAATTAGGAATTTTACATTCACAAAGTATTAACGGGTTTATCTCTAAGTTTTTTTTCGTTTATTTTGTCTATACGTGTATATTATCCAAACAGTTAATGGCAAAGGCCCCGATATTTACGGGTGAGATTTTTATTTGTAATACCCCAAATATTTAATGGGAAAGACCCGATATTTACGGGATTAAGATTTTTATTTGTAATACCCCAAAGTTTTAATGGGAAATGCCCCGATATGTAACGGGAGAAGTTTATGTTAAGTGGTTTAACCCCAGGAGGGTTGTGCTCGGATTTAAGAGCGAACGTTTTGTCTTGTTTTGTGTTGTGTTTAAAAATTATAGAGATAAACCGTTAGTTCTTTCAAAAATATCTTATTTAAGATTGGTTAAATGTGTTCAGATCATTCATTATTCTTGAGATAAAACAATATGACTCCCTAATTTCAATTGTAAATATCGTTAGATCGTTATCTAAAGTCAAGTCTGTTCCACTTGCTAATTTGATTAACTATTAATTAAGTTCACTCCATGATATGATACGCAGATGATCAAACTTCGGCACGGGGAGCAGTTATAATACTTTTCATAGCACGTCATAACACGCCGTTTTGCCAGACGGTATGGAAAATGAAAAGACTACCGGTCAACAACAATAGTTGAACTAAACGGAGCAGGGAAAATTCTGACCCCTCAACATTACTGGAACGAGGAAGGGCATCATATGTACCCCACCCCTACAGTTGGCTACGACAGTGCAGTAGCGGTCTAAGAAGATAATTACAGTAGTTTGTGTTCGCGATTCCACCAAATAATCGGTCTAAGAAGATAATTAGAGTAGTTTGTGTTCGCGATTCCACCATTTATGTGAATAATAAGAGTAGTCTGTGTTTGCGATTCCAGGATCTCGTTTGTTTTTTTTTATTATTGACTCGCGTGTGTGACCGATTGTGTGTATAGAACTTTTAAGTGCGTGTGTTTTTCATTGAACTTTTCATTTTGTTTAAAGACATTTTTGGATATTATGACATTTTACAAGTATATATAACTTTTAAATTCGTGTGTGTTTCATTTACCTTTTCTTTTTGTTTATAGACATTTTTGTATACGACATTTTACAAGTGTTGTTTGTTTTTATATGTCTTTTCATTCTTATTGTTATTTTTATCTTTTAAGATTAGGGTAGTTATATTCAAATTTGTAAAGGCTTTAAAAAAATATTTCATATTTTTTTCTAAAAAGAGGGAAAGGTATATAACATAATGACTTATGTCATAGAGGCGTCCTGCCATATTAAAATACGTGTTAGTGATTGTAACATAAACCTGTCGCTATCAATACCCGGCTGGAGATCTTGGTAGTATTCCTTATGTTATTGCGTAACTATAACTTGTTGTTGGCATGTCTTATCTAACTTTCTTTGTCTGATAAACTATATTGAATGTTAAACCTTCATATGATGCTTGATACATTAGACAGGTGTCTAATGAGCTCCTTTGTCTCGAATACGTTTATAAACTCAGAACAGAAACGAATCTTCAGTCAGGTCCAGGCAGGGCTAGGAGTTGGGTCCGGCCAGGACTGAGCGAAGGCCATGGGCACCTTGGCACGAGACGAGACGAGAGCTTCTGGAGTTAGCACACTCGTGCTAAGCCAAGCTAAGACATTCGACTCCCTCCATTTAAGTTAGTTCTACGGTCGTTTACATTATGATGTTTGTACCTAATATGTAAGAAGCAGAATAAAAGTATTATTAGAAGTATATACCAGTGTTGCCTCCAGAACTTGATTTAAGAACCAATACTGTCACAATGTTGTACATGGTAAAGTGGTCGTATTGCTGTCCGTCCATCAATCCATCCATCGTCCACAATTTATTATTTAATTACTTATTATACAATTTAGAGTTATGGTAAGGTTTTTTTCACATGTCGAAGTAAAATTAGCCTGTATGATTCTCTATGCTGTATATTTGAAGCTTATGGCAGTTTTAACGACAAAACTTGTCAAAAGTATATCTAATACATACTATAGGCTACAGGTAGCCTATATTTTTATCACTTGATTTGATAGTGTTTTTATTGATTACAGTCTGTCAGAGTGGGGTTGTTTTCTGTGCTTTTATCAAATCTGGTCGGGACATTTTTTTCAGGGGTGCATTGCCACCCCTGGCTACGGGCCTGCTAGGGGTTGTATTGTAGTTTGTACATCAAAATGTTTTAATTGGCGACACAAAAAAATATGTCTGCTCAGACGACTTAGCTGCTGTGTGTAAAGGGCGGATTAGGGAGTGGGGCGAACGGTGAACAGGTAATCAACTAATATAAATATTATATAATTTCAGATGATAAAACAACCGATAACAATATAATGGACGTTGATTCAATATGTAGAACTTGTCGACATGGTACACTTGATGATGTCAACAATTTAATACTTCAAAACATAGATCTAAATATTCGTGACGAGTTTGGACTACCACCTTTATTTAATTGTGTCATGTCTCAGTATAATCCAGTAGAGAGGGTTAAATTACTCGTCTCTACTGGTGCCAGGTTAGATGTAAAGGATAATTATGGTCATAGTTTATTACACTGGGCTTGTCTGTATAGTACAATAGACTGTATAGAATACCTATTGGAACAAGGCCTTGATAAAGATGCTAGAGATGATTTTAATATGACACCTTTATTTCATTGTGTAGAATCTGACATTAAACCAGTGGAGAAGGTTAAATTACTCGTCTCTACTGGTGCCATGGTAGATGTCAAGGATGATGAAGGTCAAAGTTTATTAGACTTGACTCGTTTGTTAGGCAGAACAGAATGTGACATATATTTGTGTGAAATGGGCAGAACAGAATGTGTCACATATTTATAAATAGAATATAAATAATCATACAACATATTTATTTTACTAGTTAATAATTATATTACCACTAAATTAAAATGTTTTGTTTTATTTTGATGTAAATTTAAAGATTTGTTATAAACCATTTTCTGTCAATTATCAACAACATTCTGTACACAAACTGGCTACACACCAGCCATTAAAACTAGTAACACGTGATTACAACGTCACAGTGGGTTATTACGTCACAGGTTAAATCTATTTATAAACAAATTGAAAGTAGTATTACCAGGTTAAATAACATGAATAGAAAATCAACTCATGTGATGTTTTGGTGGTCATGAAAGTCAACTTTAACCCCAACTTAATTCAGGAAATAAATATATTTACAATAGAAGGTAAGAAAAATTTATTTATTTTTCATTTTATAAATTGACATCTACTTTTATCATGTCAAGACATTCAGACAACGTGTTAAATGATTAAAGCCTATTTGATTTCTAGAATATATCTCTCCAGATTTCCTTGTTTATATTTGTTGTTGTTTACATGTAATTATGATTTTATTTAGAAATTTTTTTGAGTGATGCGATACGGCAGACATGTTTTAAATTCTGGTTTAAGGGGAGATGAGTCATTTACGATTTTATTATTGGAATATTTTAAAAAATTGTGTGTTGTTTAAAGGGAGATAAGTCAAAGTAGAGTTATCCTTTCTGAATGATGTAGAAGTGGGATTTAATCCATTTAACCAACCCGTACTGTTAAAAAATTAGAATTTCTAAGAATTGAACCTTCAAACACAATAAATACAGTTAAATATATTAGTTGATACTACAAAATATATATCAAAAAATTGAAATAATATTAAAAATTGTATAAACAATACCGTGATGAGTTTTTAGCGTCTTGTAAATTATATTCTCTCTATTTTGTTTATGTTTTTCAGAGCTGCTACATTCGAACATAAACCCTCATTAAAAGTTGTTTGTGATTATTTCCACTAGAAAACTGTCCACTGTGTAAAAAACATTTTTTAGCTGAAGATCCTGAGGTAATTAGTTTTTTATATTATATTTTATTGTCTAATAACCAAAGAGTATTAATTCTCTAACAACAACCTTGACAGACTGTATAATATTAATAATGGTTTAATCTAGGATGCAGCCCTTTATAGTTATAGATATGTATAATGCTGCACCCTTGTATACCAAAAAGTACTATTTGTTTCCATGGAAACACAAAAACTATTAAATCCGTGAAATTTTTGAATCCAGGAGATTATACCACTGTTAATATTCTGATTTTATTTTCTTAATTAAATTAAATGTGAAATAATCAATTTGAGTGCTGATACATTTTAGCATGGATCAAGCTGTGATCAATTAGATAATGTGTGAAAAATATTTTATTTCAGAATCAACTGAAAGGTCGTAAAAATCAAATAGAGAGAGTTTATTGTGGTCATCTGTTTCATAATGGTTGTTTAGATACGTACATGAAAACACCTCCATTTATAGGTAAATATTTATAATACTGCTGGGAGTCATGGCGACCGTCTTTATTACCTCAGTTGGTGAAGAAAACTAAAACTTCAAACCCAATTTTATACCATATAGTTATAATCCTGGTTAAATGGTATGGTTATAATCCTGGTTAAATGGTATGGTTATAATCCTGCTTACCATATCTCACATTAGATAGTTGAATGAAAATAAAAAGTGCATTCTCTTATTTGACTGAGTCAGAAACGCAATGCTCCATATTGTACACATTGTCGTGCACTTAATAGAGCTGTAACAGACAGTTAGAATTTCATGGACGTGTTTTTAAAGACGTAGCTTATGTTTGTTTTGTTACCTATTACGTCTTGAATAGTTACGTATGGTCTCATTTGATAAAATTACTCGGTTCAATAGTTATTGTCCATTTTATCTGTTTATAATCAGTCTTTTTGTTGTATATCTCAAATTATTCCTGCTCAATTTATTATTTAAGTAGACTTTTTTTCAAAGAAGTGCCGACAGTCAGAAAAAGGACAATTATTCATTGGTTGATAAGGTCACGTGAAACTCTAATATTCATATATAAAGGGTGCTAACTTTATTATATGTGATCTGTGTCAAAGGACTTTTAAACTAACTTTTATTATATTGAAAGAACGAACCACACGGACATTTTTATTTGTAAATACACCACGGATCCAGCTATGTGGTTTTTACTGCGAGAACTTCGCTTTTCCACATTAAACAGCAGATTGTTTTTCCCACAGGTTTTTTTCAATCGGCTGGGATGACATCAAACAGCTGGATCTCCTATTTTAACTTGTTTTCATTATGACAAAGTGAGAAGATGACCCGCCCTCTCTTCTCACGACAGTAATTTTAAGACTGTGTTTTAAAGTGATTTTACATATACAAGAACTTTTTATTATTTTAAAACTGTATTATAAAGTGTCAATCAAATGAAAGGGTCAATCAAATGAAAAAAAAATATTCTGACTATCTTGTAATTACAAGATAGCTATCCAAAGCCCATAAGGGTCAATTAAATGAAAAAAAAATATTCTGACTATCTTGTAATTACAAGATAGGCTATCTTGTAACTACAAGATAGCTAGCCAAAGTCCATAAGGGTCAATCAAATGAAAAAAAAATATTCTGACTATCTTGTAATTACAAGATAGCTATCTTGTAGTTACAAGATAGCTATCTTGTAGTTACAAGATAGTCTATCTTGTCTATCTTGTAGTTACAAGATAGCTATCTTGTAGTTACAAGATAGCCTATCTTGTAGTTACAAGATAGCTATCTTGTAGTTACGAATAATTCGTTTGCGCGTAGGGGTCTTTAGTAGTGGGTGGGGGTTGGATGGCGAATGGTTATCATAAAGCCTGTCATTGAGTAAACTTGCGTGGTTTCGAAACCCCCGTTGTACGCGACAAGGAGTAGGGTCGCCTGTCCAACATCGTGGGTTTTCTCCGGTTCCCCCTCTTTCCTCCCACTGCTAAAGACCCCTACACGCAAATGCATTATTGAATTAAAATTAAATCATATGTTAGTCCAGAAATGACCTAGTTTGTGTCGAGTGGACGTTACCCCCCGCTCCCATCTCTTTAGCAGTTGGGGGAAACCGGAGGATAGGCGAGGATGGACAGGCGATCCTACTCCTTGTCACGTACAAACGGGGATTCGAAACCACGCCAGTTGACTCAATGACAGGCTTTTAAGCACGCATGTTCTAACAAATCGACCATCCAACCCTCCAGTCCAACGAAATACTTTTGTATGTCACGGGATCAGCATCACCAGGTTGTGCCCTCATTAAATACTATTCATACTCTCATTAACTTCATTCCCTCATTAATATCATTTATGATACATTGATTTCATGTTCTCCTTAAAAAAGATACCTTCCCCGCGTACAAACTGTGTGAGTTAAAAATATATTCAAACTAATTAATCTATCAAACGTTTGCTTCAAATCCCTCTCAAAACATTGTAGGCCTATTCGACAGGAGATACCGCAAGCTATAAATAAACTGCTTTTAGACGCTATGTCAGTCAACTCATTTCATTGAGGGAGGGTCCATTTTTCAGAATATCCTTTTCCTTACTTACTTTCCAAAAATCAAAATTTAAAGAAGTTTTCCGAAAAACAGAAATAGCGTTCTGTGGCTTCAAAGAGCGCATTAAAATTGATGAGTCATGATATAAATATGTAGTTGGTGGGTGTATGAAGTCAATGGTATTTATGGGAGCATGAAATCTGTGCATGGTGACCTTTAAATTGTCACTCATGGGCATCTCGGTATCTTGTAATTACAAGATAGCTATCTTATAATAACAAGATAGTCTATCTTGTAATTACAAGATAGTCAGAATTTTTTTTTTCATTTGATTGACCCTTATGGGCTTCCGTAGCTTTTACATATACAAGAACTTTTAATTATTTAGTGTTTTTACCTATCTTCAATATATTACTCATTCAGATGTAAATAATTTAATTAAATCAACCTGCTGTCCATAATATCATGCCTTTTTAACAACTACCGTATAATCACAACCTTTTAACTAATTAGAAAGGTGAGAATCGTGTCTGTGATGGAACTTGGTCATACATGTTAATGTTACAAATATCATCATTAGTCGGCAGAGTATGACGCCATTATCACCGGGTTAGCCAATGTGCAACGTCAAGGACGTTAAGGTTTTACGAACGTTATTTCCCACCACGCCGGACATTCATATTTAATATATTATATAAGAATGATTCACTAAATGTATTTTATTGTTATTCATGTCATGACATAACCTCGAGTTCTTGCTATATCAGTTCTTGTTGCTTGTGGTGAACCTATAGGAGGCATGATTCAAGCCCTTGTCTATGTTTTAAAAACATTTTTTATAATTTTTATACCTATCTCACAAATTATAAATAGTTTTTATTATTTAAACATGCATTATAGGAGGCGTGAGTCAAGCCCTTGTCTTTGTTTGAAAAACATTTTTATAATTTTGACACCTATCGCACAAATTAAAAATAGTATTCATTAGTTAATAAACAAATGTATTATTGTTTTTAAATCATTTATATATCATGAAAAACCGACATCCATCTATGTACAAATTGTTGTGCAAGTAAAAGAACCATTGACAGTTAGTTGTAAATCGGGGAAGAGGTTCATGGAATGGCCACTGTCTGGGCAAAATTCTCCTACCTCATATTGCCCATAAAACCATAGAAATAAACATTACAATATGTTTGTTGCTAAATGAAAGTCAGCCGTCTGTTTACATGCTTGTCACCGTGTTCACCACTAAACCTCGGCCTTTATTTGCATCCCATCCAAACTACTTGTCAGCTGCATAGGTGAAGGTCAGCCTTTGTATTCTAATTATGTTTCGACTTCATTGTACAATGTGGATTTTCTAGTTTATATAACGCTGGTCATGGGCGTCACACGTGGGGTGGGGAGTCCGACCCCCCCCCTCAATTGTTTTCCGCGGGGGGGGGGGGCGTCTGAATATACTTGGACCCGCCCCGCCGCAAATAATTTGGCAAAATAAAGTGCCCGAAATCTAATAAAACACTAATTTTAGGACTGGAATAGGAGTAAAACCCATTTGCGTCCATCAAATATTCAAAAATTTTCTTGGCGGATCCATCCAAGGTCAGCTCCGCTTCTTCGCCTCTCGAAGAAAAATGTGCGCTGTCCGTAAATCTTCTTCGGACATTTCTAGTTTTGCTTCCCTAACTGTCATCGAGTCCTACTAAAACAGTAATTTCACTTTTCTTTTAATTAAATACCACGAATTTGTACTGAGTTGACTGTTGATTAAAACATTTTGTCTGGGGGCCACTCTACTTTGTGCGACATTTTTCGGGCATCGATTATTACTTGTGAATGCAACTGCAACAGTGTGATTAGATGGTTGGAATTCAGAGTTGGATTTCGGTTACAAAACCATTGGATACTTTTGGAGTTGCTTACACAGGCAAGAACTCTTGACGGTGGTCTGGAAGCTGTCCGGGCAAAATCCTCCTAATGGCACTGTATGGAGGATAGGTCATCCTCTGATGACTACAGGGGCGGTTGGATGGCAAAATGCTCAAACGCGTCAAGTTGTGTGGTTTAGATTCTCCGTGTAGATTTTCCAACGAGTAAAGTCGCCGCTACAATTTTCTCCTGGTTCCGTTTACCTCCGACTAATAAATATATGTATAAATAACCACAAGTTAGTCTCGAAATGACCTGGTTTGTAACGAGTGGATGTTAAACCCCATTTAATTTAAAAACTATCCCATCTATTGCGTTCACAATTTTGTCGGAAAGGTGGGTCTAACTTTGGAAGAAAAGTCACGAAATTAGAAAGAGATCCATCAAGAAATGTATCCGTTATCGCGTTCACGAGCCCATTGTTGACAGACGGACAAGGTGATGACTATATGCCTAAACTATGACGCTGGATTAAGGAAGAATAGCTGAGGGTCTAAACCATTTTGAAAAACTAGATTCGATTTGGTGCAATGGTCTATTATGGAAAGGTAATCTCCCCGATCCTACACCCTGGAAACCGATAGGGTTTGTTCTCTTATGACCCCCATGCTTAACGCTAAATATGAAATAAATCTGTTTAAAAATGTACCCTAATTGCGTTAAACAAGTGTGTTGAGTGACTGTTCTAGGTTTCATCACATTTTTAAAAAGAAAATCTATTAACATTGTAGACGGTGATTGCTGGTTAAGGGGAGGTAACACCAAATTGAAAAGTTGGGCTCAGACTAGTAATTATTTCCCCTTATTTCACGAATATTAGTGCGAGTTATAAATAGGTGTTTTTTGCTCGCCTCTTCTTGCATTTTTTGGTTGACTTTTTGGTCTAGAATTGGAGAAAAGGATCAAATTTGCAATTTCATAGCAGTTTTGGCGTAATACTCATGATATTACAGCGGAGGGATAGGGGTGTAAAGTGTCTTTCTGCAGAGCAAACATCGTGTCGGAAGTGAGATTTTCATCGGCAGTCAACATCAAATCCCCGTAGCAAAAAATCTAAACGGTTACCCCCTACAAAATTATGATGAGGAGATTTCCAAATGTGGTCACCATTGTGTCTATAAAGATTGGAAGCAACGGGATGTTGAGCAAAAAAGCTACAGTCTGTGATGTTACACTCATTTAACATTGAAGTCAATGGGCAAATAATTGCTAGTCTGAGTCCAGTTGTGGGCCGTCCTCTCGTGACTCAATGCTTAACACCAAAATCTGTAAAAACATTACAGACTCTCTCGCGTTAACAATGAGGAGGGGTGGAGGAAAACGCTGATAATGCTTTGTTCGGTCAGGAATCCAATACACACCAAATTTGCAAAGTCAGTCGGTTAATAAATTTACACGCTATCGCCTTAACAAAGCATGCGGCATAGCGAAGCTAACCCTACTCAAAAATCAATAGTATTTTGTCTTCTCATGATTCGAAGGCTTCACACCATTTTTTAAATCTATAACCAACAGTGTGTAATGGGCAATGATATCCACCATATACAAAATCTATAGCCTATACTGTGTAATGGACAAGATATCCCCATATACAAAAACAAAGGTAGTACAAATAACGCTGAAAATTACCGAGGGATTACTATTCTCAGCTGTATGGCAAGATGTTCACAGCAGTCAAAAACTGAAAATACATTGGCAGGGAAGGCCTTGTGGGTCAACAACAGACGATTTACTCAGTTTAAAATTTATAATAGATTATCCGTGTTTACTCTCTTTAATGCCTTGTAGCTTTATTGATTATCTGCACTGTGGTCTTCATCCACAAGTTATCCAAAGTTTATCTCCCTTATAGCATTTCAACTACCGGCGAGAGTTCTAGAAAACTTCCACGTTTCAAAATTACAGTAGACTCCGCTTATAACGGATGCGCATACAACGGACAGTCGCTTATAACAAACACAACAGTTTGGTCCCGATTTTTGTAATAGAAATTTCTTATATTCAACGTCTTTTATAGCGGACACTCTCTAACGGACGATTTTCATTGGGCCCTAATCGATAAATCAATGTAAAATTCCATTTTTATAAGCAGAACAAAATGCTGATATGACTGATTTTATTATCGGTGGCCGGAATACTTTTCCCAGAAAATATCCATACTGATTTTAGTGCTATCACGTTTACAAAATTCTTGAATCGGTTAATCACCTAGCCAAAAATGGTATCGGTTGGGCTGTGTAAGATATTCCCGCATTCTGACTAACCCCGACTGCTTTAACTGCTAATCAAAAATCCAATATTACAGGGGATAGATTACAATTCACACGTTCAACATCTCCCGTACATCAGTACGTAATATTTTAACACGGAAATCTGTAATCGTATCGCCAAAAAAAAACCAACAGAAGCGACACAAGACGGTACATATAAGACAAAAACCACGTGTCTTTTAAGAGTGCATCAAAATATGTCAAGGGTGGGGGGGGGGGCGAATAGAAGAGCCTCCTGGCTGTTATGTCGAATTTATCAGGTACACAGTAACGTCACATTCTGATCAGCAGTATTACATTACTGCAAAATTTCAGAAGCCTCCTATGTTACATTTTCACAATCGGGTTAGGGTAGGCTCACTGCGCACGCAACAACTTCTAAGCTACATTCAAATATCTTTATTTCACCAAATAAACAAATGCATAAGTTATGAAAATGCCAATTTCATTGACTTCTATGTTGATTATCGAGTTACTTCAAATTTCCTAGCACTCGGCTTTGAAACGGGGTTCCTCTGTTCAAAAAAACACAGGGTACACCCACGCTGCATCAAAAATTACCCAAACCAGCCGTCATTTTGGATTTTGACTGCCATATTGGATCAAGTGTTTGTGAGATGAATTGGAAACTATCATAAATGAGTCCATCGACCAACAATGGCATATAACACATGGGTTATTTTCATCAACAATGTTTATAAAGCCCTATTCAGACCATTTCTTGCTGCCCAAATGTTAATAAAGCCACGTTGGCGCGTTAATCTGGATGTCACGTGTCTGAGCTTCTGATACATATTGATTAAATGACTTATTTACAGGAACTTAGTAAACTCTAAATTTCAAAATATTGACAAACTTTTATACATTGTTGTTACTCTAAGTAGACGATGATCTTGACAACTAATGACAATTGCGATACCATAATTTTCGACTGCTACCATTACAGACTCCACTTGACCTTTAATATAATCTCTACCCTTGACCTTCATTTCTATCAAGCATTCTTACTCTAAGTTAAAATATAATAATATCAGTCCCTCTGCTCTGCATCACTGACAAAGGGAAACCACGCCGGAAAATCTAGATGAACTTTCTAGGCCAATGCAGGGATCAAACACCCAACCTCCAGGCTAGCCAGCCAGCGTCTTACCGACTTAGGCACGTGATTCCCCCACCCTAAGCTAAAATGTAATTATATTAACAATAAAATGGCGATAATCCAGATAAGACAACGCTAAAAGTATTAAACTAATAATATAGGAAAAGATAGGTATTATTCAACTAGATAGGTATTTTCTTTGAGAGGCATTTAGCAATTGAATTGTGATATAATACTAGAACACTTATTATGGATACAATCACTTGGTTTATTGTACTGCAACGTTTCAACAAGATTTTACAAGTCGTTTTCAAGCAAATACCCAATGTACAAATGAGACATATTACAATTGAAATATATATATGTACAATCAACAATATTATTAATTAATGAGCTGTATAGACAGGTGACACAGGTTACTTAATGTTTAATAAATATATAAGTCATCTTAGAGTAAGTTATGGTTATTGTAATGATATAAGAACGTTGGGTTAGCTCAGAGTGGCATTTTAATTATTGTAATCACATCGTTATGGATTTAGTAATGAAGTTTTAAACAATGGTTACAGTATTGACAGATTTTAATATTTGTGAACGTCCAATAATTTGCGTATGCGGTATCTTATTTTTGGAACATTTATTATTTGATAACATTTATGTTTTATTATATTTGATACAAAAGTTGACAATCGTACAAATACATTATTGTTGGTGTTGGTGGCTGAAACTTAAATGATCTGGTCGTAGGCTCTGGGAAGGTAAACGCCTTGGTCACGATTAAGAGTCGGAGTATGTCGACGTATCTGGATGGCCTCATGAATTTTCCTCGTTCTTTTATCATGCTGGTGTATCCTGTACGTTAGGTATTATAGCTTTGGTTGACCCATCATTACCATGTACTTCTAAAGTTCATAACCTTTCCATCATCACCGAGACCTACCAAACGCACACGTGCAGCTACAATTACTAGTCAAACCTGCCCTGATTCTGAAGATGAAAATGCGTTTCTTTGAGCAATGATTCAAGAAGCAAAGTGGCAAAAACGCATGATATTTCCGACTCGTAAAATGACACGGTCGGGAAGAGAACTAGTAATAAGTTCGATAGTTTTTTCGATAATGGCTATGATCACGAAGAATTCGAAGATACTGGTAATACCGAATCAAAAATAAACGAGAATTTGTGATTAAGAGATTTGACACAAAGATGGATTTCTCAAAAGGTAAAAGCGGAAAAATATCCCACACCTAGAAATTTTGATCATGTTTGGTTTTCAAGAATTAATCATCCCATTTAGGACAATATGGGCAAATATCAAAAATCAATTTCTGACAAATGTACAGAAATTGATAGTTGTGGCAAATGCTGCCATTATCGAATCCATATAATTTACGGCTACTCAATAAAATAACAAGATAACGGATGTGTCGTCCTATATGTGACGTCAATGGGTGGAAATCTTTCAAAGATATACGAACAATAAACATGTAAGAGTTATGATGGACTGCCATTACTTGTATTAATCATATGGGTACAAGTCATTCTCAATTACGTAATTCGTTAACAAGAGAAATCTGTGAATTCTGTATATCACATGGAATTTGGTTGTCTGCAGCTCGTGTCCCTGGTGTGGAGAATACTATTGCTGACAGGGAATCTCGCGTTGATCATCGAGAAAAAGAATGGAAACATAACAGTGTTTTGTTGCAAAGTACAGGGGAAACGCTCCAGGTATTGATCTCTTTGTATCACGCATTAACATACACAATTTGACAGATACTATGACGTCATATTATGACGAGGTAGAATTGGATGATTAAACGAGCTTACCGTTAGGAAAGTAAAGTTTGATTGTAATTCTACCGAGTAGAACTGAGTTGGCATGTGCCCAAACCTAATTATGTTATGTTACAACTACAAACTGGCAATTATAATAATATTTTTCACTTGAAGGATAACATACACATTTTCAATCCGTTTCACAGAGGATTACCAATAACTCTGTAAACGATGACTGCTTTCAACATGTGACGTCACATCACATTGGCTCAATGGCGCGTGTATTGTTTACACAAGACGTTACTAGTTCGAACAGAATGGTGCTTTTTACTTATTTTACCTACCCATTAACACTCAATAGGATGATTTTAACTACCCATTAACACTCAATAGGATGATTATACCTACCTATTAACACTCAATAGGATGGTTTTACCTACCCATTAACACTCAATAGGATGGTTATACCTACCCATTAACACTCAATAGGATGATTTTACCTATCCATTAACACTCAATAGGATGGTTATACCTACCCATTAACACTCAATAGGATGGTTATACCTACCCATTAACACTCAATAGGATGATTTTACCTACCCATTAACACTCAATAGGATGGTTTTACCTACCCATTAACACTCAATAGGATGGTTATACCTACCCATTAACACTCAATAGGATGATTATACCTACCCATTAACACTCAATAGGATGACTTTACCTACCCATTAACACTCAATAGGATGATTTTACCTACCCATTAACACTCAATAGGATGGTTTTACCTACCCATTAACACTCAATAGGATGATTATACCTACCCATTAACACTCAATAGGATGATTATACCTACCCATTAACACTCAATAGGATGTTTTAACCTACCCATTAACACTCAATAGGATGTTTTAACCTACCCATTAACACTCAATAGGATGATTTTACCTACCCATTAACACTCAATAGAATGATTTTACCTACCCATTAACACTCAATAGGGTGATTTTAACTACCCATTAACACAATAGGATGATTTGACCTACCCATTAACACTCAATAGGATGATTTTACCTACCCATTAACACTTAATAGGATGATTATAATATACTTACACATAATATACTTCAAACATATTTATTTATTTATTTATTTTTCTAATGCTTAACAACAATTGTTCTCGAGTTTAATTAGCAGAAGGAAAACAATTAATATTGGGGGCTGATTAAACCGTAACGATGTCATCCCTATCAGTGATTTTAGTGGACTAGCGAATATTCACTGCTCATCAGTGTGACAAGTATTATGTTCTCTTGATAAGTGTACAAAGGTTTATTTGATTTTGACGACACTTGAAATATGGGTTTATATGTTAAAGATCTTCGGTCCGTACGATATTGGCGCATATCGGACAGTAACTGCCTGGAGTGTTGTCCCCAATGGTACGAAAAATCGCGTTTTAGCGCGTGGACCCTGTTGATGTCACATTGGTAATTAACTTTAAAAACTATTGAAATACAATCACCGTTACACCATATTGACGGTTGAGTTCGAATTTCGTGAACATCGGACTGAAAATGCCCGAGAAAATGGTCGCCCTTCTGTACGCAAATGGTATAAAAGTATATAATCCCAAGGTTGTGGGTCCTCTAGAGGTCACAATTTTTAGTTGAATTTAAACAGCGTTTATACATATCTCCGTTACACCATAGTGACGGCGGAGGGCGATACTTGCCGTTAAGCAGGTCGCTCCCCTTTAGGCAAATCGTGTAAAAGTATGTAATCACAATTTTGATCTGATTTTCACGAAACATCAAACATGTGTCACGATATGGGTTCATGTTGATATTGGCATGTATCGGACCGTGACGTCATGGACCCTGATGGTACAAAGAATCGTGTTTTTTAGCTTGTGGACTCAAATTGATTCTGATGAAACTTAAAACATATGTTTATAACAAGAAGATCACGGTTCCTTTCAATATCTTCCTAGATTGCCGCCCCCTCCCCTTCGATTGAATGTAAAACCGGGTTTGTAGCTCGTGGAACCTATAAAGGTCACAACCTATAAAGGTCACACATGTTCTCCAATTTGGATCAAACTTTAAACCTAATTTTATACGATTGTGATTTAGCCTAAATTATATGTTTACAACCCAAAGTTCTCGGTTCCGGTGTAACACAGAGGCTTAAACAACAACAACAACAGGTTCTTCTGATATTTAGAGATACAGCCTTTTATTGTATACAAAGTAATACAACAAACGGACACCGAAGTTTAAGTTGTCTGCAGGTGAGAACCTTGGTAGCAGTCCGGTACTCACTCCTCTTTTAATACAATCTCGGCTCTTATAAAGGGAACAGAGACATTCCAATGCAATCAGCATCCATTAATCTTAATCACTCTAATTAAGTTAATGGGGATCCTATCTAACTCAGGTAATAGGTTAGTCATTAATCAGCGACATTGCCTTGATAACGACGGTTACTGTATAACGTGAATGGTCTAAATATATTTGCTATATCTTACGGAGTTAATAGGTTAGTCATTAATCAGCGACATTTCCTTGATAACCAAGGCTACTGTTTCACAGGAATGGTCAACAGTTATTTGGTCACTGACCGAGATTTAAATACGTGGACCAAGCCACTATATTACATATGCGCCCCCTAATGAAAAAAGCATTTTTCATTTGAAAAATTCTTTTGAGATATGCACTCCCGCATATGACACATAAATGAAAGATACATAGATAATAATAAAGATACATAATAAATTGTCATATCATGGAATATAGAATGACACAACACGTATTTACAACATGACAGGTAGAGATATTTTCTAATGTAATGTATAAGAGTTCCATCTATTTTATATATAGTTCTAAGTCTAATGTTCAAAACTTTTGATGCACTTGAATGTTCACCACCCACACACTTTCACTGTTACAGCATAGAATCCATAAATGAATGCACAACTACTCTAGAGTTACGTTTACATATTCACATTTTCTTCGACTGTTGCAGTTCTGGAACTCGGATTTGGGAATCATTCAGTCTAAGATTAAGTCCAGCAGCCAAGTTGATCTGTCGGGTTTCATTGATCATCATTGGGGACCTCCGGGTAAATCTTCTCTGGCTGTTCTACTGACGAGGCGGGATGGGACTTCAGATATTTATCCACCAGCACAATGTTGTGTGTAGGTGCATGACTAGGACTTTCTTCAGCTAAATTACCAGGTTTATCAAACGTAACTGAAACAACCCTTTTAAATTTCATGACATTTTTGGAACATTTACAACAAATGACAAGGACAATGAGAACTATGATAAGCACAACCGACCCAATATCAATAGCTTGAAAATTAGACTGTTTTCTTTTTGGTTTAATTTTTTTTCAGGGAATGGTTTTAGTCGAGGGTAATTTTGCGAGGTTATAATTTTGAAGTTTGGTTTCTAAAAGTTTCCCAAATCTATACATAGACACGTTAAATGATGATTCAGTCGAAGAGGGCTTATCTAAATATTTGAACTAATTTTGATAAAATGGAGGCAGATTCAAGAAATAATTTGACGTGGAATTGGACGCGTTCAAACGTACTAATACAATTGGAGGTAACACGGTCACGGCTGATTTCATATACTTTGAATTCTGATATACTACAATAAATCTAATTTCATTTCGAATATCCATAATTTCTTTGCCTATATAATAATGAATCTTTGACTTTCACAATGGAACATAATACGGATACTTAACAAATTAGTGGACGACTAGAAGTAACTGCTGTTATTCGCGGCATATGTTACGCAATAATCCCACAAGGTCTACCTGTCAAATTTCAGAACGACAAGAGGTAACTGCTGTTATTCGCGGCATATGTTACGCAATAATCATTCTCATCCTGAGTCAACCATCTGGTGATGTGCACTTTCATCACGGTTACTCAAAACAATTCCGTCAGGGCTTCTAATAAGTTCCTGACTTTGGAATTACCAAGGGTTTTCGGAAATACCTTTTCCTCCTTAATACCCTTCTTATTGACATAGTCTCCATATCTTCTCCGAGGACCATTTCATCAGGTTCCTTGGGAGTTGATATTCCATCACCCTCGCTGGGCGATAATTCATCAGCGTCCAGTGCCGATTTAGCAGTCCTAAGGCGATTGGTGAGTTCCATTAATGGAATGTCGTCCTCACAAGACGAACTATCTCTCTCATGCCGATATCTCTCGACAGCTATTTCCGCCAAAGGATCTATTTCCTCAGTACCTACAGTATCTGGTTCTAATTTCAACACTTGTAATATTTGTGATTGCGGTGTCTGTTTCAGCCTAGACACGCATAGCACACTACTTTGTGGACATACAATTACATCGCTGCTTATACGCAAGACGGATGCAACATGTGCGTCTACAATCAGGGGAACATAAGTTCCGCTTACCCGCAAACAACTCACATTATATTCTACTAAAAAATCTCTACCTAAGATTACGTTTCTGTTCATTTCTGATGCTACATAACATTTATGTTTCAATTTTTTCTTACGCATTTCAAATTCAAATACAGCATGACCGTCGACCTTAATTTCATGGTCATTGACTGACTGTAATGTTATAATTTTCGGATTTAATTTTGGTTTGTACTTTAACAAAGAATAAACTTTTCTGTGTAAAAAGGACCAGTCAGCACCTGAATCTATTAAACAACGGTACTGCTGTCGCTCAATTTTAATCAAACATGAACTGGGATTCCCTATCAAGTTTACATATTTAATCGAAGTTCCATCTGTACTCTCTCCAACGGCTTCAGATTGGAGAGAGTCTAAAAGTTTCCCTGTTGGCGAGTCTCATTTTGTACTTTATTCCTGTCCCATGGCCTAAATGTGCAACACCTCTTGAAATGTCCTGAATCGTGTATTAAATCTATTTTCATTCCCTTTATCCTTGCGTATTTCTCTAAAGATTTTATCCAAGATCTAAATTTTCCGGGATTTCCCTCGTAAGATTCTACCAGAGTTGCCATATCCCCATAGTTCTCATGTATAGCCATTGTAGTTGAAAGAGATCCCACTGAAGTAGATAGGGTCCCTACCACATTTGTTAGGACGCCTACTGTTCCTGTCAATTCATTCAAAATTTGTGCCTCAGCCATTGTTATAATTACCTAGGTAAAGTTAACTTACGGTTTGTCCTGTCTCTCTGTATTTGGTATATCTCTAATCTGGATCAAACGGCACCAATTAAGACTCTATGTAACACAGAGGCTTAAACAACAACAACAACAGGTTCTTCTGATATTTAGAGATACAGCCTTTTATTGTATACAAAGTAATACAACAAACGGACACCGAAGTTTAAGTTGTCTGCAGGTGAGAACCTTGGTAGCAGTCCGGTACTCACTCCTCTTTTAATACAATCTCGGCTCTTATAAAGGGAACAGAGACATTCCAATGCAATCAGCATCCATTAATCTTAATCACTCTAATTAAGTTAATGGGGATCCTATCTAACTCAGGTAATAGGTTAGTCATTAATCAGCGACATTGCCTTGATAACGACGGTTACTGTATAACGTGAATGGTCTAAATATATTTGCTATATCTTACGGAGTTAATAGGTTAGTCATTAATCAGCGACATTTCCTTGATAACCAAGGCTACTGTTTCACAGGAATGGTCAACAGTTATTTGGTCACTGACCGAGATTTAAATACGTGGACCAAGCCACTATATTACACCGGTCGATATTAGCACGAATCAGACACTAACATCTGGATTATGGCCCGTGATTGACGATTAAGTTTTTTTAGCCATCTTCCATGGCAACCGCTTGTTTTAACGATTCGAAGATATTGAACATCAACTGGCATAACTCGAACTCTTGGGCCTCATCTATGTTTATAAAATATGGGGTAAAATGGTGTTGGGTGGACGAATAATTAAACACGTGCACATTAGACTATCGAGTCTGTCCAACCTCGTGGGTTTTATTCCCATCCTCCAACTCGGCTACATTGCGCCAAACACATGGTAAATTGAACGAGACAAGTTGAACCAATAAGGATGTATTTCAGGGCAGATTATTATATTCTACAAAGACCATACATATATAATCACAGATCCAGCAGGACCTTTATAGGGTATTTCTTCTTGGCAAAAAACATGATTAGCAACAGTATACTACAACTAACCAAAACAGCATCGACTATCTTGTCAGCTTCATTTTATTTTACATCTAAAGGTCGATTTGATGCCATACAGATCCAACAGAAAGTATACCACCGAGACACATCTCCCGATGTTATTTAGCTATCTTGGGCAATAGTTATGTTACAATAAAGTTCCACTTGCTCTATGATGATGTAATATTATGGGGTTATTTTAGTTCGAAGAAAGGTGTTCTGTTTAATATAGAAATTCTTTACCTACATGATGTAAATATACGAACTGTATACCGAGTTACAAGATTCAAAATTATTGTAAAACATTTTATGAAAATTGAAAGCAAACATCTAAACAGAATTATCAGGAACAACCAGGTCCTTACTAACAATAATAGTTTTTCTATGAACACGATCCGTATTAGTAACACACAAAAAATCACCATAGATTTTTTTATCAATAAAACCTAACTGATAATGTTCTTTTTTGAATTTAGATCATTAAGAATTTTAACAGCAGCCTTTTGACTAATTTCAAAAGAACAAGACGGACGATTTTCAGTTTCTTTCTTGATCATCAGATAATATCTGATTAATAGAACTACGCCTACCAAACATAGCATACTACGGCGGAATTTGTGTAGTTTTATTCGAAACAGAATTATGAGCGAACACAATTTCTGGTAACACAATGTCCCAATTTTACTCAATAGAAGCAGTTTTTTTGCAAAGACGCTTTCAAAGTACGATGAGAACGTTCTACCGGATTTGCTCGAGGACGAACAATAGGCGTATAACTTAGTTTAATGTTCCATTTCTCACTATAAGCTTGAAAATCTTTGGATGTAAACACAGAACCATTATCACTGTGAAGAACACGAGGAGATCCAATAATCTAGAAAAGTCTACCCAGCACAGTAATAGCTGTGTAAGTTGTAGCTACTCGTAAATAATAATAAACAATAAATATAAATATCTATATAAAAATAAGATTAAATACTATAAATGGTAAAACCGAACATATATACAGTTTCATGTGGAAATGATATATATGAAATATAGTAAAACAAAATGTAAAAGAGAATCAAAACCTTTTGCTACATTTAATGAAATTATGGACTGCTTCCAAAATCAAAATATCAGAGGTGCTCGAAAGGTCGGAAGAGCCATTCAAAATTAGATCTAGATTAATAATTTCTGTGAATACCTTTAATGAATTGAATAGTTCGCGTCTAATAGTTGAATAAGATGGGCAAGAGAAGAAAAAGTGGTAGTTATCTTCATCCGAAGAATTGCATTTTAGACATATTTTTGATTCAGATAGGTAGTGGTGGAAAAGGTGATTATTGAGATTACTAGATTTATTTCTTAGTTGGCAGTGAATGATATTTTCCTTGCGGTTTCCATAATGAAAGTAACTAGGTTTTTTATGTATAGGATATTGACTCAGGAGACTGGACTTAAAAGTATTGAAATACAGCGATAACTGCACGTGGTTCGGAAGAATATTCCATAGTTTTATTGTATTGGGAAAAAACCCTTTTAGAGGACGTTTTACATTGAGGTATTTTCAGTTTGTGGTTTCTAAGATTGTAATAATTTGTTTCGGGTTGTATTTTTATTAGAATACTGGGGACTATAGCAATTAAGGATTTTATACAAATAGACAATTCATCATAAACATATTTTCTGTGGGAATTTCGGCGCAGACCAGTTATGATTCGCCCTGCTTCAAGTTGAATATTCTCAAGTAACTCTGAATCTTTATTACTACAATTATCCCATATGCTATCCCATACTCCATAAGAGGACGTATAAAGGACGTAAATATCGTACATAACGTATTTTCAAACATAAGATTAGGATGATTAGTTTTTTTACGTGTGAATATTAAGTGTTTAATTTTATTTGGGTTAAATTTTAGTTGCCATTTATTTGCCAACGTTGATATCAGCTTAAGATCACTATTGATTGAATTGACAATTTCTAATGGGTTATCATTTATAATTGCAAATAAGGACGTATCGTCAGCAAATAATCGTACATTGTTATCTAGGTTGTCTGAAATAGCATTTATGTATATTGCAAATAAAAAGGACCGAGTATTGATCCCTGGGGAACCCCAGATTCAACTGACAAATAAGATGATTGAAAACCTTCAAGTACAACACATTGTTTACGATTTGTTAAATAAGTGTATATCCAATCACATACATGAAGACTAATACCATACTTTCGCAGTTTATATATAATTCCCAAGTGCCATACTTTATCAAACGCTTTAGAAATATCGCAGAATACAAAACTACGCTTTTTCCCTCTATCTGGATTACTTATAATTATTTTATATATCTCAAGAAGTTGGTTGATTGTTGATTCGTTTTTTTAAATCCTGACTGATATTTAGATAATAAATCATAATTTTTAATAAAGTTGTACAGGTGTTTTAAGATAATTTTTTCAAAAATCTTACAAATTGTGCACGTTAGGGAAATTGGGCGATAATTTTCTGGTAATTGTGGATCACCCTTCGATTTTAAGGCGGCTGTGACGTGTGAAGTTTTCCATATGTCACGGACTTTGGATGGGTCGTTTATTAGTTACTTGTTGAATGTTATTACATTATTAAGGGGATAGCTAACCTAATGTTTCTACCAGATCTTTTTAGTAGTTCTCGATTGTCATGAGCATTAAAATAATCGCATATTACAGAATTACTACGCTGATATACTCGACGATCACGAGGTCTCCATTAATCTACCAAGTTGCATATGTTTATTGTTGGTTGTGTGTAATTATGTTGAAACTAGAATATAATATATTCATTTATTGTTATTCAATATGAGATTATAATACAATATTTATAGGTCCAATATTAAGTCGTAATATTATATGTGTGAGACGAACGCAGGATAAGTCATAACCAGGGCCGTAGCTAGGGGGGAGGGGGACAGCTGCCCCCGCCCTTGGAAAATATCGGCTCCCCCGATGAACGCCTTCGGCACCCATTGCCCATTGGGAGAAAAATCAACGTGTCGTTCCAATATCAGTATGGGTGCCACATAAAGCCGAATGACATTGTTTGTGCACATACGACGACGGTCGCCAAACCATTGTCGTTTGGTTTTATGGGTGCCTCACCAATCATTTCGTTATATTATGAGCCCCTAGCCTCAATGGTGAGGCGCCTCATAATGACTAATTAACACCACAGCTGATGAGGCACCCAAAGCGGCTTGATTTTTGGGGAGCCTAATCCCGGAGAGGCGCCCATATTGACATGATTGGTTTGGGCGCCTTATAATGACAATATATGATTGTCGGGCCAACATAATGCCGAGTAAGATAGTGTTGGGCGCCCACGACTTGATCAATGGGGCGCCTGAAGCTGCATAATTTGTGGGGGTCTTCATCCTGGAGGGGTGCCAAAATGCCGCGATTGGTGGGCATTCTACGACGAGATCATCGGCGACCCAGAAGCCCCATCGGCGCCCCCAGAAGCCTTTGCCCCCCCCCCCGCCATAAATATTTTAGGCTAGCTTTGAGCCTGATAACAAGATTATGTTTGAACAATGGTGTGTGTCTATATGTATATAAAACTACAGGTCTGTTTGTTTTAATCTTATGGTTGATCAAGTTACATGACAGATTATATAGTAAGCAGGTATATGACAGGTACATACATGTACTAGCAGGTATATAAATGACTTATACAGTAGAATGATGAAACACAATCTCCAGTAATAGATGATAACACTGGTTTTATCAACAACTAAATTCTCCTCGTAATTCCTCATTAAAGGTAATATTTTATAATTTATAATTTTATTAGAGTTTTACACCTACGTAGTGTGAAACACTATTGTTTTTGTTTAGATGATTTTTAGGGATTTACACAAGCTACACGATGTGTGACACTATTGTATTTGTTAAGATTATTTTTCTTCTTATTGCTATTAGTTTTTAGCCCACTACGTAGTATAAACTATTGTTTTTATACAAAAAAAAATATTAATATTATTATTATTTGACCTCGCGTATTAGTAAAAAAAAAGTACATATTTTATAGAATTAAACTCTATACTGTGTGAATATCTGAAACTTTACAAATGTAATCAGGAAGTGACGTCATATACTATTCAAAAAAAGTAGGGGATATTTGATTTTTAAGTGTTATTAAAGTCACCTAATGAAATTGACGAAGAAACAAATGACAAAATGAAATGAAGTTCACATTCATCGATTTATTCCAAATGATCGTTAGACTAAGTAAGGCACAGACTGACCATTATAAGGGTAAAATGATACCTGGGGTCAAACAGCAAAGTTACCACAGCATCACAACAAAGTCAGTAACGGGTAAATCCTCCTCTGTTTGCCAAACAAGCATACTCCTAATGAGACGTCTACGGTCATTTTGGTCCAGATTGTCCCATTCCTGTTGCAACGCAGCAGCAAGTTCTTGGACATTGGCAGGACGTTGTTGACGTTGACGTAACCTCTGTCCAAGCATGTCCCAGACATGCTCGATGGGGGAGAGGTCGGGACTCAGTGCTGGCCAAGGTAATGTGGTGATGTTCTGTTGTTGGAGGTAACCTGTAACGATCCTGGCCCTGTGACATCTTGTGTTGTTATCCTGGAAGATGAAACGGCGGCCATGACGTCGTGCGAACGGCACAACATGGACTGCCAAGATGTTGTCCCCGTAGTACTGGCCTGTAACACGCCCTGCAACAACATGTAAAGCCGTTCTTCCAGCAACAGTGATGCCTCCCCACACCATAACAGAACAACCCCCAAATCGATCATGTCTGATGACGTTAACGTCTTGGAAGCGCTCCAACGTCTGTTCAAAAAATCAACAGTGAACCTTGACTCATCTGAAAACATCACATTGCTCCAGCGTCGATTATCCCAGTGTCGACGATCCCTACACCAACGACGTCTTGCCTGAATGTGATGATCTCTCAAACAAGGGATCACGCGAGGACGTCGGGCGCGAAGGTGACCCCTATGCAGTCGATTCCGAAGCGCCTGGCCACTCACTCTCACACCAGTGTCTGTTTGAAGACGGGCGCTGATCTGATTTGCTGTGATGACACGATTTCTCAAGGCTAAGGTACGGATAAATCGATCCTGGGCTTGAGTTGTCGCCCTTGGTCGACCTGAGCGTGGTCTGTCCTGTACAGATTGTGTATCACGTTATCTGGACCATAGCCTGCTTATGACAGACTGAGAAACATTCATCGTCCGCGCCACAACCGCCTGTGTTGTGCCGATCTGTAGCATGCCAAGGGCACGTAACCTTTCATTTTGGGTAAGCCGACGCATATCAAAATTTGTTTTCTGGTCACTAAAACAATTAAACTGATGTTTCCACCCTGGAATTCAATGCCACAATGACTGTAACATTCAAAGTCAGAGTCGTGCAAATCTTGGGTTGGACCCCCCATGATGATCCCAAGCATCACCTGCATTCCATGCGGTAGCTATTGGTGCGTTTGGGCGTCTCATGTAACTGGAAATGTTTCTTCTGTTAGGTTCTATAGTGACTTTTTGCATATTTTAGTATTATGCCCCCAAAATCAAATATCCCCTTCTTTTTTTGAATAGTATATTAGAAAATAGACGAACATTAGACATCAAAGGAAACTCTTTTTATTTTTCAATCAATTTGAATGCAGTATTCCCAGTTGTATCAAAACGTTTCATAAACAAAGTTTTTGTGCGAGTCAGATTGTTGATAATTCCCATTTGTTTCAAAAACGTTTCATAAACAAAGTTTTTGTGCGAGTCATAAAATAGCACAAAAAGTGTAAAAGTTCGAAATGAGTTAAATTTTTAATGTTGATGCGTTGCGATTCACTAAGTCATTTGGTTCCAGGTTTGAAAGTTGTATCAAATTCGGTTGGTAAACAAAGCTTATGTGCAACTAAAAAAAACAGAAAATTTACGTCAATCTTTAAAATCTATCTCTTCCTAAAATCCTTATCTCATTTTCAATATCTTTATAGTTTTGGAAACTATTAGTAATCTATTAGGGAAAGCAGAATTTTGATATGTGGCTTAGATATATTTTAGAGTTTTTTTTCTTAAAGTGTAAAACCTTGAATTCAGTTACGATTAGCCTAGTCGAAACGTCGCTCAGTAATAAGCAGTAATTGTATTCCATAGAACTGTGACCTGTATACATAGACCAACATGTATAGACCAACATGTACAGTTATATTATATTACATACGAGTTATATGAGGACAGGTAAAACGGTTGTTTATAAAACTTTAACTGACGCCAAGTTGACATTTAAAGACAAACGAGGTTTAACGTCCACTCAACACAAACAAGGTCTAACATATATATGGTCTTTTTCAAAATTTCACTTTAACGTAGGGGGCTTTAGCAGTGGGAGGGAACTGGAAGACCCGGAGAAAACCCACGAGGCTAGACAGGCGACCCAACTCACATTCCAGCGGGTATTCGAAACCACGCTACTTGATTGAATAAAAGACCTTCTGATCTAACGCCCATTCTATAGGACCCTCACTCTCAAGTCCTACAGAAACAACAAGAGGAATGACGTTCTTTTGTGTTGTTCTCGCATGGGTTTTACTTTTTTAATCGCATTTTTATTCATCTTAAATGGAGAACCTGAGCTAGGATATGTTAACTGTCATGTTCCTTTGACAGTTAAACACAGTTCAGTCTATATTGGTTACATACAAACAGACATCTTTGATTTTATTCATATTAAAACGTATTCTGAGCAAAATCAAATTGGATTATACGATGTCTTTATCTTAGAAATTACATGAATAGAACTTAGACGAAAGCACGACATTAACAAATTTAGAATTTTGAATCTAATACCGCTGTAATAAAATACATTAACTAGTAAATAATATTATATTTGTAATTAAATAGCGGAGTTAGTCATTTGTGAAAACATGCACCAGATATGATCAACACATGCAACCACGGCGGATTGCATCTTTATGTACAAATATGGGCATATTAATACTTATCACATGATCACGTGTAAATAAATAATTACACGCTACATTAAGGTGACTTGACTATACCAGGACGTCCTGAGCTTGAAGATAGATATCATTTTGACTTTCAAAATAGGTATGTGCACATTTTATAGCTTATATATTGAAGTTTTTTAACTTTATTATGCCGGTCTGTTGAAACATTTAATAAGCCCTGTTTTATATCTACAAACATTGTTGACACAGAAATTGATTCGTAAAAGTGATCGTAATGTAAAAATATTCACTGCTGTGCAAGTTCATTTGGGTATACGTACCTAGCTGTAGACTGAAATGGCGGTGACATCCGGGAAAGTGTATTCTGTATTTTAATACCGGAGCAATGTAAACTGTAAAATTAAAATACGTATTTTGAACTGCTGACATATGAAGTTTACACCATGAACATTGAAATAATATTGACAACGTTGTTCTTCCATAATTTGGGGATTAGCTAAAGTGTACCATTCATTGACACCGTACAATAAATGCATATCTTAGTACTTACCTTCAGTACAACCACACAACAAATATCCAACTGTTCCATGCAGTCCTCTGAGTATTTTTAATTTAATTTTATGCATTAATCAACTTCTGAGCAGGTCAAAGGGTAGGCTACCATGATTTTTTCTGAGTTGTTAGTTTTGATGGTTAAAGGTTACAATGGGTTGATTCTGCCAAGTTGCACATTTCGTATACACGATCAACCAATGGTGACATTTAACCTTCTCGGAATAGGGACAGTCCCCACATTTTATAACTCAAGGAATGTCTGTCCCGAGATATGTTTTTAAGGTGCATTGGGCGGTGTCGATCAATGGTACCCTTTTACCTACCCAGAAATGCATCAATCCCCCAAACTGACAAGTCCAAAGGATTTATATTGCACCGGGGAATCGCAAGTAACGACCTGATACCTATTTTGTGCTTGCACTGAAGGTATACACTGAGATATGTATTTAAGATGGGTGGGGGGGGTACGCTTTAACCTATTCAGAAGTAGAGTAATCCCAATAATCGACTACGAAAGGGAATTTTATTTTCCCATGAGATCACAAAGGGTAGTTGTAAACCTAGTTTGTGCTTGTACTGAAGGTACGGCCTGGGATATATGGTAAATTAGGCATAACTGACCAATGGTGACCTTACTCAGAACCGGGTTAATTCCCAAAACTCAGAGGAATTCATATTGTCCTAGGTGTACAGAGAAACATTTTGACACCAATTTTGTAATTTAATGTATATTGGACGTGGGTAACCAATTGTGACCTTTCAAATACCCAGAAGTGGGTTAATCCCACAAATTGACTACTCAGAAAGATTTATATTGTCATAGCCGATCCGAAGGAACTTTTTGACATAGACCTCGAAGATGTACACGAGATTTGTTACAAATTTTAGTGGAAATGTTTCATATTCTATATTCGGTTCTCGCACGCTTTCGATAACACTGGCACTGCCCTGACCCCGACATGTTCCCAGGAAAGTAACTTACCTCATACTGCGCATGCTCAAAACGAGCTGGTGCTAGTTAATTGACAAATAAATTATGATGTCCTGTTTTGTTCTGAGTTAGTTACTAATTGCCGCGTAAACAGATTCTTGAAACAGGGGCGACGACAATATACGAAAATGAAAATGTGGGCGTATAAAATCTTGCTTATGTAAAGTTAAATTGTTCCACTATGAACCGAAAACTAAGCGAATAGAAGTTCCGCTTAGTCTCGGTCATCATCGCTAAAGTCGGTAAAACAAAACTAGTAGTCTCTGTTATCCATTTAAAATTTTGAACTACAATCCAACAAATATCGCATGCTATCCTTGACATCGAGAGTTAATTATGGTCAGGATAAGTTAATTAATGTTTATGTTTTACTTACTGCTCACTACTGAGCGACATTTCTACTAGGCTCCTCTAGTCATTATCAAGCAATGATAAATGTTGTTGTTTATTACAGATTTAACGTCCAATACATGTTATATGATATTATGGACAGGTTGATTAAATTAAATTATCTACACTTCATGGGTTGAAAGATGGTAAAAACATACAATTGGTTAACACACAAACTAAAAAGTCCTTGTATATTAAAAAGTCAATTTAAATCACACTTATAAAACCGCTGTCGTGAGAGCGGGTCATCTTCTCCTTTTGTCATAATAAAAACATATTAAAACAGTAGATAAAACAGTAGGTCCAGCAGACAAGTGCTCGCCGTAAAAACCACATAGCTGGACCTGTTGATTATTTACATATTAAAAGCTGTTCGTCCAATGAGATACTCGTGGTTAAAAGTTAAAAGTCCTGTAGAACGGTTCATAGCGTCATTCGTGCGTTTCTGGAGTTTAGCGTCCACTTCCACCGGGGGTGTTATCCATTAAAAAATTAAGGCATTCCATGTGGGTTTTCCTTGCGCTTGACCCTCCCCAGATAAACGTTACCTGAAAAGAGAAAGTAGCGCCAGCAGCAACACAGAGCAAAACAAAACAAATTAAACCATTCGTAGAAGACAAAAGACGTGGTTTTAATATTTAGACATAAATTTAATTGATTGATATGCACTGTCATTGTTAGTAATGGTTGTGTAGGTCCCTATTCTTTTATATTGTATATTGTCATTATTTTCCCTAGTATATTATTATATGAAATCGTGCAGCAGGCTGACCCGCCATAATGTCCTACAACAATATATTATTATGTAGTTCCCTATCTTAACGTTAATTTCTCTGATATTATTAAAGCACCCAGATGGCTTAGGGGCCAAGCTGGTCTACACAACCAGTTATCTTTCTTTGACTAGTGCCCTTTTAGTGCAGTTAAATTAACATTTAATTCCCGATTCTGCTATGAATTTTGAGATAGCTTCATAAATATTATACGACATATTCCGTGGGGGGGGGTACATTTTGAAGGGTATATTGACGTTTGGCATCTTCTATTAAACTTCGTATAGGGAGTCTTTTATCTTGCAATTTATTGCACGCAATTATGACATGGTTAACGGTCAATTTTTTGCCACATTCGCACTTCTTTGGGTTAAATGTATGGTCCGTGATGAAATCTTTTCTTCTCAGTTTTGTGATTAAACTACATATTTTGCGAGATGGATGATTGACCTCACCTATTACAACCAGATCGTTATTTAATTTGAATCTAAAAGTCTTTGCCTTGTCCAACTCAGTTTTCCATTCAGATTTAATCTTAGTTTTATCAATGTTGTTAAGTTCATGAACGGAGTCCTTTGCGAGCCAGATTATCTGCAGACTCATTGCCTACTATGCCAACATGGGATTGTATCCATGTAAATTCTACGGTTTTATTTTTCTTTCGGAGATAACAAACACTCGCTCGAATATTCTGAACAATTTCTGGTCTAGATGTTGTTTTATCATGTAATATTGACTTTATGCTGCTGAGGGAGTCTGGCACAATGACTGCTTTTTGAGTGGTGGATGACATAAGCCAGTCAAGAGCTGTGGATATTAACAACATTGCTTAGGCTTATGTCATAGAGTGGGTTTAGTACAGTCCATGGGGTTTGATACGAAAATGCCTTGTTAGTAATCTGATAGTGATCTAATCTGAGGTCTTTTAATAGATCATTTGCTCTGTGACCGAACGGTTGAGTCTCTGATTTAGATTTCTTTTGAATTTTTCCCCTCGATGTTTTTGTACACCTAAATGTTCGACAGCTGTCCCCAAGATATTGCAGCTTAGCCCAGTATCTCAATATCAGTCTCTGTGGCTATCTTTATTGCCTGATATTGTAAACTGTTTAGCAAGAGCCGTTTTATTACATGTAGAAAACAACACTTGGATAATGCTGACCAACCATAGACAACCTTCTAATTACCTTGAAAGAAACCTAACTTAATTAAACTAATTATGAAAGTTTTTCATGTTTTAATCCGTAGTTAATTCAGTAAAAATTCCCGGTATTCAATTAGATTTCGGGCAATTTATTTTACCTACTAGATGATATATATTTTTTTTCACTTTACGCGTCTGCCCGAGAAGTGAGATTGCCCGATTTAACGCTGACAAAGCATATGTTTATGTAATTATATTAGTATGTAATAAATGTCGGACCTAAATAAAAGATATTGTACATCGATACACGTGCCTACATGTATATTGGGTACAATGTTCAATAGTTAAGTAACTGAGAACCAAAAATTATTATCTATATAATGCTATTGGAGGTAGGATTCTTGTGTCAAGTTGAACCCTGACAAAGATAACATCAACAACCTGCTCATAATCTATATAAATATGTAGTATCAAATCAACCAGCATGCATGTATTAAATGAAATGAAATGAAATGGGGTTTAACGTCCTACTCTTCTGCACCTGACCTGGGCTAATGGAAGACGGGCATACGTCATACAGTGTACTATGACGGATTAATGTATTAAGCCTTCGAATTTGAGCCTCGTGCGAATTTTGGGCCCGGGTCGATTTTTGGCCCCTGGGGAATTTGGGCCGGCCGAATTTTAGGGCGCGGGCGAATTAGGGCCCTTGTTTAGGTATTTTTAAGAAATATTATGGACTGATTTTTTTTCTAATTGAAGGCCGACATTTTCTCTTATTATATAAAAGTTGAGGTTGTCTTTGATTGCCTTTGAAAGGAGTACTGTAATAATTGTCAGTAACGTTTTGTAGCAATTAGATAACACGTCATTTAAGTTATACATTGTCCTTCGTTCAGATTAGTTTCATAGTAGTGACGTGTGCATATTCAATACGTTCTATTTTAGTGCCGTGTGCATATTCAATACTCGCCATATATATAGTAGAGCATATTGAATCAAATACATTATATAAAATTCAGGTCAACTTAAATTCACGGGGAACAAATCTATGGAAAATTGATCCTTTGGTAAGGCAATGATCAATTGATGTCATGTGATATAAAAATGTTTATTAGAAACGAGTTTTATTTGACGAGAAGTCTTCATTCAAGCGGTTGACTTTTTCACTGTCTACCAGATTTCAATAAGTGTCTTATTACTCATCTGTAAGTTTGATTTTATTTTACGTATATTTGATGTACTGGATATTGGTTATGTTATCAGTTTTAATTATTTCGTTTTTATTTATAATTGTATTTTCACTACTTATAGAGAGTTGTTGGGTGACGCCTCCAGCAGAAAATCAATACATCTTTTTATAAGTTTTTCCTAATATTCTGAAGGGTTACTCAACAACCACTGGTCTACTTGACATGGGGTGACCCTAGATATATCATTTTATACAAATATAGATACTTTATTATTGGGAGTAGAAGGGGTTGTATTTCTAACTGCTTGTTGTTGCCCCGTGTACGCAAATAGTGTAAAAGTATAAAATACCAAGGTTGTGGGCCCTCTAGAAGTCAGAATTTTTATCTGATTTTGAAGAAAGTTAAATATATGGTTATATCCCCGTAGTTTTTAACGTATTCTCAGCGCTCCACAACATGTCGTTTCTGAGCGCCCCCCCCCCCACCGCCGATATCCTTAATAGCACTATAGAGCCTACAGTTTTTGACAGATTTATTTCATTGGGGTATTGGAGAACGATCGCTAATGATTTTCAGCGCTCCTCGTCGTTCTGGAATAACCCCACTTTTCCGAAAACCTTGTTAACGCAATATAGGCAACAGTTATAACTGATTTTGTTTTACGTAAATGGCAAAACATCACGCGGTTTCAATACGGTTTTTAACATGATAATCATAATCATAATGGCCGTGGGTCAGGTCAGAAAAAATGCAACAAATCGACTCTATAGCATGTCCCACACAGCCCAATATTACCCGGCGGCACTGAGAGGGACAGTCACCAAACCCCCTCCCTCGACCACACATATGAATATTGTTTATTTTTTGGGGGGGGGGGCAGACAGTATCTTGTTGCTATAAAGCAAAATCATTGGCCACCATGCCCCTGAAGTATTGCTGTCGTGACCAGAGGAGCCAGTTGAGTTTGAAATTCGTAAATATTCCACCGAAAATTTTATCCGATTTTGATGACACTTACAAAATGAGTTCATAGCCAAGGGATCTCGGTTCCTTTCGATATTCGTGTATATCAGGCGGTAATTTCCTGGAATATATTTGTATCCTGTCTGTGAACCAATGGTTACCTTGTGGACCATCTCAAGGTCACAATCTCTATTGGATTAAAAAAACATATAAATATATAACCGTTACACCATAATTTTGGTTGAGTTTGAATTTGGTAAAAAAATGTAATCGAAACTGCCAGACAAAATGGCCGCCCAAAGATCTATGTTCCTTTCCATCTTCGCCCATTTTGTACAGTAACTTCCTAGTTTATAACCCCTGATTGCATGAAAAATCGCATTTTTGGTATATCTTGCACGGAAACCACTTGTTTTATATAAAATATATTATTTTTTGTGTAAAAAATATTTTGCATTTTATTCCTTGATGGTAATGTCAAACTGTTTAAAACTCACAGCCACACCTCAGATTGTAATGTTAAACTTCGATGAAAGCAATGGGTTCGTCCGTCTGTCTGTGACACTTTTCGGAGCATGGTAATTAAGGTAGAATGTTCAACCATGGTGTAGATCTTTGTAAAGTGAATATTTTCACTGAATTCGAAGATTAGCATTTTCTTCAAAAGATACTGAATAATAAGCAATATAATTGGTCAAGATTTTGGCACACAATAACTCGGCCTTTAATTTAGGTTTAAGGTTGATGTAGATATTTATTGGGGAAATGACCTGATGTTTATTAGAGAAATGAACTGATGTTTATTAGGGGAATGACCTTATGGTTATTAGGGGAATGACCTGATCAGTGCGCACAATCTAGCTACTGTAATCTGGTAGTAATTACGTACTACTGTAAAAAAAATGGTACTCAATTTTCTTGTGATGGATTTTTGTTCTTCCTTTTATCGGGAAACCCAATCAAAATGTGCCATAAAGGACCAGCAGAAACATAATCCGACACTGGTCCGGACTAATAACAACGATGATTATTTGATGATGATAATTGGGGGTTAGAAAGGGGGAATTTTGTGAATAGGGGGGGGGGGAATTTGCATGGATTGAGTTTTCAGACTCCTGATCGGGTGCCATCAGTCAGAATGTTACCGACCACAAACCCGCGTAGCCATTGGTGGGAAACTAAATGACTGACTAGCACTAGCATAATTAATTTTGATGCGTTTATCCTATCTCGCTGTACTGTTGATTGTCCGGGAAGTGGGTAACCTAGTCTCATCTCAATGTGAAATAGGCAGCTAGGTAGGATAGATCGTCGATCGCTTAGTTTCTTTTTACAACTCTACACGGCCTGGATGGGGATTCCCAATTTAATTTCAATCACTTATCTTGAGTATTGGTTTCTCAAGTCTCAGTTTCTCCGTGTCAATGGGACAATAAGTAACTATATACTGTATTGTGCAATTGTGCATTATTACTTCTGGCACAGTATCACACACCATAGCTAGAGTCCTAGTGAATTAACATCATGGCTACGAAAGCGAAGGTGAAAGTTCGAAAATATTCAATTGATTATCTAAATTTTGGATTTATTGCGGCACTTCACGATGAACGATTACCCCTGTGTCCCGGATGTTTAGACCCTTATTCAAACACACCGAGCACAAGGTGCTCACTAAACAAGGGTCATGCCATCTCCATTGTGCTTTAAATGTGTAAATCCATGGCATCTGTTCATTAAATATGTGTTTGAAACGATACTTAATTAGCATGTACCAGTTTTTAGTTTTTAGTAATTTGATGTTTTATAGTGCCAGGGGTTAATAGCGGAGAAAATATTTCTCAAGTGGGGAATTGTATCATAAAGGTTGAGAATCAGTTATTATTAAATAAGGACGTGGGACATCATTCTCTTGTGGTAAAAAATTATGATAAGCCTTTGGTTTTTTTCCAAACCTAGTAAAATCTGGAAGGATTACAGAAGAATCATTGGTAACCAGAAATTGAAGACAACAACAATTACAACCAGAACGATGAGTTTATGGAATCTATGGCGTCGATTTTGGGGTGTAATAAATAGGCTTTATCTTCCCCTAACACTAACCAATTATCACAATCTGCGATATGATGTAGAGAATAATTCGGTACAAGAAGTTGATAATGGTAAGTTAAACTCTTTATGTACTTGTATTCTTTCTGTTTCTAAGATTATGACTTTACCAGTGTTAAGAGGTAAACGAGTCCTCTATCTTTAATGTTATTTTTCCAGCTATATATATTACACTAATAAACCAAACAAATTGATATCTTCTAGTATCCTTCATTTAGAAAATAATATGTAACCTTTACTGTTTCCATGAAAACCAATTTCAAAATAGTTGTGTTGTTTGCTACTTCGAAAATTTTCAGTTAAATATATTTCTTTTTATGTTCCTATGGAAAGACATTTGACTCAGGTTTGGTGTGCTATTATTATTCAAAAGCAAATGCAAACATTGTGAACACATTTGAGGCTATAGCTTTTGACAAAGTTGTGTAAAATGTGGCGTGACCGACATATTGGCTGTAGGTTTTAACAGATATTATTTTTAAAATTTAAGCAATGGGGTCATAAGTGATTAGTTTTCTTCAATTTGCAAATTTGATCATTATCCAAGTTTTCCTTTCGGGTTAGCTGTAATTTAGACAAAGCTGCTGTGTGGGCGCATTCAAGTTTCAGTTTCTCCAAAATTGGCACGTGCGGGATTATGGTTCCTGATTGGCACGTCCGGACCGTAACTAAAGCCATTATAGCTCCTGATTGTACGAAAACTCGCGTTTTATAGCCTGTGGACCATCTAGATGTTACAATTTTTATCGGAAGTTAATGAAACTTAATAGATGATTTTTATTCCCATGAATTTTGATTCCTCTCATTATTGGCATGTATCGGACGATAACTTCCTGGATGGATAATTGCTCAAGAATATTTTTAGCTGGTTTACCCTTTAGCAGTCAGAACTGTTCAAATATATCAATCTAACACCATAATCGCGACTGAACTCGAATTACGTTAAAATTAGAACGCAACTTGCCGTCAAAGCATGTAATGTGTGGCGCCTCTTAACTAAGTGTAAGTGGGCAAAAATTCTCAGATCTGTTTGAGTTTGGGGCGAAAAATGTACATAGTTTGTGCACCCTCCAGAGGTGACAATTTTTGTCCGATGTAGTTGAAACTTGAAGCAAGCTATCGATATTCAGCATTCTCTGACATTACATTCCAAAGTTAAGGTGATATGAGCTACAGTTTTTATCACACGTGCAGCAACGATGGGCATTCGCTTGTTTTGCGCGGATGTTGTAATTATTATGAGAATATTGATTAATATGGTTGATTCAGATACAGAAACTGTCGGACCTTTTGAGCAAGAACTGTTAGCAAAG
Source organism: Patella depressa (assembly GCA_948474765.1). Classification (NCBI taxonomy): domain Eukaryota; kingdom Metazoa; phylum Mollusca; class Gastropoda; family Patellidae; genus Patella; species Patella depressa. The sequence continues at coordinate 70,457,710 of OX419718.1, read as the reverse complement.
ATACAAAAACTACAACATGAAAACTTGGAACTGCAACATGAAAACATGGAACTGAAAGACCAACTATCAACGATACGGGAAGAAAAAGATGGCGTCATCAAAGTGCTGGAAGGGAAAGTCAAAAATTTATTACTTAAGGTTGATAGCCCAACTACACAAGGTTATTACACTATTTTATTTTTATAAACATCAGAATACCTCATTAGACATTATCGTGCTAATAATTTCTGTTATACAGGCACATTTCAGTGAGGGAATTTCATGTCGTGACCCTGTCCATTGGTCCGTCGACAGTTGGCTTGTGAACGCGATAGATGCTACATGTGAAGGATTGTTGCCAGGAGAGGACGAATACTACGGCTTTCTGTTTTTGTGAACACCATAGGGCCATGATAAATACACCCTATTTGTGTTAAGTTTTTCACAAATGTTCTGAACGCGAAATAATCTACCGTTTGGCTTGTGAATAATGGCCGAAGGTTATTTCACATATGGACAGGGGGTATTAGGTAATGGTTTTCACCTATTAGAGAATGGTTTAGCTCGTATCAGCCGTGCGACTGATAAAACAAGTAGTAGAGCTTGGGGACTTTAACTGTTTTTATTTAATTATTTCGGTATTTTTGTAAACGGAGTTCAGCTTTAAGAAAACAAGAAGTAAGTTGCGAGTGCATTACATTTAATGAACCAAGTGTTCACGGACTGGCATTCATTTTGTACAATGTTGTCAAACGATTCGGACGATGAACTGATCAATTTATAGAAAATATTTCTGATTGAAGGAATGTTAAAGAAATTAATGCCAAATACACAATATTGAAGTTGAGAAGTTTAGGCCTTGTGTCATCCTAGTACTCATTATATACAATATATATTTACCCCTCCTCCCGGTTGATATTTCCCTACCCACCCCCCACTGGGGCAATATTTTGTATTCCGAGATAATTGTGTTATTATTTTTATTCGGTTTTTTTAGGGGGGGGGGGGGGGTCATTGAAGTATTTTTTTATTTCCAGTCTTGTGTTCTACGGATTTTAGGATAGGTTGGGTATCATCGAACCTAAATATCGCACCTAACCACTTGTCTTATTCTTACAGGCAAACGGTATGGCAGAATGTTACGTTCTGATTATGAAAAAATACAAAGCAAATTTATGGTTCTACTGGACAATATCAAAGAACCAAATACATTATGCCAAACCCTGTTTGCAAATGGAGTGTTTGATGATAACGATAAGGAGGTCGTACAGAAGTGCCTTAGAGAAGAAACTACACGGAACGCCACAGACAAGCTTCTCTCTATTCTAATGAATTGTGGTGAAAACGCCTACCAGCGATTTTTAAAATGCTTGAAGCAAACTGGCTATGATCAAGTTATTAACAGACTCGAACAAACTGGTAAGTTAATTAAAGGAACGGTGGAACTTCTTATTGTTGAACAATGTTACTTATATATTAAATACCTTCTACTTATTATTACAACGTGTATATATCCCTTAATTTACGAATATTAGACTAACTAAAAACACACCTGTCATAAGAAAATACGCAATATTTAGTACCATTCCATGACCTATTATTTGTTAACCGACATATTTTGTTGTGTTTTGGTGAATAATAATAATAATAATTTATTGATTATAGTCAATCACATATACATCTCGATGGACTTTACAGAGTAAAATACAAATAAAATGCAAAAATATACAAGATAAGACATATAAATAACATAATAAAAGTTAAGAAAATGATTTACAACATTGAATTAAATACTTAAAAGTTAAAAATTTACTGAGTAATATTCTTTAAAAAGTAAGTCATTCCAAAGCCAATGGAGTTCGTGTAAGATAGGAGTGACATGTTCATGCAATCTAGTGTGAGTGAAGACATATATTATCAATTTTTGATTTATAGAAGAGCCAAATAATCAGAACCCCGAGGAAATTAGAACATTGGAAGCAGAAAGAGACACCCCTGCACAAATATTGGCAACCAAACAGAAAGATGATATTGATAGTAGACTGCAGCAACTAACTGACGAAAAGAGCTCTATTCTAACCGAGCTGTCTGAACTGAAAGTCAAAATGGCTTCGATAAAAACCGAAAGACAGGACGAAGATGCTGATATGATGAAAGAAATCAAGGAATGTCAATCAAGAGAAAAACACCTTCTTGCAAACCAACAACAGATCAGCAAAGAGATAAAGAAACTTGAAGAAGAAGTACAAGATTTAAAGGAAGGGGACAGATTATTAACTATGGAGAGTAACATTGAAAATCTGCTCTATTTATTTAATGAACATCATGGTAAGAAATTGTTATTTTATCAAATTTATCTTAATGTTTATTTATTCCAGTTGCTTCGCATGATATTATTTTATCATTTCTTTGATAGAATATTGTACAGTCGAATATTGTCTGAATGGATGGAACATGATATTTTATGTAGAAGTATATTTTAATGAAGAAATATATTCCACAACCTAAATATTTGAAAATTATTTTTTAAAAAGCCCATTTTAGAAAGGTGTTTTGGGTCCTAACGAAAGTAATGGTGCTTCTAGGACGAATATAGATCCATTTGTGTCTAGAGAGAAATAGTTTACATTTAGTTGGTAAATAAATTATATTATATTATAGAAATCACCAAGGTACACAGTACAGATGTTACTATACCTGAAGTCAGAGACAATAGACCTAATCTATCTGATGATATAGATATAAGTATAGATAGAAGTAGAAACTATACCCCATCTAGTGAAATTACCAAAATACAAGATCAAGATGTTACAGTACGTGTAGAAGAGGAATGTCATCAGCAGACAGGTAATCATTTCTTATAATATAAAAGGATATTAATATTTTGTCAGGTCAATGTTTTTGTCAGTCCAATAATGACGACAGATATGTGTAGATAATTATGTATAAAAATCCCCGCTCAAGTCTAGCACAAAAAGGTTTTACATAGAAATGAGAGATAGTCTATTTTCCCGTGATACATCCATTTTTTTATACGCCGACAGGTGGAAGTATATTGTCGTCACCCCTGACTACCCTTTTGTCCGTCAACAGGTCACAATTTTTATCCGATTTGGAGAGAGAGAGAGAGAGATGTGGTTTAACGTCCAGTCGACACAAACTAGGCCATTTCGGGACTAACATATGGTTTAATTTTATTTCAATAATTCGCTTGCGCGTAAGGGACGTTAGCAGTGGGAAGAAACCGGAGTACCCGGAGAAAACCCACGAGGTTGGACAGGCGACCCCACTCCTTGCCACGTACAACCAAGGAGTCGAAACTACGCCAGTGACTCAATGACAGGCGTATGATACAGCGAGCGCACGCTAACCATTTGGCCACCCCACTGCCCTATCCGATTTGGACAAAACTTGAACTATATTTTTATCTCCGAACGGCCGCGGTTTCTTTCGATATTGGTATGCATCGGACCATAACGTCACGGATGGTCCCTGATTGTACGAAAAAAACAGTTTAGTAGTGGACACTCTAGAAGTCAAAATTTTTTTCCGATTTTTTTAAAACTTGAAATAGTGGAAATGTATAACCAAAGATCCCAACTTCTCGCTCCCACAACTTCTCGACTTCTCGCTCCCACTTCTTCTCACTCCCTTTACTTCTCGCTCTCTCTACTTCTCTACTTCTCCCCTCCCCTCTACTTCTCCCCTCCCCTCCACTTCTCCCCTCCCCTCTACTTCTAACTCCCTCTACTTCTCACTCCCTCTACTTCTCCCCTCCCCTCCACTTCTCCACTTCTCACTCCCTCTACTTCTCCCCTCCCCTCCACTTCTCGCTCCCTCTACTTCTCCCCTCCCCTCCACTTCTCGCTCCCTCTACTTCTCCCCTCCCCTCCACTTCTCGCTCCCTCTACTTCTCCCCTCCACTTCTCGCTCCCTCTACTTCTCCCCTCCCCTCCACTTCTCGCTCCCTCTACTTCACCCCTCCCCTCCACTTCTCTACTTCTTTACTTCTCACTCCCTCTACTTCTCCCCTCCCCTCCACTTCTCGCTCCCTCCACTTCTCGCTCCCTCTACTTCTCCCCTCCCCTCCACTTCTCGCTCCCTCTACTTCTCCCCTCCCCTCCACTTCTCGCTCCCTCCACTTCTCACTCCCTCCACTTCTCGCTCCCTCTACTTCTCCCCTCCCCTCCACTTCTCCCCTCCCCTCTACTTCTAACTCCCTCTACTTCTCACTCCCTCTACTTCTCCCCTCCCCTCTACTTCTCCCCTCCCCTCCACTTCTCCCCTCCCCTCTACTTCTAACTCCCTCTACTTCTCACTCCCTCTACTTCTCCCCTCCCCTCCACTTCTCGCTCCCTTCACTTCTCCACTTCTCACTCCCTCTACTTCTCCCCTCCCTCTACTTCTCACTCCCTCTACTTCTCACTCCCTCTACTTCTCCCCTCCTCTCCACTTCTCGCTCCCTCTACTTCTCCCCTCCCCTCCACTTCTCGCTCCCTCTACTTCTCCCCTCCCCTCCACTTCTCTACTTCTTTACTTCTCGCTCCCTCTACTTCTCCCCTCCCCTCCACTTCTCGCTCCCTCTACTTCTCCCCTCCCCCTCCACTTCTCTACTTCTCACTCCCTCCACTTCTAACTCCCTCCACTTCTAATTCTCTACTCGTCACTTCCTCTACTTCTCTACTTGTCACTCCCTATACGTCCCTACGTGTCATGAAGAAGCATAACTCCAGCAGTCAACATGCCTAGCCTCTCCTTCTTGATCGCCGCTCTCAATTGCTTCAACAAGTCGGCATAGTAGGCTCCTGTTATTGTAGTTTTAAGTTTTAGGAGGTTAATAGTCTATAAGGTCGCCATGATCTTGCCAGCAGAAGGCTGAGTACTGAACGTCTTGGGTGAAGGAGAGTGATTATGCTCCCATTGCAATGGATTCTTGCTGGTGTAGATGTCCAAGAGCTCACGACTGGAGTCATCTCTCTGGTGTCGATCTTGTGCATTTGAGTTTCGTGGCACCTTGCAGACACCTTGGACATGGCGCAAACACGTCCATGAGAAATGTCACATTATGAAGATATTTCGTTCACCTTTATTTACGATCGGACATGATTAAGCCCTGGACCCGTGCAACCATATCATCTGTGACCCCGATTAAACTCAGCTGACTATGTTACAACAGTAGAATATCGAGGGGCTTCCTACCCATACACATTCGTCATACGTTTATGTATTTCGGTCGCATTCACCCCTTCTTTCGTGAGAAACTTGATAACAGCACGATGCTCAGTTTTAGAACTGTCGATGATTACGGGAGGGGCACCGGTGTTCAACAGGTTGTAAATCTCAAGTAAATGATCGGAAAGGGTTGTTTATGTCTGTAAACTGTCGTCAGATGGCCCCTCTCAATAATGACATCAACGATGATGACTTCGCCTCGTACATTAACCAAATCAAGGGACTTGCTAGTACTGTCATGTCCATTTAATATATGAAGAAACACTGTCTCCTCTCTTGTTTTCAAAATGATATCGTATTCCAGGGACTTACTAGTACTTCATGTACTATATATATTATGAAGAAACACCATCTATGCCAACCTTACATTGGCCGAGAAAGTTCAGCTAGATTTTCCGGAGTGGTTCCCCCTTGTCAGTGACGCAGGACGGAGGGCCTGGTAAGGACAGCTATCGAGTTGTTCGTATGAAACGAAAAACCGCGGTCCCGTGTACACATTGGCGTGCACGTAAAAGATCCCTTGGCAGTTGGTATTCGATATAAGAGTAGGCTGTCCTGGCAAAATTTTATTCATAGCAGACTGTCTTCATTCGGTACAGAACAACAGGACGTTAAACCCCATTTCATTTCGTTTAATTTAAACAGTATTTTATTTATTTGAAAAGGACTGCCATTTTCCTTTTATTTAACAAGAAAAACCATCTCCTCTCTTAAAAGAAATAATTAAAAGCAAAGAAATTTCGGCTGTGGCGAATGATACTGTTTTTTGGTGCTGTTTTGCAGAAAATAATAAGTAGGCCTATTCATATTCCCGTCTTCATCAGCTCAGTCGGTGAAAACAGTAGGACGCTAAACCCCATTTTATTTCATTTCCATTATATCAGTATTGTATATTCTCATTACGTACTCGCAATAGAAATTAAGTTATTTTGTGACTGAAGTTAAAATTCATTTTTGCGTTAGTGTTGATAGCATCACAGAACTGTTCTGATACGATCTATGATAGCATGTATAGGCCCTACATAACATTAGGACTCAATGTCTTTTATAATGATTAGTGTAATGGCCTATCTACCTAATTTTAAGTATGGGTAAAATTAAGTAGTCGATATTTCAATGTCAAGTCGGAATTCTGTTCTAGTGACCCGCCCAGTCCTTGTTTTTAAAATGTGGTTTCCGTTGCTTTAACATAGTTATGCATGTAATTACTTTGTTCTGGTTAATTTATTCCTCAGGACGAAAAACATTGACCTTTAGAGTCAATAAAAATCATTGAAAAAAATTGCATTTTTCAGCTATTTTGGTCACCATTATTTCTGAGAGTCTGTGAATTTCCCTGAAAGATTTAAATCAGAGAGAGAGAAATGGGTTAACGTCCACTCAACACAAACTAGGTCATTTCGGGACTAACATATGATTTAACATTTTATTTCAATAATTCACAATCTTTAGCAGTGGGAGGAAACCGGAGGACCGGAGAAAACCCAAAAGACTGGACAGGCAACCCTACTCCTTGTCACGTACTACTGGGGAATCGAAACCACGCCAGTTGACTCAATGACAGACTTTATGATACAGCGCGCGCACACTAACCCTTCAGCCCCCCCCCCCCCTGATTTAAATCAGAGATTAGGTCACGATCTTGATACACGAAGAACACGTTGGGCTATACTCTGTATGGAAGCCTATTGCGGCCATTTCAGAATCTCGACTTCTCCGGGATTTTTCGGTCGGTGTTCTTGCTTGTCAGTGGTATAGGGCGGAAGGCCTGGCATGGGACAACGTATAGTCGTTCGAATGGTATAAATAAAAAACGAGATTCCTTGCCAGAAAACGAAATGAAATGGTGGCTACAGTGGCTCAGTGTGTAGGACGTTTGCTCTCTAGCTTCATCGAAGTGCGTCGGGCTATTTCTGGAGATGCCCTCCTTTGTCAGTTATGTAAGATGGAAGACGGACGGCCTGGCAACGGATAACGTGTAATCTTTCGGATGGGACAAAAACGGGGGGGGGGTAGCCTACATATTGGCGTGGACGTAGGGGAAGGTGAGGTCTGTCATTGATTCAAGTGGCACGGTTTCAATTCGCTGCTTGAACGCACCGTTTCCCCCCACTGAGGCAGCAATTTAGCCCCGAATATCATTTCATCTCGTCCCAGCAAATTCCGGGTGAAAATATGACGCTTTGTTGCATTAACCAGATTTCTGCTCCGATATTGCACAATACGTCTAGCACTAGAGTTACGCCTCGAGCTATATTTGTCAAGTGTAGTCATAATGGGTGAAAAAATCAAATTCTAGGCCAATCAGAAACCATAAAAGCCATCAACGTCATAGGCTCACGGGTCAATAGCCATAAATAGACCATAGTTTGTGTACATTTGTCATAGAGAATTTTTCTCCAAGTATGTCGGGATGACTATATGTTGCATGACTATATGTTGCATTGATAGTGATACAATGAAAACGACCAATCTCTGATGTGTGGAATAAACAGGCCCGCAGCTAGGCCAAAATTGTTAGGAGGGGGGGGCAAAGGCGTACGGGGGCGCAAATGGGGCTTCTGGAGGCGCCGATGTACATGTGCTTACACCGCGGAATGGTTTATAGAGTGCTCTCATGGGGTTTGGATTAGCTTTAAAGACGTCTAGTGGGAAAATTCGACATCCTCAAACGCGTTTTCTTGCTATTCCAGTCCCTGAAACAATAGGTGGTCTGATATAGCCTAAATTAGATGGCCGAGTCGAATTCCAATCCGTCGTTTATATTCCATGGAGACGGGGCCGTCGGGAACAAATTTAGACTGCCGCAACCCGTGAATACAGCAACTTAAATGTGGTCCGATATAGTCTACCTTCGGTGGCGTACCATACTCCCCGCAGTGTTGTAATGGAAGCAAATTTATGTTCAATATTATGACTAGTCAATAGTCCGATTAACAACTAATAGCTAACTGCGTAACAATGCCATTACGCTTTAAACATATATCCAATTTAGACCAAACATGTTTATATAACGTTATGTCATGGCACACGCTTTTGTTATACAATATTAACCAGTGTATGTGTATGTAGCAGAATATTGCAAAAAAAGTAATTGCATGACAAACGAGGATATCTGAACGGATACAATACCTTAAATCACTGTCCAAAATTTTTAGGGAAGACCCAAGATTAAACGAAGGGCTGTCAAGTTGCTGACCAGAGAGGGATTTCACGGGCCATTGTTGTAATTGAATTGACGAAAAATGTGGTTCCAGATATGTTTAAATCCATAGTCAATTTAGTACAAATTACCCGTCAGCCCGAAAAGTCACATTGCCTAAAGAAAAAAAATTGGGGGGGGGGGGAATAGGGTTTCAATTTTGAAGCTGAATTTATGATATTGGCGTATTATGATACTTGGATATGAACAATATCAACATTTGTAAGTAAGGAATACGACTTTAACATACCTATAATAATTCATGAGAAAAATGAAAAGTGAGGAATCGGGTTAGAGTGCGACTTGTTACAATTTTGAAGATATCACGCCATTTTCGGCGACCAATTCATTCGTGGGCGCCTAACCAATCTCACTAGCATTATATCATGGGCGCCTAACTAATCTCACTAGCATTATAATATGGGCGCCCATTATCTCGTCATTATGGGCACCCCTCCTGGAAGAGGTACCCCACACATTATGTCGTTTGAATTTTGAATATTATCACACCGTTTTGGGCGCCTAATTCATTCGTTGGTGCCTAACCAATCTCATTAGCATTATGGGCGTCCCCCCTGGGATATGAGGCACCCCACAAATCATGCCGTTTTTGAAACCCCATTGAACAAGTTGTGGACGCCCAACAAATCTAATTCAGCATTATGTAGGCCTACTATTTGCGGCCCAACAGTTTAAGGCACTCCACCATTCAAGTCATTATGAACGCCTTCCCGGGATAAGGCACCCTACAGATCAAGCCGTTTTGGGAGCCCAATTCATTTGTGGGCGCCTAACTAATCTCACTAGCATTATGTCATATACGCCCCACCTGAATGGGGCACCCCACAAATAATATCGTTTGAATTTTGAAGATTATCAAGCTGTTTTGAGCGCCCAATTCATTTATGGGCGCCTAACCAATCTCAAAGGCATTATATTACGGGTTCCCATGATCTCGGCATTATGCGCGTCCCTCTGAGATGAGGCGCCCAATTCATTTATGGGCGCCTAACCAATCTCACAAGCATTATATTATGGTTTCCCATGCTCTCTGCATTATGCGCGTCCCTCTGAGATGGGGCACCCCACAAAACATGCCGTTTGAATTTAGAAAATTATCAAGCCGTTTTGGGCGCCCAATTCATTCGTGGGCGCCTAACAAATCTCACTAGCATTATATTATGGGCGCCCGTGATCTCAGCATTATGGGCGCCCATGATCTCGGCATTATTGGCGCCCCTATGGGATAAGGCATCCTGCATATCATGCCGTTTTGGGCGCCCCACTGATCTAGTCGTGGGCGCCCAACCAATCTGATTCGATATTATGCACTATGTGCGGCCCAACATTATAAGGCGCCCCACCAATCATGTCATTATGGGCGCCACAGATCAAGCCGTTTGGGCGCCCCATCTGTTGTGTTAATCGTGTGGATCATTTGGCGAGGCGCCTTTAAAACCAAGTGGCATTGGATGGGCGCCAACATCGTCGTGGGCACCCAACGAAGGTCACTCGACTTTATGTGGCGCCTATACTATTATGGAAACGTTGGTCGTTGGTCTCGTATTGCGTCATTTGGCGCCCTTTGAGGGAGTTGGGGCAGCTGCCCCCCCCCCCCCGCGCTAGCTACGGGCCTGATAAATATGGCCAATAGTAGAATAATAGCACCAATGATTGAAAGAATCTGTTTTTTACTGGAAACAAGTATTTCAGTGCAACAATATCCAAGAGAAATATATACTAAATACACATGAAAACGATTTTGGCATGATTGAAATACTGGTTTGGTACTATAACATGTGACCTTAACGATACAATTAACAATAAGTCACCTTCATCAATTATACCATTTATTTTAAAAATAAAACAATAGACTTATTATAAGAGAGTATATAGAGAAAGAAAAGGGGGTTGAACCCCCACTCGACAAAAACAAGGGGAATTCGGGACTAACACATGGTTCAATTTTATTTCAATAATTCGCTTGTGCGTAGTGGTCTTTGGCAGAGGGAGAAAACCGGAGGACCCGGAGAAAACCCACGAGGGTTGGACAGACGACGCTATTCCTTATCTAGTACCACTGGTTAATCGAATTAATGACATGCTTTGTGATACAACACGCACATGCCAATCATTCAGCTATGCACCCACCTACCCCACCCCTTCACGAGGTTGGACAGGCAACCCTTCTCCTTGTCATGTACAACCGAGGAATCACTGACCTTATGATAGCACATGCTAACCATTCGGCTAATCTACCCCCCCCCCATAAGAAAGTATAAGATAGGCTATGTACATTTATTTGAAGAAAGAAACAAATAAAAAAAAATTATAAACAAATGCAATTATATAAATTTTCTCATACACAACAATACCACACACTACTAGTAAATGAAATGAAATGAAATGGGCTTTAACGTCCTACTCTTCTGTACCTAACCTGGGCTAATGGAAGACGGGCATACGGATACAGTGTGCTATCAAGGAAATTTTGCCCGGCAGGCGGTGCTACGGCCTACTCTTATATCGAATTCCAACTGCGAAGGGATCTTTTTACGTGCACACCAATATATGCAACAAGTCGAGATTCTGAAATGGCCGCAATAGACTTCCATAGCTCTGAAACCCACTTAAAGTTGGGGTTCTATTTAATCATTGGAAATTAATAGAACCCTGCTCCTATATATGATTGTGATTGAGAGTGACATCTGATTGTGTGTATTTGTGATCATTGACTTGATATTACGTGCAATCATGTTCATTCCGACAGGCACAATATTAATTTTAATGTTTTCTTCTCATAAAGTCTACAAAATTCAATTTCGAGATCTCACAAAATATTCAATTTTTTCCTTTTTTTTCAACATTTCAACAATAAATAATCTATAACATCTGATCAATATAAATTCTTCTGAGTAGACCTAAATGGGATTCGCTGTAAAATAAAACAATAGAAACAATCAAGTATCACAAATCAAGAGTTTCATGGATTATTTATCGTCAATAGGCCTACAATATGTAGTTATCTCCCTTGAATCAATATTTCTCACAATTTTGTCAGCAAAAGGGTCCTGCTGGTCACAAAATTTTCCGATAACTTGATATTTTACAGCTTGTCTACGAAGCTTTAGCCTACCTAAATAGGCTAAATCAAGCTAAATTGTATTTCATTTTAATTGTCAGGAAAAAGTCGATCTGGCCTTCAAATAGTCTTAAACAATCACGTATGTTGTGTGTATACGTATGAAATAATTATTATTTATGTTGGCTGTTAGATTTTCCCAACACATTTCTAGGTCCGACAAAAATTTAAACGAAGAAATGTCTAGGAAGGATTTTGTTTTATTTTTTGGACATTGGTTTGCGTCCTGTCTCCAACTCCAATGGGAATCCGACAATCCACCCCCTCTATTTAGACAAGGCCTATATGACTCCAGAGTGGTAAGAAATCAAGAAAGCAGTGGAAATATATATTTTTAAAAGCGGCTAATCTGTTCAGCGATAACTTTTCGTTTATTGAAAAATAGCACATGGCGTCAATGTGTTTAACGTTCTAATTTAATTACGTCGTTCGTGGACGACCGTCGTCAAGTGACGTCATTCAGCAGACGACAGCTAACAAGAGTTTCATTTAGCAGAAGAATGTGGTGAAGACAGGTTTGCCCTAGTTGCATGATATCTTCTTTCTTGTACATAATGTTGTACATGGTAAAGTGGTCGTATTGCTGTCCGTCCATCAATCCATCCGTCGTCCACAATTTATTATTTAATTACTTATTAGGAATGTAGAGTTATGCCCGGTATTGTCCGTTTTTCACATGTAAAATTAATCTATTTATTCTCTAGCCTATGGTTGGACCGTCACCATGTGAAAGTTTTAACGACAAAACTTATCAAAAGTATATTTAATACATAGGTTACAGGTAGCCTACATTTTTATCATTTGGTTTGATAGTGTTTTTATTGATTACAGTCTGTTCTGTATCATGTCAGAGTGGGGTTGTTTTCTGGGCTTTAATTTTATCAAATCTGGTCGTATATTGTCGTCACCCCTGTCCATCCGTCTAGTAGAGGTTATAATTACAGCCAGAGTTAGTATGTTGTATTGTACATCTAAATGTTTGAATTACCGACACAAAAAAAAATGTCTGCCCGGTCGACTTAGCTGCTGTGTGCAAAGGGTGGATTAGGGGGGGGGGGCGAACGCGGCGCCCCCTACCTCCCCACCCACACACCTCCCCACACCCCTTATTATGTCGATCCACAGGACGCATTTTAGAGCCCGATTCATTCTTGTCTCAGGTCACTGGAAAAATAGCATTTCCGGGCTTTTTGTTTCAAACCGAAATACTCCACGGGCGGCCACATGCAGGGACCCCTTTTGAGCGCTTCGCTGTTTCCACCGTGCGCCCCCTCCTGTCCATGTTCTTTAGATCCGCCTTTAGTCACGTTAGTATTAGTATGCGTATGTTTCGTTTTCTGGCAACCTATTTTTGTTTATATATGGTACCATTCTTCTGTACTTACTAATATATGTTTCTATTACAGATACTGATGATAAATATGAGCACTTAGTAATAGATGAAGAAAACAAAGGGATGACAATTCCAGGTATGTCATTACGTTTTACCCATTTTAATTAATAAGTGAAGAAATGGCAAATAATTTTCTAGTGAAAGTGTTTTAGGCCCGGGTTGTATATCTTCACGTGTTGTGACATATTAAAACAACTCGGGTGTATATCCTACCTGGAAATCACGGCGGCTAAGTGGGTAAGGCGCAGGCTCGCTAGTCTGGAGGTCGGGTTTTCGATCCCTGCATTGGCCGAGAAAGTTTGTTTCGATTTTCCGGCGTGGTTTCCCCCTTGTCAGTGATGCAGAAGGAAGGTCTGACAAGGACAGCTGTCTAGTCGTTCGGATGGGACGAAAAAACGCTAGTCTGGAGGTCGGGTGTTCGATCCCTGCATTGGCCGAGAAAGTTCATCTCGATTTTCTGGCGTGATTTCCCCTTGTCAGTGATGCAGAAGGAGGGCCTGACAAGGACAGCTGCCTAGTCGTTCGGATGGGACGAAAAACCGAGGTCCCGTGTACACATTGGCATGAACGTAAAAGATCCCTTGGCAGTTGGAATTCGATAAGAGTAGGTCGTAGTGCCGCTGCCCGGGCAAAAATTCCCCTCATAGCACACTGTATGACGCATGCTTGTCTTCCATTAGCCCAGGTAAGGTGCAGAAGAGTAGGACGTTAAACCCCATTTTATTTCATTTTAATTTCATTTCGTATATCCTACCTGAAACCACAAGGTCAAGGATTAAAACTATAATTAAAATAACTCGGGTGTATATCCTACCTGAAACCACAAATAATACGGAAATTTACCGGCACAAAGCTAACTGAAGTCTGATGACCGCCATGAACCAGCTTAGATCATGATTAAGTTGTTTTAAAACTGGTTTATTTATCCCAACCTGTTCGTTCAGACAACAAAGATAACCAAGTTTAAAGATGGCCTGGGTTTTTAACCACCACCTGAACGGTGAACAGGTAATCAACTAATATAAATATTATATAATTTCAGATGATAAAACAACCGATAAAAATACAATGGACGTCTATTCAATATGTAGAACTTGTCTATATGGTACACTTGATGATGTCAAGAATTTAATACTTCATAATAAAGATTTCAATATTCGTGACGTGTGGGGACAAACACCTTTATTTGATTGTGTCAGGTCTGACTATCAACCAGTAGAGAAAGTTAAACTCCTCGTCTCTACTGGTGTAATGTTAGATGTCAAGGATTATAGAGGTCGTAGTTTATTACACTGGGCTTGTCAGTGGAGTAAAACAATAGAGTGTATTAGATACCTATTGGAACAAGGCCTTGATAAAGATGGTAGAGATGGTTATAATCAGACACCTTTATTTTATTGTGTCATGTCTTGGTATCAACAACTAGAGAAGATGAAACTCCTCGTCTCTACTGGTGCCATGGTAGATGTCAAGGATAAAGATGGTCTTAGTTTATTAGACGTGGCTCGTTTGTGGGATAGAACAGAATGTGAAACATATTTGCGTGAATTAGGCCTTGATAAATAGAATATAAATAATCATACAACATATTTATTTTACTAGTTAATAATTATATTACAACTAAATTAAAATGTTTTGTTTTATTTTGATGTAAATTTAAAGCTTTGTTATAAACCATTTTCTGTCAATTATCAACAACATTCTGTACACAAACTGGCTACCTACCAGCCATTAAAACTAGTAAAACGTGATTACAACGTCACAGCGGGTTATTACGTCACAGGTTAAATAACATGAATAGAAAATCAACTCATGTGATGTTTTGGTGGTCATGAAAGTCAACTTTAACCCCAACTTAATTCAGGAAATAATATATTTACAATAGAAGGTAAGAAAAATTCATTTATTTTTCATTTTATTAATTGACATCCACTTTTATCATGTCAAGACATTCACACAACGTGTTAAATGATTAAAGCCTATTTGATTTCTAGAATATATCTCTCCAGATTTCTTTGTTTATATTTGTTGTTGTTTACCAGTAATCACATGCAAGTTGATTTTATTTAGAATATTTTTTTTGTGTAATGCGAATTAATGCGATAAGTTTTAAATTCTCGTTTAAGTTTAAGGGGAGATTTACTATATTATTTAGAAATATTTGTCAATTGTTTTTATTGAGTGATGTATAAGGCAGACATGTTTTAAATTCTGGTTTAAGGGGAGATGAATCATTTACGATTTTATTATAGGAATATTTTAAAAAATAAATGTGTGTGGTTATCCTTTCTGGATGATATAGAAATAGGATTATATTTGTTAAGAATTGAACCTTATAATACAATAAATTAATAGTTGTTATGTGTAAAAAAAACAACAAAATATTTCAAAAAAATTAGAATTATATTAAAAATTGTATAAAAGATACCTAGAAAATTGAAATGATATTAAAAATTGTATAAACTTAAACAATACCGTGATGAGTTTTTAGCGTCTTGTAAATTATATTCTCTCTATTTTGTTTATGTTTTTCAGAGCTGCTACATTCGAACATAAACCCTCATTAAAAGTTGTTTGTAATTATTTCCACTAGAAAACTGCCCACTGTGTAAAAAACATGTTTTAGCTGAAGATTCTGAGGTAATGAGTTTTTTATATTTTATTGTCTAATAACCAAAGAGTATTAATTCTCTAACAACAAACTTGATAAAGACTGTATAATATTAATAATGGTTTAATCTAGGATGCAGTCCTTTAGAGTTATAGATATTTATAATGCTGCACCCGTGTATACCAAAAAGTACTATTTGTTTCCCTGGAAACACAAAAACTATTAAATCCGTGAAATTTTTGAATCCAGGAGATTATACCACTGTTAATATTCTGATTTTATTTTCTTAATTAAATTAAATGTGAAATAATCAATTTGAGTGCTGATACATTTTAGCATGGATCAAGCTGTGAACAATTTGATAATGTGTGAAAAATATTTTATTTCAGAATCAACTGAAAGGTCGTAAAAATCAAATAGAGAGAGTTTATTGTGGTCATCTGTTTCATAATGGTTGTTTAGATACGTACATGAAAACACCTCCATTTATAGGTAAATATTTATAATACTGCTGGGAGTCATGGCGACTGTCTTTATTACCTCAGTTGGTGAAGAAAACTAAACCCTTGACAGACAGTTGGAATTTCGTGGAAGACGAGGTCGGAATGTCGATGTCTGAGCAAACTGTTCCGTCATAGTACATTTCATGTTATATCACTTAATCTACATTTAAAATAAATAATAACACATAATATAAGATTATTATAAATATATCAGACATATCTCCTTTAACTTGTGTTTTTAAAGACGTAGCTTATGTTTGTTTGTTTTTTTCAGGAGGTACAATATATAGACGTTAAAAGACCCATTAAAAAAAAGAACAATCAGAAGATGGACAATTATTCATTGGTTGATAAGGTCATGTGACACTCTAATTTTCCTATATAAAGGGTGCTAACTTTATTATAATAATGTCAACAATCACTTTGTAGATATTCTGCAAGTTTTAGAAGATCAGTTTTGTTTTGGGCTTGCTTATCAATGACTTGGTTTGTTCCCCATAAAGACTCTATTAACATTTTCTGATGTTCACATTGCCTGGTTTTTATAGAATTATGGGTTTTGATATTTCATTCCCCTCACCCCCCCCCCTGTTTTACCAGGAGACCGTGCAACAATATCACCATCTGAGATTGGAGGAAAGTAAGCGTAAAAAATGTATATATTTTAATTATCTCCAATCTATTACCATGGAAACGCAGGCGTGGTGTCATAAATTATGACGTCATATCTGCTATGACATCATAGTCAGAGAGATAGATTCCCTCATTTACCATGTTTTTTCTCTAAACAAGTCAGATACGATGTTCTTGCTCTCACCAATATGATATTTATGCACGTACAATATTTTGAGGCAAGCCATATCTCCGAGAGAAATTGAGAAATTCACGCTTTCATACTCCATAAAGGTGGATATAGGTACTTGGACTCCAAAACAATCAAAAAACAGTTTTCGTAAAATTTGTCACTTAAGTATGTTTTTACTCTGACCCAACGATATGTGATCTGTGTCAAAGGACTTTTAAACTAACTTTTATTATAATGAAAGAACGAACCACACGGACATTTTTATTTGTAAATACTCCACGCATCCAGCTATGTGGTTTTTACTGCGAGAACTTCGCTTTTCCACATTAAACAGCAGATTGTTTTTCCCACAGGGTTTTTTCAATCGGCTGGGATGACATCAAACAGTTGGATCTCCTATTTTAACTTGTTTTCATTATGACAAAGTGAGAAGATGACCCGCCCTCTCCTCTCACGACGGTAATTTTAAAACTGTGTTTTAAAGTGATTTTACATATATAAGAACTTTTTATTATTTTAAAACTGTATTATAAAGTGACTTTTAGATATACAAGAAGGTTTTTATTATTTAGTGTTTTTACCTATCTTCAATATATTACTCATTCAGATGTAAATAATTTAATTAAATCAACCTGTCCATAATATCATGCCTTTATAACAAGTACCGTATAATCACAACCTTTTAACTAATTAGAAAGGTGAGAATCGTGTCTGTGATGGAACTTGGTCATACATGTTAATGTTACAAATATCATCATTAGTCGGCAGAGTATGACACCATTATCACCGGGTTAACCAATGTGCGACGTCAAGGACGTTAAGGTTTTACGAACGTTATCTCCCACCACGCCGGACATTCATATTTAATATATTATATAAGAATGATTCACTAAATGTATTTTATTGTTATTCATGTCATGACATAACCTCGAGTTCTTGCTATATCAGTTCTTGTTGCTTGTGGCGAACCTATAGGAGGCATGATCCAAGCCCTTGTCTATAATTCTTACACCTATCTCACAAATTATAAATAGTTTTTATTATTTAAACATGCATTATAGGAGGTGTGAGTCAAGCCTTTGTCTTTGTTTGAAAAACATTTTTATAATTTTTACAACTATTTCACAAATTATAAATAGTATTTATTAGTGAATAAACCAATGTATTATTGTTTTTAAATCATTTATATATCATGAAAAACCGACATCCATCTGTGTACATATTGTTGTGCAAGTAAAAGAACCATTGTTAGTTGGAAATCGTGGAAGAGGTTCATGGAAAGGCCACTGTCTGGGCAAAATTCTCCTACCTCATATTGTCCATAAAACCATAGAAATAAACCTTGCTAAATGAAAGTCAACAGTCTGTTTACATGCTTGCCACTGTATTCAAGTCTGGGGCTCGGTTTTTCATCCCATCCTATCTACTTGTCAGCTGCACAGGTGAAGATCAGGCTTAGTATTCTCATTGTGACAGAGAAATGGGGTTTAACGTCCACTCAACACAAACTAAGTCATTTCGGGACTAACATGGTTTAATTTTATTTCAATAGTTCGCTTGCGCGTAGGGGTCTTTAGCAGTGGAAGGAAACCCACGAGGTTGAGAAGGCGCCCCTATCTCCATGCCACACCATGGCTCGAAACCACAGCCGCAAGCCAGAGGTGACCGACCAGCTAGAGGTCGAAGCGCGGCACTTTAGACCACTAGGCCATCCCAAGCCCCCTTGTATTCGCATTGTACAACTGTGGTTTTCTAGTTTAGATAACGCTGGTACGAAATGTTTTATCCGCGAGTCTTTGTTTACTTATCAGGGTCAGGGGGCCACGGGTTCGATTCTAATGGGAGGGAACAGTGTCTGGTCATTTGGGTGGGACAATAAACGCTGCTTTCCGGACAGAACAGTGAACCGTTAAACCCGATTTCATTTGAATTGGGCCAGGGGTTGGGTTTCATTTTAATTATCTGGATTATTATTGGAAATACGTCCACACAACAGCCATGTCTTGACAGCTTCTTATCCGAAAGGAAAACAACCTTAATGTTGAACAAATTTGACAAGGATGACTTCAAGAAATCTGACCTTTATCCTGTTCGGAAAAAGAAGGGTGACTCGGGAACAGAATGTCCCAAAACTGAATATTTATAGGATTCGTCACCCTAAATACCAGATGTGAAACAAATCCATTCAAAACCACAGCCTCTAACTGTGGGACGGAAGGTTATGGAATGCCGAGTACCGATTATTTTGTCCTCTAATGACATCAATGCTTTATAGCAAAGTCGAAACAGAATCTGGTAAAACAGTGGTGTAGGATGCAGGCCCCGGCAAGGACAGTGTACAAACAGGCGGGCCCGTAAAAGAACCCTTGACAATTGGATAGGGTTAGTCCTCTGATGACCCCATGGCAGGGCGGTTAGTGGCATGTGATAGATGGCCCTGTGATAGTCTGGTGTAGGATCAACATGTCAGCCCCCCCTCCCAAATGGAAGTAGGTGGCTTTTATCTAATTGTATAAGGAAATCAAAAATGTGCCGTCTTCTGCTTTGGTCGGAAATGCTTCGAAAATGGGTTTGCAGTTGTCAATTTTCAAAATTTTCCTGGGGGTAGACAACCCCCATGCCCCCCCTCGGATGCTAGGACTTTTTCTGCGCGTACTTGTGTGGGCCTTGGTCAATGTACATATTGTTGTGCAAGTAAAAGAACCATTGTTAGTTGGAAATCGTGGAAGAGGTTCATGGAAAGGCCACTGTCTGGGCAAAATTTTCCTATCTCATATTATCCCTAAAACCATAGAAATAAACCATGCTAAATGAAAGTCAACAGTCTGTTTACATGCTTGCCACTGTATTCAAGTCTGGAGCTCGGTTTTTCATCCCATCCTATCTACTTGTCAGCTGCACAGGTGAAGACCAGGCTTTGTATTCTCATTGTGACAGAGAAATGGGGTTTAACGTCCACTCAACACAAACTAAGTCATTTCGGGACTAACATGGTTTAATTTTATTTCAATAGTTCGCTTGCGCGTAGGGGTCTTTAGCAGTGGAAGGAAACCCACGAGGTTGAGAAGGCGCCCCTATCTACATGCCACACCATGGCTCGAAACCACAGCCGCAAGCCAGAGGTGACCGACCAGCTAGAGGTCGAAGCGCGGCACTTTAGACCACTAGGCCATCCCAAGCCCCCTTGTATTCGCATTGTACAACTGTGGTTTTCTAGTTTAGATAACGCTGGTACGAAATGTTTTATCCGCGAGTCTTTGTTTACTTATCAGGGTCAGGGGGCCACGGGTTCGATTCTAATGGGAGGGAACAGTGTCTGGTCATTTGGGTGGGACAATAAACGCTGCTTTCCGGACAGAACAGTGAACCGTTAAACCCGATTTCATTTGAATTGGGCCAGGGGTTGGGTTTTATTTTAATTATCTGGATTATTATTGGAAATACGTCCACACAACAGCCATGTCTTGACAGCTTCTTATCCGAAAGGAAAACAACCTTAATGTTGAACAAATTTGACAAGGATGACTTCAAGAAATCTGACCTTTATCCTGTTCGGAAAAAGAAGGGTGACTCGGGAACAGAATGTCCCAAAACTGAATATTTATAGGATTCGTCACCCTAAATACCAGATGTGAAACAAATCCATTCAAAACCACAGCCTCTAACTGTGGGACGGAAGGTTATGGAATGCCGAGTACCAATTATTTTGTCCTCTAATGACATCAATGCTTTATAGCAAAATCGAAACAGAATCTGGTAAAACAGTGGTGTAGGATGCAGGCCCCGGCAAGGACAGTGTACAAACAGACGGGCCCGTAAAAGAACACTTGACAATTGGATAGGGTTAGTCCTCTGATGACCCCATGGCAGGGCGGTTAGTGGCATGTGATAGATGGCCCTGTGATAGTCTGGTGTAGGATCAACATGTCAGCCCCCCCCCCCCCAAATGGAAGTAGGTGGCTTTTATCTAATTGTATAAGGAAATCAAAAATGTGCCGTCTTCTGCTTTGGTCGGAAATGCTTCGAAAATGGGTTTGCAGTTGTCAATTTTCAAAATTTTCCTGGGGGTAGACAACCCCCATGCCCCCCCTCGGATGCTAGGACTTTTTCTGCGCGTACTTGTGTGGGCCTTGGTCAATGTACATATTGTTGTGCAAGTAAAAGAACCATTGTTAGTTGGAAATCGTGGAAGAGGTTCATGGAAAGGCCACTGTCTGGGCAAAATTTTCCTATCTCATATTATCCATAAAACCATAGAAATAAACCCTGCTAAATGAAAGTCAACAGTCTGTTTACATGCTTGCCACTGTATTCAAGTCTGGAGCTCGGTTTTTCATCCCATCCTATCTACTTGTCAGCTGCACAGGTGAAGACCAGGCTTTGTATTCTCATTGTGACAGAGAAATGGGGTTTAACGTCCACTCAACACAAACTAAGTCATTTCGGGACTAACATGGTTTAATTTTATTTCAATAGTTCGCTTGCGCGTAGGGGTCTTTAGCAGTGGAAGGAAACCCACGAGGTTGAGAAGGCGCCCCTATCTACATGCCACACCATGGCTCGAAACCACAGCCGCAAGCCAGAGGTGACCGACCAGCTAGAGGTCGAAGCGCGGCACTTTAGACCACTAGGCCATGGCTCGAAACCACAGCCGCAAGCCAGAGGTGACCGACCAGCTAGAGGTCGAAGCGCGGCACTTTAGACCACTAGGCCATCCCAAGCCCCCTTGTATTCGCATTGTACAACTGTGGTTTTCTAGTTTAGATAACGCTGGTACGAAATGTTTTATCCGCGAGTCTTTGTTTACTTATCAGGGTCAGGGGGCCACGGGTTCGATTCTAATGGGAGGGAACAGTGTCTGGTCATTTGGGTGGGACAATAAACGCTGCTTTCCGGACAGAACAGTGAACCGTTAAACCCGATTTCATTTGAATTGGGCCAGGGGTTGGGTTTTATTTTAATTATCTGGATTATTATTGGAAATACGTCCACACAACAGCCATGTCTTGACAGCTTCTTATCCGAAAGGAAAACAACCTTAATGTTGAACAAATTTGACAAGGATGACTTCAAGAAATCTGACCTTTATCCTGTTCGGAAAAAGAAGGGTGACTCGGGAACAGAATGTCCCAAAACTGAATATTTATAGGATTCGTCACCCTAAATACCAGATGTGAAACAAATCCATTCAAAACCACAGCCTCTAACTGTGGGACGGAAGGTTATGGAATGCCGAGTACCGATTATTTTGTCCTCTAATGACATCAATGCTTTATAGCAAAGTCGAAACAGAATCTGGTAAAACAGTGGTGTAGGATGCAGGCCCCGGCAAGGACAGTGTACAAACAGGCGGGCCCGTAAAAGAACCCTTGACAATTGGATAGGGTTAGTCCTCTGATGACCCCATGGCAGGGCGGTTAGTGGCATGTGATAGATGGCCCTGTGATAGTCTGGTGTAGGATCAACATGTCAGCCCCCCCCCCCCAAATGGAAGTAGGTGGCTTTTATCTAATTGTATAAGGAAATCAAAAATGTGCCGTCTTCTGCTTTGGTCGGAAATGCTTCGAAAATGGGTTTGCAGTTGTCAATTTTCAAAATTTTCCTGGGGGTAGACAACCCCCATGCCCCCCCTCGGATGCTAGGACTTTTTCTGCGCGTACTTGTGTGGGCCTTGGTCAATGTACATATTGTTGTGCAAGTAAAAGAACCATTGTTAGTTGGAAATCGTGGAAGAGGTTCATGGAAAGGCCACTGTCTGGGCAAAATTTTCCTATCTCATATTATCCCTAAAACCATAGAAATAAACCATGCTAAATGAAAGTCAACAGTCTGTTTACATGCTTGCCACTGTATTCAAGTCTGGAGCTCGGTTTTTCATCCCATCCTATCTACTTGTCAGCTGCACAGGTGAAGACCAGGCTTTGTATTCTCATTGTGACAGAGAAATGGGGTTTAACGTCCACTCAACACAAACTAAGTCATTTCGGGACTAACATGGTTTAATTTTATTTCAATAGTTCGCTTGCGCGTAGGGGTCTTTAGCAGTGGAAGGAAACCCACGAGGTTGAGAAGGCGCCCCTATCTACATGCCACACCATGGCTCGAAACCACAGCCGCAAGCCAGAGGTGACCGACCAGCTAGAGGTCGAAGCGCGGCACTTTAGACCACTAGGCCATCCCAAGCCCCCTTGTATTCGCATTGTACAACTGTGGTTTTCTAGTTTAGATAACGCTGGTACGAAATGTTTTATCCGCGAGTCTTTGTTTACTTATCAGGGTCAGGGGGCCACGGGTTCGATTCTAATGGGAGGGAACAGTGTCTGGTCATTTGGGTGGGACAATAAACGCTGCTTTCCGGACAGAACAGTGAACCGTTAAACCCGATTTCATTTGAATTGGGCCAGGGGTTGGGTTTTATTTTAATTATCTGGATTATTATTGGAAATACGTCCACACAACAGCCATGTCTTGACAGCTTCTTATCCGAAAGGAAAACAACCTTAATGTTGAACAAATTTGACAAGGATGACTTCAAGAAATCTGACCTTTATCCTGTTCGGAAAAAGAAGGGTGACTCGGGAACAGAATGTCCCAAAACTGAATATTTATAGGATTCGTCACCCTAAATACCAGATGTGAAACAAATCCATTCAAAACCACAGCCTCTAACTGTGGGACGGAAGGTTATGGAATGCCGAGTACCAATTATTTTGTCCTCTAATGACATCAATGCTTTATAGCAAAATCGAAACAGAATCTGGTAAAACAGTGGTGTAGGATGCAGGCCCCGGCAAGGACAGTGTACAAACAGACGGGCCCGTAAAAGAACACTTGACAATTGGATAGGGTTAGTCCTCTGATGACCCCATGGCAGGGCGGTTAGTGGCATGTGATAGATGGCCCTGTGATAGTCTGGTGTAGGATCAACATGTCAGCCCCCCCCCCCAAATGGAAGTAGGTGGCTTTTATCTAATTGTATAAGGAAATCAAAAATGTGCCGTCTTCTGCTTTGGTCGGAAATGCTTCGAAAATGGGTTTGCAGTTGTCAATTTTCAAAATTTTCCTGGGGGTAGACAACCCCCATACCCCCCCTCGGATGCTAGGACTTTTTCTGCGCGTACTTGTGTGGGCCTTGGTCAATGTACATATTGTTGTGCAAGTAAAAGAACCATTGTTAGTTGGAAATCGTGGAAGAGGTTCATGGAAAGGCCACTGTCTGGGCAAAATTTTCCTATCTCATATTATCCATAAAACCATAGAAATAAACCATGCTAAATGAAAGTCAACAGTCTGTTTACATGCTTGCCACTGTATTCAAGTCTGGAGCTCGGTTTTTCATCCCATCCTATCTACTTGTCAGCTGCACAGGTGAAGACCAGGCTTTGTATTCTCATTGTGACAGAGAAATGGGGTTTAACGTCCACTCAACACAAACTAAGTCATTTCGGGACTAACATGGTTTAATTTTATTTCAATAGTTCGCTTGCGCGTAGGGGTCTTTAGCAGTGGAAGGAAACCCACGAGGTTGAGAAGGCGCCCCTATCTACATGCCACACCATGGCTCGAAACCACAGCCGCAAGCCAGAGGTGACCGACCAGCTAGAGGTCGAAGCGCGGCACTTTAGACCACTAGGCCATCCCAAGCCCCCTTGTATTCGCATTGTACAACTGTGGTTTTCTAGTTTAGATAACGCTGGTACGAAATGTTTTATCCGCGAGTCTTTGTTTACTTATCAGGGTCAGGGGGCCACGGGTTCGATTCTAATGGGAGGGAACAGTGTCTGGTCATTTGGGTGGGACAATAAACGCTGCTTTCCGGACAGAACAGTGAACCGTTAAACCCGATTTCATTTGAATTGGGCCAGGGGTTGGGTTTTATTTTAATTATCTGGATTATTATTGGAAATACGTCCACACAACAGCCATGTCTTGACAGCTTCTTATCCGAAAGGAAAACAACCTTAATGTTGAACAAATTTGACAAGGATGACTTCAAGAAATCTGACCTTTATCCTGTTCGGAAAAAGAAGGGTGACTCGGGAACAGAATGTCCCAAAACTGAATATTTATAGGATTCGTCACCCTAAATACCAGATGTGAAACAAATCCATTCAAAACCACAGCCTCTAACTGTGGGACGGAAGGTTATGGAATGCCGAGTACCGATTATTTTGTCCTCTAATGACATCAATGCTTTATAGCAAAATCGAAACAGAATCTGGTAAAACAGTGGTGTAGGATGCAGGCCCCGGCAAGGACAGTGTACAAACAGACGGGCCCGTAAAAGAACACTTGACAATTGGATAGGGTTAGTCCTCTGATGACCCCATGGCAGGGCGGTTAGTGGCATGTGATAGATGGCCCTGTGATAGTCTGGTGTAGGATCAACATGTCAGCCCCCCCCCCCCCAAATGGAAGTAGGTGGCTTTTATCTAATTGTATAAGGAAATCAAAAATGTGCCGTCTTCTGCTTTGGTCGGAAATGCTTCGAAAATGGGTTTGCAGTTGTCAATTTTCAAAATTTTCCTGGGGGTAGACAACCCCCATGCCCCCCCTCGGATGCTAGGACTTTTTCTGCGCGTACTTGTGTGGGCCTTGGTCAATGTACATATTGTTGTGCAAGTAAAAGAACCATTGTTAGTTGGAAATCGTGGAAGAGGTTCATGGAAAGGCCACTGTCTGGGCAAAATTTTCCTATCTCATATTATCCATAAAACCATAGAAATAAACCCTGCTAAATGAAAGTCAACAGTCTGTTTACATGCTTGCCACTGTATTCAAGTCTGGAGCTCGGTTTTTCATCCCATCCTATCTACTTGTCAGCTGCACAGGTGAAGACCAGGCTTTGTATTCTCATTGTGACAGAGAAATGGGGTTTAACGTCCACTCAACACAAACTAAGTCATTTCGGGACTAACATGGTTTAATTTTATTTCAATAGTTCGCTTGCGCGTAGGGGTCTTTAGCAGTGGAAGGAAACCCACGAGGTTGAGAAGGCGCCCCTATCTACATGCCACACCATGGCTCGAAACCACAGCCGCAAGCCAGAGGTGACCGACCAGCTAGAGGTCGAAGCGCGGCACTTTAGACCACAAGGCCATGGCTCGAAACCACAGCCGCAAGCCAGAGGTGACCGACCAGCTAGAGGTCGAAGCGCGGCACTTTAGACCACTAGGCCATCCCAAGCCCCCTTGTATTCGCATTGTACAACTGTGGTTTTCTAGTTTAGATAACGCTGGTACGAAATGTTTTATCCGCGAGTCTTTGTTTACTTATCAGGGTCAGGGGGCCACGGGTTCGATTCTAATGGGAGGGAACAGTGTCTGGTCATTTGGGTGGGACAATAAACGCTGCTTTCCGGACAGAACAGTGAACCGTTAAACCCGATTTCATTTGAATTGGGCCAGGGGTTGGGTTTTATTTTAATTATCTGGATTATTATTGGAAATACGTCCACACAACAGCCATGTCTTGACAGCTTCTTATCCGAAAGGAAAACAACCTTAATGTTGAACAAATTTGACAAGGATGACTTCAAGAAATCTGACCTTTATCCTGTTCGGAAAAAGAAGGGTGACTCGGGAACAGAATGTCCCAAAACTGAATATTTATAGGATTCGTCACCCTAAATACCAGATGTGAAACAAATCCATTCAAAACCACAGCCTCTAACTGTGGGACGGAAGGTTATGGAATGCCGAGTACCGATTATTTTGTCCTCTAATGACATCAATGCTTTATAGCAAAGTCGAAACAGAATCTGGTAAAACAGTGGTGTAGGATGCAGGCCCCGGCAAGGACAGTGTACAAACAGGCGGGCCCGTAAAAGAACCCTTGACAATTGGATAGGGTTAGTCCTCTGATGACCCCATGGCAGGGCGGTTAGTGGCATGTGATAGATGGCCCTGTGATAGTCTGGTGTAGGATCAACATGTCAGCCCCCCCCCCCCCAAATGGAAGTAGGTGGCTTTTATCTAATTGTATAAGGAAATCAAAAATGTGCCGTCTTCTGCTTTGGTCGGAAATGCTTCGAAAATGGGTTTGCAGTTGTCAATTTTCAAAATTTTCCTGGGGGTAGACAACCCCCATGCCCCCCCTCGGATGCTAGGACTTTTTCTGCGCGTACTTGTGTGGGCCTTGGTCAATGTACATATTGTTGTGCAAGTAAAAGAACCATTGTTAGTTGGAAATCGTGGAAGAGGTTCATGGAAAGGCCACTGTCTGGGCAAAATTTTCCTATCTCATATTATCCCTAAAACCATAGAAATAAACCATGCTAAATGAAAGTCAACAGTCTGTTTACATGCTTGCCACTGTATTCAAGTCTGGAGCTCGGTTTTTCATCCCATCCTATCTACTTGTCAGCTGCACAGGTGAAGACCAGGCTTTGTATTCTCATTGTGACAGAGAAATGGGGTTTAACGTCCACTCAACACAAACTAAGTCATTTCGGGACTAACATGGTTTAATTTTATTTCAATAGTTCGCTTGCGCGTAGGGGTCTTTAGCAGTGGAAGGAAACCCACGAGGTTGAGAAGGCGCCCCTATCTACATGCCACACCATGGCTCGAAACCACAGCCGCAAGCCAGAGGTGACCGACCAGCTAGAGGTCGAAGCGCGGCACTTTAGACCACTAGGCCATCCCAAGCCCCCTTGTATTCGCATTGTACAACTGTGGTTTTCTAGTTTAGATAACGCTGGTACGAAATGTTTTATCCGCGAGTCTTTGTTTACTTATCAGGGTCAGGGGGCCACGGGTTCGATTCTAATGGGAGGGAACAGTGTCTGGTCATTTGGGTGGGACAATAAACGCTGCTTTCCGGACAGAACAGTGAACCGTTAAACCCGATTTCATTTGAATTGGGCCAGGGGTTGGGTTTTATTTTAATTATCTGGATTATTATTGGAAATACGTCCACACAACAGCCATGTCTTGACAGCTTCTTATCCGAAAGGAAAACAACCTTAATGTTGAACAAATTTGACAAGGATGACTTCAAGAAATCTGACCTTTATCCTGTTCGGAAAAAGAAGGGTGACTCGGGAACAGAATGTCCCAAAACTGAATATTTATAGGATTCGTCACCCTAAATACCAGATGTGAAACAAATCCATTCAAAACCACAGCCTCTAACTGTGGGACGGAAGGTTATGGAATGCCGAGTACCAATTATTTTGTCCTCTAATGACATCAATGCTTTATAGCAAAATCGAAACAGAATCTGGTAAAACAGTGGTGTAGGATGCAGGCCCCGGCAAGGACAGTGTACAAACAGACGGGCCCGTAAAAGAACACTTGACAATTGGATAGGGTTAGTCCTCTGATGACCCCATGGCAGGGCGGTTAGTGGCATGTGATAGATGGCCCTGTGATAGTCTGGTGTAGGATCAACATGTCAGCCCCCCCCCCCAAATGGAAGTAGGTGGCTTTTATCTAATTGTATAAGGAAATCAAAAATGTGCCGTCTTCTGCTTTGGTCGGAAATGCTTCGAAAATGGGTTTGCAGTTGTCAATTTTCAAAATTTTCCTGGGGGTAGACAACCCCCATGCCCCCCCTCGGATGCTAGGACTTTTTCTGCGCGTACTTGTGTGGGCCTTGGTCAATGACCTGACAGGTGGGCCTTCGGTCCACTACCGCTGTCCTGGTATATGCCTTGCTTGTGGGACAGAGAAAATCTCTTTGTTGTAGTTTTTCCTCAAGTTCAGACAATTAGACATTAGTCATGTTAATGCAATCTCCTCTGTTTGGATTGGCCAAACATCCACACACTGCTGAAAGTTGATAAAATTGTTGATCAAGTTCACAGAATGTCAATGTTACATCTGAGGACGATAAGTAATTTACATTTTTGACATCTCCTTTTGTCTTCATTTCCATCCATGTGTGCATAGTGGCATCAGATGTGGGTCCCTGCCGCCACCCAGAGCTGCATGGTGACAACATGTGATCCCCCCCCCACCCAACACACAAACCTAAACTCCCAATTTAGGTACCATAATTGAAAAAAAGGTGTATTTGATATGTCTAATAATGTGAAAATACATGTCTGGTTAGAATGTGACATTTCTGGTAAAAAGAAAAATGCTACAAGAAGGATTAACTTAGGTGGCTGTCCTGAAACATCTAATCGTTTAATCCACGGAGCCCAGGTCGGCGAGGCTGGTCGTCGTGATATGTGGACCTCAAGCAACTTTAAATTTATCCAACGGTTTTGCAGCCGAAATCTCATTCTATGCCAATCTGACTCCCAATCATTAGATCTTCATTCACAAATAATAATTAATGCTCGAAAAATGTCATACAAAGCAGACAAAAAGGTTTTATTCGTGGAATTCAATAAACAGAAAAGTAAAATTAGTGTTCGATTTGATTTTGAGCGCTTTTTTTACCAGCTTAATTATTCCCATGACCACCACCCCGCTTGACTGGCTCATACGTTTATAATCTACATCCGGGGTTCGCGACAAGCAACTAGGTCTCCCCCACCCCCCTCGGGGCTGGACAAGTTTTGAAAGACAAATAGTCCATAACGTCATTTGGCGTATATTTGGGGTAACCTGGAGTCACTTTACTAAAACACATTGGTGGGAAAAGAGTTCTAAAAATATCGAAAAACATGGAGATTTGAGCGCCTAATGAGACGACAGCTTCATATAATCCAACCATCTAGTCTATATAATAAAGATTGTGTAACATAACTCATAACTCTTTTTATTAAACAGATGTTTTATTACTGCATCATAACATAGTTACATAGTGTGGTTGGATCTAAAGATGTTCCCCCTAGGTCTCAGAAAACCCAACTCGTCCCGGGGTCTGAGGGCAGACTCCCATAGTCTGGGAGGGAAATGACTTCTCCCCAGGTCTCTCCAGGACCCCCCCCCCCCCCTCTCCTCTGGTGTCCCTCGTGTTCTCGCCCTCTCGCAATAGGCTTCCATACTCATCTGTATTCCAGCACCCGGATTCGAAATGAAGTTAGCAAACATATTCCTAGCACCAAAAAAAACTATATATTAGAAAATATTAGAAAATAACATTTGAATATATATTAAAGAAAATTATATAATATACAAAAAAACCCAACACTATTACCGTAAATACTAGGCTAGGCTGAGCACACAGAGGAAGGTACGTCCAATATCCATCATAAAGCATTCAAACCAGCTTTGGTGGCAAAATGTTTTTTTTTATTTCACAGAATCACGGGATGAATAAACTACTCAAGTGCAAAATTTCAGAGGCCTCCTATGTTGCATTTTGAAATAGGGTTAGGGTAGGCTCACTGCGCACACAATAACTTGCATGCTACCTTAAGTTACTCAAAGATATTTATTTCACCAAATAGACAGATGCATAAGTTATGAAAATACCTAGTGTGTGGTATGTTTACTGTACTAGTATTTTGTTTTATCTATCGCGGAATATATTTTTCCCTCTACCATTCATGGAAATAATATCGTAAAAATTAACGTGCAAAGTATTGCTGCTGTTTTGGCTCGCACCACAGTAAATGAGCATCACCCACCTTGACACCACCCTGCCCCTCCCCCTTCATCGCTCACATTCATGGACACACATCAGTTATTATTACATACCTTTAGGTCTGTAGGTCTGTAGTCGCGAAAAATTACCAATAGTCCCATTAGCTTGGAAATGGCAGATTCGTGTTCCGCGTCCCCCTAAAACCTCTGAAACAAAATATCAAACGTGTATATTGTTATTGGTTTTGAAAGAATACTTTTCACGCCAATCGCTGCCGCCATTCTGGATTTTGACTGCCATATTGGATCAACTGTTTGTGAGATAAATTGGAAACTATCATAAATGAGTCCATTGACCAACAATGGCATATAACACATGGGTTATTTTCATCAACAATGTTTATAAAGCCCAGTTCAGACAATTTCTTGCTGCCCAAATGTTAATAAAGCCACGTTAGCGCGTTAATCTGGATGTCACGTGTTCAGTCCCTGCGTTGAACACCATTATATTTCATTTCGTTTGCCACCATCTTGGATTTTCTGTTCTCCCGAACTTAGTCCGTCGTTTTCATAGATAGCAGACTACAAATATCTTCACTAGAGTCTTTTCTAACAGTAACTATCGTCAAACCATTTTGGCCATGGGATATGGGTTATATTTAAATTTGGTTTTCTTCTCTAATAATATTCTAGTCCCGAAATGACCTAGTTGTGTCGAGTGGACGTTAAACCCCATCTCTCTCTCTCTCTCATAATATTCTACCGATATCTCTCTATAATTCAGTATAAACCTCGTCTCAAGTTATCCTACAAAAACCATTCCCTGGCTAATATCTGACGAGTATTTTAAAGATCTCTCCAATAATATTAGACATATTATTATATCTCCCTATAATTCAGTACAAACCTCGTCTCAAGTTCTCTTACAAAAACCATTCCCTGGCCAATCTCTGACGAGTATATCAAAGATAATGTGGTTTATTTAAAAATTCTTGGAGACTTATAAAAAGAGATTTGAACTATCAATAGAAATAGGGCAGGTGGAAATAGTTCTTGATTCATCCTCAGTTCACTTAACCAGGGGATCGAATGGGACCACTGGGGATACCGGGAATGTTCTTGATTAGGGTGACTAACATACTAGGACTTCCCGCTGTGGTTCAGAGGTTTTGCAGGTATATATAGTCGTCAAACCGTGAAAACAATTGCCTTGTGAACGCGATAGCTGCTACAGTTCTTGGTGGGCTTTTTTTCTAATTTGTTCAGCATTCTGTGGCGCGGAGAAAATCCAATATATTTGTTCAGCATTTTGTGACGCGGAGAAAATCCAATATATTTGTCCAGCATTCTGTGACGCGGAGAAAATCCAATATTTTTGACAGATGGCGAATCGAACCCGACCACTTGACGCAATTGACCATCCAATCGCCCTGGTGTCATCAGAGGATGAACCATATCTGGACACAGATCACCAAATATTCATGGCCCGACGAAACAAGGGCTTAAGTTATTTTTAGTCTTCCTTTCCCTTTCCCCCGTTTGCATGGCAATGTTTGTTGACTTCTTGGTGTAGAATCGAAAAAAAGGGTTTCAAAATACATTTTCTGCTAGGTTTTGGTGAATATTCATGATTTTGAGGCGGAAGGATACAAGGGAAAAAGTTACAGCCGGTCTAAGAGACCTGTAGTCATATATATTCTACATTGCATGACCTTACAGTTCAGAGTCACCCCCTCCCCTCCCCCATATCCTACGCACACTGTTCAGTATGAGTGAATTTACGAGACGTCTTTGTGTACTAAACGTTAAATACATACATTCGTGTTTATAATAACCTAACAAACAGCCCATTTGATTAGATTTTTGACCAAAGCACGACGCGGGAACATAATGTTGCAGTAAACTTATGCCAAATCTGTATGCTTACTATAGATCCCAGTGAGCGTGTTGAACCAAATATGTCACTTACGGTTTTAATCAAATTTAATTTCTCGCTTTCAAAAACTTTTTTGCTGGTGTAACAGGGGAGATCATTTATCAATAAACCTTTAAGATTTATGGAAAACTTGTTGAAAATCGTTGACCTTCCCCTTTAATAAACATATCACTTAAGCTTGATTATAAACTCTCTCTATTTGAGTTTTACCACTTTTCAGTTGTTTCATAATAAAATATTTTTCACACGTTATGTAATTGTCTTGATGCGTCAATTTAATTGATCTACATAAAACTTTCTCAACTGGTGAGAATGTATATCCTAACGTTTCTTGGTCGAAATTTACGAAAACACCTATTTGACGTCAACACAGACTTTTTATTTAGTTATATGTCTAGTAAAATATGTCTTCCCTTCTTTATTGGCGACTTTGTTTAGATTTCTTCCCGGTTTATGCTTTCGGTTTACATGCAAGAGTGGCCGGGGGGGGGGGGGGCAAATATGAATCAACAGGCTGTGACGTGCAGGTGATTTTCCTCTTTCAAACACTTTTGTTCGATTCTAAAACAAAAAGTCTACAAAAATGGAGATGGCCATTAGGTAGAAATAGGAAAAAGAAAATATTGCTATAAATTGACTGGTGATATCCATACTAATATCCCTTAAAATCGTCTACCTAAGGACCGAGCAATTATTTCAATATTTGTAATACGTTGTCTGGAAGTGAAGACAGGTTGTCCCAAGTTGTATTATGTGGTTTCTGGTTAAAACCAGACTTTTATTTTATAAAAAACAGGTGTAGGTGAAATTTACATTTCGTTATCAAATACTGTAAATGGGTCATTCACTGTATAGACCTCTAAAGGAGCGGGAATCGATTATCAGGTAACCCAACTAACAAAAAAAGGACCCAATGTCCGGATAAGCATTTTTAATGTACACCTCCAAACGACTGAATATTGTGAGCTGAAATTCTGAGACAAATTAAATGCGCCATTCCTCGATATTTTGGCGCTTAAATTTCAAACGTACCCGGACTTTCATTTTTGAGACTGTGTTCAAATCGGAATAGTCCCTCTAAAATTACAATATTACACACCCTCGCTTTCAACTCACCTTTTCCAGCCCTTTATCCCAGCAACTCACTCTTTACAACCCTTTATCTAAAACTCGTGTAGTTGTCTGCTGGTGAAATATTTCACCTCGGTATTAATGTTAACTTCGTTCAATAAAATTCTTCCCTGTTTATGGTTTCCGTCTGCATGCAAAGCGAGAGAGAGAGAGAAACAAAAATTGGGTTTAACGTCCACTCGACACAAACTAGGTTATTTCGGGACTAACATATGGTTCCATTTTATTTCAATAATTCGCTTGCGCGTAGGGGTCTTTAGCAGTGGGAGGAAACCGGGGTGCCCGGAGGAAACCCACGAGGTTGAGAAGGCGCCCCCTATCTCCATGCCACATACGCTCACACCACAGCCGCAAGCCAGAGGTGACTGGACAGCTAGAGGTCGAAGCGCGGCACACTAGACAACTAGGCCACCCCCCCCCCCCCTGCATGCAAAGGAGAAAAGTCGGGGGTGAGCGCATAATCCAAGTCTAAGGTCTCATTTCCTAGCAATTGATTTCAATGATTAACGTATATGTAATAGTATTATTACCTTGACAGTATACACAACATTTGAACAAAGATTTATAGGATATGTATAGAATTTCTCGATTAAAACCATTAAATTAAAGTGTTTGTAGATTGGTCACATGTATTGATAAATATTATCTATTTTGATTATATAATTGTTACTCATTTTTATCTTGTGTCATTTGTTCGTTACTAGTAACTGAATAATTTGCACGAATTCTCTTTACCATCTCAGATATGACGTCATACTTCGACAATTTCGTCGTCTAATATAACTCAATGTGATTGGCTGTTGCATTAGTCCGTCGTATGAAAATAAAACTAGTTCAATCCATATAACAAGCTGTTCATTCATCCATTTATCTGATAAGTTTGTCGTATCGTGTAAACGCAACTTTAACTCGTAGTGGATGTACTTTTAACTGACAACTGAGCATTTTATTAACGTAAGAGATAACGATGTAGTATCATATCAATCTAAACCACGTGACAATCTTATCTGGAAAGGTATTTCACAATTACTAGTATGATGCGATGACAGTGCGGTTAATCAACATGGCGGAATATATACTAAGACAATTTCTTATAATATTGTTTGTTACAAACACACTGGCTGGACTTGATATTCGTAAGTTTATATAATTTAACACCTGACGTGGGAGTTGATATGGATCAAGATCGATATCAGTTATTGGGCTAATATATGAATATAATTAGTTCACGTGACATAGCAAGGGTATAATAACCCCGCCCATTCCCTCTCTCCCTCCATTATAATATTGTATAGCACAATATATGCCCCTCCCCTCAAGAATCTGGATAATATACAATACAGTAACATATGAGGCCATGTCCATCTGATCTAATAATTAAATGAAATGGGGTTTAACGTCCTACTGTTCTGCTCCGACTGGGATAATGAAGACGGATATACGTCATACAGTGTTTTATGGGGGAAATTGTGCCCGGACAGCGGCACTACGGCCTACTCTTATATCGAAATCCAACTGAGCATTCCTCTAACCAGTGGCGCAGGATAAACTGCCTGGGAAGGAACCGTGTCTAGTCGATTGGTCCTGTTTACAAGTTAGCGTGGACGTAAAAGTAACCCCAAACAGATGCATTTAATAAAATTTAATATCACACACCATAATGGATAATCAACTTGTCCATGGCAACATTGTAATTTATTAATCAGTAGAATCTAGTATCAAACATGACCATAACAACATTACTATTTATTTCATCTGTATCGTATGAAATGTAACAATATATCACTGTAACATTATATCCATTTAATCATAAGGTCAATATTAAAGGACATGATTATACATCAGTAGGTCTTCAACAACTGTTAAATATTATTGGAGTTGACTAAAACTACATTGGTCAATGATGTCGGTTGATCATCCTATCCGAACGGCTAGTTGCCTTCCACACAAGCGCCGCCCTTAACTGGAAAAATACCGAAGTTAAACTTGGGGAGCATGTTAAAAATAACTCGTTGAGACTTGTACTTCGAAACTAAGTTAAATCAAATAAAGTTGTCGTCACAGCACATTGCGTGTCCTCATATTAAAGATATTTTGCCGCGTACAAACGGTGTGATTTGTTGATATATTTGGACTAAAAATATATTAAAATTAAATAATCTATTGAAAATTGGCTTCAATTCCCTTTCAAAACTTTGTTTTCGCAGGGTGATACCACAAGCTGTCTCCTCAATTCATTGTAGGAGGATCCATTTTTCAGAATGTTCATTTATCATACATACTGACGCCTTAGTAAATTCAACAATTATTTTCTCTCAACTTCTTTTCCATCGTTTAACTGCAGTCTTTTGTACCAAATTTGCCATATTTGTCGTGGCAATAACCTTCTGATAAATTACATTCGGGACAATACATTTTTACTATCATGTAGCTCAGATATAGCAGCCAAGAACGAAGTTAAACTCCATTTCATCTCATAGTATTTCTGTATTCCAGAATATATGTATGATTCTTGTGGAAAAGATTTGAATGTTGGTAACGGAATCCGACTGGTCAGTAGAAACCAATCCACTGATTGCAATGTAACCATTAAAACCAATATCAATGATACTAATACCAAACTTCGTATAGCTTATGAACGTCCATTAAGCCTGAACTGCACCGATGCTTCACTACATCTGTATCTGAACGGTACACTATCTGGTAGGTATAGGATAATCACATGAAAGAGAGAGAGAGAGAGAGAGAGAGAGAGAGAGAGAGAGAGGGAGAGATGGGGTTTAAAGTTCACTCGACACAAACCAGGTCATTTCGGCACTAACATCAGGTTTAATATTATTTCAATAATTCGCTTGCGCGTAGAGGGCTTTAGCAGTGGGAGGAAACCGGAGTACCCGGAGAAAACCCACGAGGATGGACAGGCGACCCTACTCCTTGTCACGCAGATCCTGGGATTCGAAACCACGCCAGTTGTCTAACCATTCAGCCATCCAGCCCCCCAAGATAATCACAAATACAGGAGTTTATTTACAAACCTACCCCACAACATAAAGGTTATGTTTTTGTATATTAATCGTTTTGCTATTAGCCCTTTGGACAATATTATTACTGCCAATTGATATTTAGATCAGGGGAGTGATGACAATTGCTCTTCGCGAGGATCATCATCCAGTGCTTGCACAGTAATAGTCGTTAATGGGAGAATAGTCCAAGGGCTTCCTTTCTCTGTCCCTAGAAATGCTACAGCCGATTTGTAGCATATTATGTCAGCAATGTTTGAAACTGGTTAAACAAAAAGACTTTGTTTAGAAAAGTCTAGCAAGCCATAATCATAGCCATACTTCATTCATATGTCATGCAGTGTCTGTGAGTTAATGAAATGTTAGATAGCATGTGATTATTGAAAATACGTGATAGTTCTTCCATTTATGATGACGCGGCGTTGTTATTCTTACTTCCAGGTCGCTTTCAGATTCAATCCTGTTGAGACAAATCGCAAAAACTTTCGTCTTCACAGCTTCTAAAATCGTGCACATATGGTCCTGTTCATGCCACTGACGACGTAGTACACTTGGCTACGAAACATTTTTTATTTTGTAGGTAGTGGTATCCAGCTGTGTAATAACCAGTCCTTTGATTCAACGTATGTTACTACATATGATACGGTGGTTATACAGATCAAATTAACTAAACATACACCAGCTGGTGGAGTTATATCTTTAAGAATTACAAAAATACGATACAGTAAGTAGGCCTTATATTTAAACGATGTCATAACAGTGGTATGTTATTATTTTAGATTCTACGTGTGACTATAGTTTATTGTTATTGTGATAATTGTGTATAATTATTATTTTAGTCTCTACGTGTGATAATAGTGTATAGTTATTATTTTAGGTTCTACGTGTGATGATAGTGTAGAGTTATTAATTTAGGTTCTACGTGTGATAATAGTGCATGGTTATTATGCTAGGTTCTACGTATGATAATAGAGTATAATCTTTATATTTAAACGATGTCATAACAACAGTGGCATGTTATTATTTAAGACTCTACGTGTGACTATAGTTTATTGTTATTGTGATAATTGTGTATAGTTATTATTTTAGGCTCTACATGTGATGGTTGTGAATAGGTATTATTTTAGGTTCTACATGTGATAATTGTGTGTAGTTATTATTTTTAGGTTCTACGTGTGATAATAGTGTATTGTTATTATGCTAGTTCTACGCGTGATGATAGTGTATAATCTTTATGCTAATGTTCATTTATTATTTTAGGTTCTACGTGTGATAATAGTATATAGTTATTACGCTATTGTTCATTTATTATTTTAGGTTCAACGTGTGACA
The DNA here is from genome assembly GCA_948474765.1 of Patella depressa. Taxonomy (NCBI): domain Eukaryota; kingdom Metazoa; phylum Mollusca; class Gastropoda; family Patellidae; genus Patella; species Patella depressa. The sequence continues at coordinate 70,419,940 of OX419718.1, read as the reverse complement.
TCAGCGAGTTTAAATGTCATAACAATAGATGCATCGATACCAGCTTAATGTGTGACACCTATGATGATTGTGGTGATTATTCCGATGAACATTGTAAGTAGTTGTTTTTGTTCTTAGGATGAGGGTGGGTTGTCATTTATGATTTGAGTTATAGGGGGGGGGGAGTAATTACAAATCGTACAGTTTTTATTTTTTTCCTAAGAGTTGATGAGTTTATCATTTATATATTGCTAGATCTCAAGCAATGTAGACTTTCATTGGCCCATTCGGATCAGAACAGTAGGACGTTAAACCCATTTTCATTACATTTCGATTTTTGAAATTCTAGGTTTTGTTTGGCCCCAAAGACCTTGTAATAAATCAGAATTTGTTTGTGACAATCACTACTGTATAGACAAGGTATTGAAATGTAATGGTCACGATGATTGCTATGATAATAGTGACGAAGATACTGTTAAATGTAAGTTAATAATATTATTTCTCTACATACCACTATATATATCTTTTCGATTGATTACTGGGGGTCACCCACCACAATAGGGTTGCCCCGAAGCTGCATTTGAGGCAACGGGAAGCTCGAGTCAGCAATGGGATGTAGGCATTATGGCATTGCACTTCCGTTTCCGGTTTCGGAGTTATAATATTTCCGGTTCATTGTATTGCCGAGTAAACATCATTAAACAGACCACTAAATCATTTCTGAAATGTTACAAATCTGGCCAGTTGTCAGTTAATTACAGATGTATGATGTAAGATAAGATAATTGTTACAAAGCTGGTAAATAAGAGCCGCCCGCTCTTGCTATAATAGTTAAGAAAATAGATAGTGCAAATTGAATACATTGAAAATTACTTTCAAAATACTTTATTCATCGTTTAAAGTTTTGACAAGACGTGGAATAGATTGTTTATTATCGTAACAAAGGTACGTGTTATTCGAGATTAAATGGCAACGGTACTTGTTATTCGAGATTAAATGGCAACGGTGTTTTTGTCCGTTTACATTTAAACCATCCGATGGTCTAGAGAGTTGATTGTAATGTTATTTGTCTGTCAGGTTGTCCATATACTGTGTTTAAATGTCATAATTGTAAATGTATTGATCCAGATATGTAATGTCATTTGTCTGTCAGGTTGTCCATATACTGTGTTTAAATGTCATAATAGTAAATGTATTGATCCAGATATGTAATGTCATTTGTCTGTCAGGTTGTCAGGATACCATGTTTAAATGTGATAACGCTAAATGTATTGATCCAGATATGAAATGTGATGGTGATGATGATTGTGGTGATGATTCAGAGGAATCAAATTGTACCCGTAAGATATTTCATTTACTATACTATTTTTTTTATCTTAATATTGATTTATTTTTAGTAATATTTATTTATAGAAACAAGATTGAAGAACAGGCAGGTTCCTTGCGCCTCTCCAGTCAGAGGATGACATAGGCCTTGTGACGTTGCACTTCTAACTCTATATTCAGACTAACAATACTTCCGGTGTAGTTAAAACAATTGATGTTTGTGACGTTGTGAACTTTGGTCACAGAAACTAAAGATTGGAGAGCAGGCAGAATCCTATAGACCGTCTCCAGTTAGAGGATGACATAGGCCTTGTGCCGTTACACTTCTGACTCCGCATGCAGACTAACAATACTTCCGGCATAGTTAAAAATACTGATGTCCATTGAGTATTGTCATTAAATGGCCATTAACACTTTGGTGTCATGGCCAGTTGTACCTGCATTTAATCAATGGCTGACTGTGTTTCTTTATCCCAGGATGGTCTGTGGTTAAAGCTTGAACGTGAAACCACACGGCCTGTCTTTGATTCAATTGGCACGTACAATCTTAACTACACTATTTGCTTCAATGACAGACTGCGTGGTTTCACCCGTACACGTTAACCATTCTCCCTCCGCTTCAGTTTAACATACTCGTGTTACCACCTTATGCACTTACCCACCGCGACTCATTGTTGTTTGTAAATGACCTAGTTTGTGTCGAGTGGACGTTAAACCCCATTTCTCTCTCTCTCTCTCTCTCGTTGTTGTTTGTAAAATCCTTTTTTAATATATGCATATTATTCATATGAACCTGTGTATTGTCTTTGTAGCGGTTGCATTTGATAGATTAGGGTTTAATAATTGTGTAACAAATGTGTACCAGTTTAACGGAATCGCGTGACACTGATCCGCGGCGGCAGCTTGTAGTTTGAAAGAGCATTTCCTAATACATACATGTAAATATTATTTATATAAACATATATTATCTTTGTAGGTTACATGTGGTAGTTTAGAGTTTAAATGTGCCAATAACAAGTGTGTACCAAGAAGTGACCAGTGTAATGGAATGAATCCGGTAAAACAAGACGTGTCATTGCTTATAATCATACCTTTCCTCTACCTAATGACTGATATACTGGTATCTTTCTGACGGTCACAGTTATCCCAGGAGTCAACGTGTTGACAGCACAATCTGTTTATAAATGACGAAACGTAAGACAAGTAAGAATCTTTGCACATTATAAAATATTCGTATTATATCTAACCATCAACAAAGGAACGAATCTATTGGCATCTTTATGTACACAGATCCTTAACAGAATGTACAATTAGCATAACGTACAAAAAGTCCTAATTATTAAACTGTACATACGTCTTTAATTAGCAAATTGTACAGACATCCATATTAGCATTATGTACAACTGATAATTTCTTTTGATTCCTTGGACCAAAATGGTTTAAAATTGATCTCATATCTGAGAATGATTAGGGAACATATTGCATTTATCAAATTGTTTTTGTGTAAGCTATATGTGATAATTGGATAGTCCGAATTATTTTCATCCAAATCTATTTAGGCCCAATGAAGTGTGAAGGACTACCAAATGGGACAACCGTAGAGGTACAGAAATTCGGTGAAACAAATAGAAGGTCAACTGGTAGCAGAAAACATAACGTCATTTAGAGGTTCTTTACGAGATGCCACAGGTATCAATTCGAACGATCAGCGGGGATGGAAGGCCAAATGATTAGCACGTGCTCGTTTTATCATATGGTCTGTCGCTGAGTCAACTGGTGTTGACAAGGAGTGAAAACTCAATAAATTATAAGAATTTATTATACCAGTAGAACCATATAAATGATATATACATGTACAATAAATTTAAATGTCTGACCTCGATATCCTGTGCAGTTTCTTTACACTTCTACTGCGCATTCTCAGAGTTAACAATCTACCTCATATTTTGTTTAAACCCATTCGATTTTCTTTCTTATCCTCTCCTACAATAAATATTTATCACGTGATGTATTTTTGTTTTCTCGTTCGTGTATTCATGTTTTTATTGTTATTTAGTTTAAATTTAATAATGTTCCAATCCATGAACACCCAATACATATCACAAACACATACATTGTATATATAAACACATAAATACACCAACTTCTGGAGATTGTATATTGAGGAGCGTTTAGAATTGCATAACACCCGCATTCAGGGTTTTCAGCAATTTGTACGACAAAGCACATTTCGTGGTTGAGCAATCAGCAAACATGTTATCAGTTTCACACCAAAGGATTTCCTTGATTCTTCTATTCAGTAGCATGTCCTTAAGGTTGGTGATTTCAAACATCACACAAAAATTTATTGTCTGTAATACAGACTTAAAGGTGGTTGTTTTACTGTTACAATCACCCGAAACTAACTCAGAATACAAGGAGTGGAGTTGCCTGTTTAACCTCGTGGGTTTTCTGCAGCTCCTGCAATTTATTCCCATTGCTATAGACCCCTACGCAGAAGATAATTATTGAAGTGATATAGAACCATATGTTAGTCTCGAAATGCCCTAGTTTGTGTCAAATGTCGACCATTCAAGATAAAAAAAATGATATCAGCTGCACACCCGTTGTTAGCCGAGATTTTAAGGTCACATTCATCGTGTGTGCCTTACAAAATAGCACAATGGATGATATTAAAAACGCTGTTGATCAAATAATCCAAGTGTGATATCCAGATAATAGGAGAGAAACTTCGTCGAAAAGCGACATTCCTGGAGTTCTCTCCCCTATATTATTTTGTATCTATATAGATGAGCTACTGACCAGGCTAAAATAAAGAGCAACTTGGGCTGCCATATTGACCATGTATTTGTTGGTGCTCTTGCATAGACTGATGGCATAACTCTTATTTCGCCAAGCCGTCATGTTCTGACGTACTTGCTTCTTATAGTAAATGAATTCTCTATAGAATACTGTGTTGCCTTTAATCCCGATAAAAGTAAGCTTCTTAATTTCAGTTCAAAAAACAAAGATGTTGAATTCAAGAGTATACTGTTTAATGATCCAGTAGACGTGGTACAAGGGTTAATCAGTGAACTGGATGTATGACGTTTGGGAAAGTAGGTCGAGGGGAAATGTGTAGGGAGTGATAGTTAGATGTATTATGAATGGTTACATTGGCTGTGGTGTTACGGTGAAATACTATGCCGCTACCGTAACACCACAGCTTTATGACAGGATTGATACCGTAAGTCCGACAATAATAAATAAACTATTTCTGATTTTAATGTTGTCTTTTCCCACCGGCACTGGCCGTACGCCAGCAACTGAAAATAGCTGACGAAACAGCTGGGGCGTCGATTGTTAGTTCGCGTACAACTTGAAAAACCGAATGTCGTACGCCATTGTGAAACTGAAAGTAGCTGACGAAGACAGTTAGGGCGCCGATTGTTAGTTCGCGTACAACTTGAAAAAACCGAATGTCAGTATGGTATTTCTGACATAATTGGTTATCGGTGACCTGAAAGCTGGTAATCTCGACTCAAAGCGAGTAATCTCGACTCAAAAGTATAGTGTATAACCTACTTACTGTCTACAGTCGTCGCTAGTCTTATTTTGTGGACGATTTACTACTCAGTAAGAAAGCCTGTGCCCAAAAAGAGTTCTCGTCTGTTATTATTAGTATAATGACTTCCTCATGTGCGGCAGGTTCGTTTGTTTTTAAAAACACTGTTTTTCGTTCCAAAAAATAGAAAAGTAATTTTTTAGCAGATGATCAAGGTTTTTCACCGAGACTAGATAATTTCTCTCGGTGTAAGGATATTATCGCTAATGAAAAAGTTAATACACTGTTGAGAAAATAGTCCCATTGGTTTCCTTAGCGGCAAATAGAACGGGAATAAACTCTGTACTGAAAAATTTTCGCGTGATCTATATAAACTGTCTTCACACACTCGATTAATAATTAGCGATATACAGGTACAGTGGCAAGTGTTATGCTTCTCAGGCTAATACCTCAAAAGTACCTCCGCGCAAAACCCTCGATTTTGGTACATGGAAAACAAAAAAAAATAGTGCCCGTGCGCGTGCCAGTAATAGAAAAACTAAGAGTTCGCGCATAAAAAATGCACGAACGTACCAGGCGCGATGTCATCAAGTTATACAAATATAACGTTTAGAATTACATTTAGGTAACTATATACATATTCATAACACAAATGATCAAATTAATGATGTATCAGTAAGTTTTTAACCAGGTTCAACTTAGTCTTTTCTAGTCCAAACATGTCCTTTCTGATATTCGTTATAAGCTGTTTTAAACTTGTTGTAGGAGTCTGTACGTTTGTCAATTCTGCGACTTGTCTCACAATAGCAATGAAAGTTTCTATTGTGCATTGAGAAAATTTAGATGATGTCTGTACAGATAGCATTCTGTACACACTTTACGACTCTAACGTCGATGTACAACTCTTCAAAAGATTCATCTTATTTTTAAAAAAAAAAAAAAAAAAAAATATCTCCATAAATGACAATTAATGTACCAGAATAAGTGGCCTACTTTGGCTCCCAACGGAAGTTTTTCTAGCATTTAAACAGTTTTAAATATTCTTGTAGCACACATTAACACTATAAACCTCAGAACGCCTCATTGGGCATTTCTGCTGTCCAAACGTAGCAAAATTTGTGTCTCGTTGTAGCGATGTAAAAAATAAAATTGCCCTGTTTGTCTGGAGTTCCAAAACGGGTTTTGGGGGGTTTTTTTAATTGCACTGTTTTTGGAACGAGGTATTTTGTTCAGAACGAGACTGGGTAAAAATGCCTTTTTTTACTAACATGGATGTTTCTTTGATTGTTGGCGCTATTTCCTATCTGTTTGATTATTGTGACATACGAGTTGAAATAATAGTGCATTTGGTTATAACTTCACAAATTACTTAGAAATCAGATTTGAAGGGGCTATTAAGACACAATCAAATGAAATTGAGTTTAACAGCCTACTTGTCTGCTTCGAACTGCGCTAATGACGACGCCCATCTGCCATACAGTGTGCTATGAGGTATATTTGGGTCGGACAGCAGCACTACGACCAACTCTTACTGTATATCGAATTCCAACTGTGTACACGGATTAGACAGGATCATTGCAGTACAATGTATGTGACGTCAGAAGGACATGAAGACTGACATTTTTGAATGTAATAAATGATTTTTAGAGCGGCGGAGTAGTGCACTGAAGTAGATATTTACTTTTTGCGTCCGAATTGTTGAATTTTAAAACTTGTTGTGGACATATTCAAACCAAAATCACAAAATCTTGTTTGGAGCTAAATAAAGACTGAGAAAATTTTATTTTTGTTGTCATCAGCACTTATTATCATGCTTTTGGGCCAAGTTATGAATATAGTTGGTATTTCTTTGGTGAATGTGATTAAGAGAAAGAGAAGGTTTAATATCCATTGATACAAACTAGGTCATTCCAGGTCTAAGACAATGGTTCAATTTTATTTCAATAAAATGCTTACGCAGGGGTCTTTAGCAGTGGGAGGAACGGGATCACTCCAAATAACAAAAAATATTATATCTTATCAACAAAAATTACAGTGCTACATTTAAAATCTGCATTTTAGACTTCTTAACGCCCTTAATACTGACAAAACTTAAACATTATTAATGTGGGCATTTCTAATGTGGACTTCCAACTTTCACATCATCCCAGAGTACTGTAGACCTACACAACATTCTACAAGTCCGAATCTCGTCAAGTCCGTAATGTCGTCACAGAGCTGCACTTTCGATTTTAGTCTGGACCAGTCAAGTGCGCAAAGTTTTCACAGACAGAGTCTGTACTATTTGTTTCATGTAGGCTTACAGTACTTGATAATGAAAACAAAATAATATCATCAGCATAATATAGTAGGCCTAATGCAGGGACAGGGGTATCATTTAATTTAGGGACAAATCTAGTACTAATCCATTGTCATTCAGGTTCTTGGTCCATCTTGCCAAGCCACCCAAGTAAATCATCGCATTTAATTAGCAATTTATTGAGAACCGTTGGCCTTTGTTTCAATGACCTAGTCACTGTGGATTGATTTTGTATGACGTCGGGACAAACGTCAACGAACGAAAATACTGTAAATATTGGAAACAAGTGGCTTTGATATCGTTTTGCGGGGAATATTTAAAAGCAAATCAAAATGGCTAAATTGAATTTGAAGAAGAAACATATCTGTGTGAATTGGCCTTACATTACGAATTGTAGATAAAAAAGGAGCCGAAGCGAGAGGAGGTAAAATCGAGGCTTCAACAGGCATTGCATTCCTGTTCCCTTTTTTTTAATTATATATTGTCTAGTTTGCTGTGTATACAATATATACCAAAGGCGGATTCAATTGGGGGGGGGGGGGCGAAAGGGGCGCCCCCCCCCCCCTAATTTTCGACAGTGCCCTTTTTTACTACTGAAAGTACCTTTCAACTAGCTTTTTTGCTCGATTTTGAGGCTCCTTTTCTACGATTTCCAAACGTTTAGGCGAAAATATCAGCCAAATAACTCTTGAATTGGCTACAGATGCAAGGGAATGACGGCATGCTCCGTCTCCGCGGTCATTGCCCTCATTTTGCGGCGCCACCCCCCTTTTCAAAATTCCTAGATCCGCCCCTGTATACGGATAGAAGGTCAGATTCTATGGAAGGATAACATTGTCAATATTATTTCAATTTTCACGGTGCAGCATACATATTATGTTAGCAGTTCAAAATACCTCATTTATTTTTACAATTTGCAGTTTCCATTTCTCCACAATACCATTGACATAGTGTTAAAATACAGAATACACTTTACAACAGATTTTGCATTATAGACAAAAATGCATAATACATGTAGATAACATATTAGAATTAGAACATACATGTATAGATAGGATCTATGATGAAGCTCATTTGCATCAGAAAAAAGTCAAGACTAGGACGTAAATTAATCTTTTACGTGCTCAATCTACAAGACAGAGAGAAATGGGGTTTTACGTCCATGCGACACAAACTAGGTCATTTCGGGACTAACATATGGTTTCAATTTTATTTCACTAATTTGCTTGCGCGTAGGGGTCAGCAGTGGGAGGAAGCCCACTTAGTTGGGCAGATGACCCTACTCCTTGTCAGGTACAACCGGGGATTCGAAACCATACCAGCTGACTCAATGACAGGCTCTATGATACAGCGAACATGCTAGCCATTCAGCCATCCAAACCCCATCACTCTACCGGGTCAATAGGCAGAGATCAAGCTGGCATATGATACAGCGAACATGCTAACCATTCAGCCATTCCAAACCCATCACTCTACCGGGTCAATAGGCAGAGATCAAGCTGGCATATGATAAGTCACCATTCAATAAATCGGCTTGTCATCCAAGAAGAGCGAAATCAAGCTACATGTAGCATACAACAATAAGGAATTTGGTGGATGACCCACGGTATTAAAGTCCGACCTTATACCATAAACACCTCCCATCCCCCGCCCCGGGTAAAGGAAGTTGACAAATATTGGTACATCAAATAAAATAAAACCAAGTACGAACAATCCAAACCATTAGTCAAAATTCGAAGCCCAATAAAAACGGTCGAGGCAAAATAGTGTAATCAGCAAATGGACTGTTCACCGTGTACAAAATACACGACAAACAGTGGTAACAGGTGTCCGGAAGAGTAAGCTTACCCTGCCTGGCGCCACACCCGCCATCGCTGCATCCAAACTATCAGACGAAATCTCAATGAAATAGCATGATTGGCCAATGGACTATCGGTATACAAAATGCACGCGATGAACAGTGTAAGATCGACAAGGTTCTGAACTAAGTTTTAAAACAAAGTTCATTGTTTGTCCTCCCCGCTGTCTAGCAGAAACACTATTTGATGGATTGGCTTGGAATTGTTAGGGCCGTCTGGCCATGGGCCCAATTCGGACACACAATTTCGGATTGATACTCATTGGGGTTCCAAAGATATTGCGTCTGCACGGACTTGAGTCAAAGTTAACTTTGGATTAAAACAATTAAGCTTGAACATTTGCTTTTCGGAAAAAATCTTTAATTTGATGACTTAAAAGTTTGATAATTGAATTTTCTGCCCGGTTTAATTGCTAAATAGATGACAATCTGCGCCGTTTTTAAGCAGACCCTGCAAATATTAACCTCGCACAATCTTTGGCAAAAACACGTGTACATCTCGAAGGGGGCTATTGTAGAAAAATATATGGAAAACATTAACTTTGTTACGGTCTTTCACCTAGGTTTAGGGCTTTTCATCCAGCCCTCGTATGTTAGGGCTTTTCATCAAGCCCTCGTATGTTAGGGCTTTTCATCCAGCCCTCGTATGTTAGGGCTTTTCATCCAGCCCTCGTATGTTAAATTGTAACCGCTCTCAGAAAAGGCTTGCGTAGTTTCAAATAAAATATACTTTTTGGGCAACTGATAGGGGACATGTACCGTCTGACCCGTATAGAAGTACACTGGACACCTCAATGGGGACATGTTTCATCTGACCCTTATAGACGTACGCGGAGCAACACACGTGAGTTATGTATCATCTATGAAAATATATTAAGTATTTTATATAGAGCCGACAATTCAACTCTACAAAACAAAATAAATGAAATTACAACAGGGATAAAATCTTAATCCATAAAAAGACATAATGGTTAAAATAATAGAAAACATAAAGTACACACGTGGTTAATCCTTAAAGACATACGCTGATGTGACAATATAATCTTTATCAAATTCTCTAGGATCTTTTGATAAAACCAAATCATGCATTTCTTTAAATAGTAATTCACATATCTGTAATTTCTGTTCCTCGACCCGTTCGGCACCCAGTGCAGTATGGAAGGTAAAATAACCATGTGTTTTTGAATATTTTATGATGTCGCGTGCGAAAGTTTCTCTGTCATCTATTCCTGTTGATTATAAATAAAGAATGGTTATGACATAAAGCCAACATAACTTGGCTTTGGGAAGTGGAATGAGGTGTTCTAGGAGTCGCAAGTTCCAACCTGGATATTCACAAGAAATGGTTGCCAGGTGATCCACCAAATCTGTAAACTAACGAAGTAACAATCAGTACACCCGCCCTTTACTACACTAGGATCTGGAAGAGTTGTTATAACCCGCGCTCTGGTTTAGTCCATGCAACGGTCGGCTGCAATGAGTTCTTGGCGCGCAATGCACGGAACTATGGATATCCTACTAGAAACATCCGCGTCCAATGTCCGACGTCAAAGGGTCAAAAGCCGCTCGCCTGACCCCTGACGCGACCTCTGGTCAGATCTGTATTTTAATCAGATTGGGAAAACAAGTAACCCGACTAAGGAACACAAGTATTTAAGTACCCACCTTTCTCTAGTCTCTTTTTCCAATCGGACACAAAGAAATGAGGAAGGGTATCTACACGAATTTCATGAACTTTCAGTCCATCATTCAGCAATTCTTTGGGATCTTGAAATGGTTTTTCTAGTTGATGCGGGTTTCTCAGGCAAAAAGCGAATGTACCTCGTTTAAACTCATCCTAAAATACATGTACGTTATTCATAGAACACGAATCTAAAATACACGAGTTAACATGTACGTTATTCATAAATACTGACGGGACACAACCCCAAGATCCGTGGGCGTTCTTTTCTTGGGGAACAAGGTTTGACGATCGTTTTGATAGAAGGGAGCCGAGTGAAGTTATCTCGAGTTTGCTACCTCTGAAAACATGGTGACATAATTTTGGATGGAGTGAACAAAGGAGGGAGAGGAACTGGTCCCAAATTTGTGTATCGTCACGTGTTCCTACTGTTGAGAATATACCCCATCCACCTACAATAAACATACACCTAGTATCACAATAAACATATGTGAACAAAGCCCAGTAGGAACACGTGACAACACAACAGCCATGGTCGCATCTCACGGTGTTTTCATCATTTTAAATATAATCTGGAAAAGTTTTTTATCTCGGGGTATTATTACAAAGGTATTTTTCATTTTATATAAAACATAGTTACGGTCGTGACACAAATTTGGGACCCTTACAAATGGAACTGTGGCGGTTCCTTTGCAATTACATAGTTGTTTTGTTATTCTCCGCAGTTTTTACTCAGTCCACAATTACGCATCCATGTAGTGTTTTTTTCCGTTAGACTACATGAATAACGTACATGTTGTCAACTCGTATATTTTAGACTTAGTATCTCTGTATCGTATATTTTAGACCCTGTATCTGTGAATAACGTACATGTTGTCAAGTCGTATATTTTGGACTCTGTATCTATATATAACGTACCAGTTGTCAACTCATGTATTTTAGACCCTGTATCTATGAATAACGCATATGTTGTCAACTTGTATGTTTTAGACTCTGTATCTTTGAATATTGTCAACTTATGTATTTTAGGATGAGTTTAAACGCGGTACAATCGCTCAGAGCCTGAGAAACCCACATCAGCTAGAAAAGCCATTTCACGATTCCACAGAATTACGGAATGATGGACTGAAACTTTATGAAATTCGAGTAGATACCGTTCCTAATTTTCATTTGTCAGATTGGAAAAAACAGTTAGAGAAAGGTGGGTACTTACATGCTCGTATTCCTTAGTGGGTGGGGTGGGGTGGGGTGGGGTGGGATGGCCTAGTGGTCTAGAGTTCCACGCTTCGACCTCTAGCTGGCCGGTCACCTCTGGCTTGCGGCTGTGGTTTCGAGCCATGGTGTGAGAATATGTGGCATGGAGATAGGGGCGCCTTCTCAACCTCGTTTGTTTCCTCCCGGCACTCCGGTTTCCTCCCACTGCCAAAGACCCCTCCGCGCAAGCAAATTATTGAAATATAAATTAAACCATATGTTAGTCCCGAAATGACCTAGTTCTCTCTCTCTCTCTCCCTCTCTCTCTCTCTCTCTCAAGTTTACAGATTTCACGGATCACCTGACAACCAATTCTTGTGAATATCAAGGTTGGAACTTGCGACTTCCAAGTGTTATGTAACATGTTCTACTAGAACACCTCGTGTCACTTCCCAAAGCCAAGTTATGTTGTTTTTATGTCATAACCATTCTTTATTTATAATCAACAGGAATAGATGACAGAGAAACGTTCGCGCGCGACTTTACCAAATATACAAACACATTCAGTTATTCAACTTTTCATGCTGCCCTGGGTGCCGAACGGGGCGAGGAACAGAAATTACAAATATGTGAATTACTATTTAAAGAAATGCGTGATTTGGTTTTATCTAAAGATCCTAGAGAATTTGATAAAGATCATATTGTCACATCAGCGTATGTCTTTAAGGATTAAAAACGTGTATACTTTATTATGTTTTCTAGTATTTTAACCATTATGTCTTTTTATGGATTAAAATTTTATCCCTGTTGTAATTTCATTTATTTTGTTTTGTAGAGTTGAATTGTCGGCTCTATATAAAATACTTATTATATTTTCATAGATGATACATAACTCACGTGTGTTGCTTTATAACGGTTAGATAAAGCATGGCTAGATTCGTTATCATTTTTGGAACATGTCTCATCCATTATCAAACATCTGGACAAAATATTAGCAGGATTTGCAACAATCATGAGCTTTGGCACGCAGGTGACACGTGTACATTTAACCCAATCATGATATAAATAATTTACATATTTACCTAGATAAGTTAATTGCATGGTAGTACAATTAATTTATTTTTGGGAGGGCCTTTTAAATAAGTTCTCTTTAGTGTTAAAGTATAGTAACATTGACCTACTGACGTTGACACGGTGAACTAATGACAGGACCGCCATTTTATTTGTTGAATCTCTAATGTTCTATTAGTCTCGGTCACCCAGAACCCCCTGGTCTTCAACGTACGGAGGGTCTGGGTCGGTTCTCAATTGTTGACGAAAATTACTGGATAATCTACCACATATAAAAACAAACTCCCGGTTACGCATGGGCAATGGAACCTTTTGGTTAAAGTTTCGGTAAGTGCTAGATCTTATGAAGCCGGACCGATTTTGCTAGATTCTATAGAGCGAGTCCCACAATTCACTTGGCACATCTATTATTAGAAACAAAATAGATACGAGAAATAAAGCATAAAGCATGAATTGCGATGAAGAATTAAGAAGATTGTGAGAAGCCATACGTCTGATTCATGACGAGATAAAATTACCATTTCAATTAAAACAAACAAAATTTTAGAGAGTGTCATTGTTGACAAGCGGGATGTTTTGATAGATTCAGTACGTGGTAACTTAAAAAAAAATGGATAACCCAGACAATGACCTGCTTTCCGTCAAATTTTGAGGACCCATCCAGACTAATATTCATAGAATATTTGTGTGGATGATAGAGACGACTATTGTTCTATGAATTAACAATTTCTACACACACACTTGCATGTAACATCTCTCCATTTCTATACTTCAATTGTCATAAATTACTTTACATTTATTAGTTTTATAATATTCGTACTTTGAATTAGATTGATCATTTGTGGTATCTGTAGTTGGTATTTAGATTTGTTTTTTGATAACCTGATAAGGTTTACTCTTTTTGATTTGTGATTTAGGTATCTGTCGACGATTTCTTTTAGTCAAATTGTGTTTTATAATATAGATTCCTTGTGTTGTTTGGTTTGTTTTCTGGATTTGTTTATTTTTTTATTTTGGGGGGGGGGGGAGGGGGATAGCCTTAATTGAATTAGTTAACATTGTGGTGTTTTAAGGAACTTAGACTTGGTTGATGTCCGAGTCTGGACTTGTATAGTTTGTTGATAGCGATATTTCTTAATAGCGATATTTCTTTGACTATTCATACACCCCTTTTCATTTGCATACTTGGCAGCACACTAATAAAAGGTAATACATTTAGGTCGTTGAGGTTATCGATCCAACCATTATTCTATAAAATATGCAATATCCAAATAAGATGGTTTGATCCGTGCATGCATGCTGTCATCCAATAGTAATTGTAAATTTTCCCGTCAATATTAATCAAACTTTATTACAAAAACATCGTCAATAATCAAACAATCAACAATAATCATACAATCATACAATGAATACGATTAACTTTAGTACAAAAACATCGGTGATTCGATCTGAAATCAAACAGCAAAATACTCAACGAGTACTAGCTATTTCTTCCATACGATTAAATTGTGTACAAGTCTTATTCTTAGTTGTGGACGACATCACCAATAGTTGTGGACGACTCCACCAACGGGTGTGGACGACTCCACCAACTCCACCAACGGTTGTGGACGACTTCACTGTGGACGAGTTTGCTTGTGGACGAGTTTGCTTGTGGACGACTTGACTGGTACCCATGGAATTAACCATCCGTGTCGTACTTTTGGTTTTGACCCCTCTGACTTTGTACAGTTGATTACAGATTAAACATCTATAATTGTACAAATGTGTTGTTATTGAATGAATGAATGAAATGGGGTTTAACGTCCTACTGTTCTGCTCCTAAACTGGGCTAATGAAGACGGAGTGTTGTTATTGATATGTTCCCATTTGAATATTGTTCACAATAAGAAACAAAATAAATAAGTTATGTTACAGGATCATTTTGTTATACGAAAAACTAAATGATGCATTTTCTATGGCGCTCAGTATATAAGCAATAATTTAAGTTGTATTTAAAACTGTATGCCTAATTTGGTTTTAAACTTTTAGTGTTTCGCGCTTTTGTAAATTTGTGTGGTTTTCCTGATTTTATAGTTTCTGTTTTCTTCATATTCTAAGAGCACCTTTGTCAGAGTACGTTTCTTATAATCTTATATATTTCATTATTATGTATTATGTGTATAATAATCCTAAACCTATTATTATTACCTGTAATAGGCAACATATCTCTGTTTTATAAAATTAGTTAATCGTCATTATAAGCTATATGTATACCACATAGTGGTGGTGTTAACTTTTCTCGCTTTTGTATATAAACGAATTTAGTTCTTTTTACTATTTCAGTGCTTTTTTGATCTTTTGTAAATAAACAGGTTTGTGTTGTTCCTATTGTCTGTCTCTATGGTTTAACCCACGACTTGGAAAGGTGGAAGTTTGTCCGTGGTTCCTGCTACACTGACTCCCCAGTCACGTTGATATACGGGGGAGTGATCAAGCAGATTTTGCAGCCAACGCTGCTTTAGATCTTCCCGTTTTAATTCTTTAATTCTAAATCTTCAATAAATCATTTCATTCATCACATTAAGCCTCGCTTTGTCGATTGGCCAAACTCCTATAGAACGAACAGGAGGGATGAATATGTTTTGTGTTGCTCTCGTATAGACCATACTTTTTAAACACATATTTTCATCTTAAAGCGAGATCTTCAACCAAGGTGAACACTTTCATGTTCCTTTGACGGCTAAGCTCCCCTTGCACCTTGATTGAATGCAATCATCTCAAAGGTACCTGTAATAACATCGACAGGTTTACCTACATTTGTAATTATGGAGGAATTGAATATTAGACCAAGGTGTTTGTGGTCAGTTGTACCTAGGACGTCGATAATGTTAAAATTCAGATAACACTCAAGCGGTTATACAACACTCCCAATTCGCAATTAGGTTTGCCACAAAGCTTTACACTTTCATTCCGCTTGTCAGTGATGCAGAACGGGGGGCGTGACAAGGACAACTGTCTTATCGTTCGGATGGGACGAAAAACCGAGGTCACGTGTACACATTGGCGTGCCCATAAAAGATCCCTTGGCAGTTGGAATTCGATTTCAGAGTAAGTCGTAGCGCCGCTGCCGGGACAAAATTTCCCTCATAGCACACTGCATGGCGTATGCCAGTCTTCCATTAGCCCAGGACAGGTGCAGAAGAGTAGGACGTTAAACGCGATTTCATTTCATTGCGATTTGCGATGCTATGCTAAGCTTGTAGCGCCGCCTGCAATTGTGAATTTAGACAAAAACTAAATACTTTCATTGCGGTTATAACTTAATTTCCGTAAATTTGTTTAATTTGCCAACTAGGTCACTTTCTACCACCAATAATACGAAACTGCAAGGTGGTATCAATGTTTAAAAAAATATATACCGTTGCCTTGGGCGTGCGAGCGATGGGGTGGGGGCAAGAGGGGATGGGTGGGCTTCCACATAGTGGTGGTGTTAACTTTTCTCGCTTTTGTATATAAACGAATTTAGTTCTTTTTACTATTTCAGTGCTTTTTTGATCTTTTGTAAATAAACAGGTTTGTGTTGTTCCTATTGTCTGTCTCTATGGTTTAACCCACGACTTGGAAAGGTGGAAGTTTGTCCGTGGTTCCTGCTACACTGACTCCCCAGTCACGTTGATATACGGGGGAGTGATCAAGCAGATTTTGCAGCCAACGCTGCTTTAGATCTTCCCGTTTTAATTCTTTAATTCTAAATCTTCAATAAATCATTTCATTCATCACATTAAGCCTCGCTTTGTCGATTGGCCAAACTCCTATAGAACGAACAGGAGGGATGAATATGTTTTGTGTTGCTCTCGTATAGACCATACTTTTTAAACACATATTTTCATCTTAAAGCGAGATCTTCAACCAAGGTGAACACTTTCATGTTCCTTTGACGGCTAAGCTCCCCTTGCACCTTGATTGAATGCAATCATCTCAAAGGTACCTGTAATAACATCGACAGGTTTACCTACATTTGTAATTATGGAGGAATTGAATATTAGACCAAGGTGTTTGTGGTCAGTTGTACCTAGGACGTCGATAATGTTAAAATTCAGATAACACTCAAGCGGTTATACAACACTCCCAATTCGCAATTAGGTTTGCCACAAAGCTTTACACTTTCATTCCGCTTGTCAGTGATGCAGAACGGGGGGCGTGACAAGGACAACTGTCTTATCGTTCGGATGGGACGAAAAACCGAGGTCACGTGTACACATTGGCGTGCCCATAAAAGATCCCTTGGCAGTTGGAATTCGATTTCAGAGTAAGTCGTAGCGCCGCTGCCGGCACAATATTTCCCTCATAGCACACTGCATGGCGTATGCCAGTCTTCCATTAGCCCAGGACAGGTGCAGAAGAGTAGGACGTTAAACGCGATTTCATTTCATTGCGATTTGCGATGCTATGCTAAGCTTGTAGCGCCGCCTGCAATTGTGAATTTAGACAAAAACTAAATACTTTCATTGCGGTTATAACTTAATTTCCGTAAATTTGTTTAATTTGCCAACTAGGTCACTTTCTACCACCAATAATACGAAACTGCAAGGTGGTATCAATGTTTAAAGAAATATATACCGTTGCCTTGGGCGTGCGAGCGATGGGGTGGGAGCAAGAGGGAATGGGTGGGCTTCTTCGCCTCTCGAAGAAGACCGGTGACGCTCTCTGTAAACCCGAAATTATTTCGGGCACCTGTCAGATCATTGACCAAGGCCCATACAAGTACGCAAACCCGATTTCCAAGCATTTCAGACCAAAGTTTCCTATCTTTTCTTTCTCCTGTCCAGTGTCCTGTCCTTCCCTTCTTTCTTTCTCTTCGGGGAGTTGGGATAGCCTAGTGGATTAGAGTGCCGTGCTTCGACCTCTAGCTGGCCGGTCACCTCTGGCTTGCGGCTGTGGTTTCGAGCCCTGGTGTGAGCGTATGTGGCATGGAGATAGGGGCGCCTTCTCAACCTCGTGGGTTTCCTCCGGGCACTCCGGTTTCCTCCCACTGCTAAAGACCCCTACGCGCAAGCGAATTATTGAAATAAAATTAAACCATATGTTAGTCCCGAAATGACCTAATTTGTGTTGAGTGGACGTTAAACCCCATTTCTCTCTCTCTCTCTCTCTCTCTCTCTTCTTTCTCTTCTCCCCCTCCCCTTCTTTCTACTTTTTTTCTTTATAAGCTTAGGCCCACTTTTTCTTAGTGAGCTGAGGCCAGGTGGGCCCAGTCCAACACTGATGCTCATAAATATAAAGTTCATTTTATTGTCGTGGTAATTTATCATAATGTCCACAAAGACTGACAGTTTTACCAACTGTCGTGGTATCAGCAGTAATTTATCATAATGTATATAAAGCCTGTCAACAAGGTTTCCATAAATCTTAAATATATATTCAGAAAGAATCCCCTCTGTAGCACAAGTAAAAAAAAAATTGTAAAAGAGAAATTAATTTTTATTAGAACCTTCCTCGAACGTTTAGTGAAATAGTTTGGTTATATAAATGGCCATGCTTTCCCAAAAATGTATATTTTCTTGTGTCGTTAGCTTAATGGTTGTGGAAGTTGAATGAAATTAAATGGATTGTAACGTTTTGTTGTACCGTTGTGTGATGAGAGAGAGAGAGAAAGAGAGAGAGAGAGAGAGAGAGAGATAGAGTGGGGGGTCGAAATAAACTTGAAGCAATGACAGAACTTATATTCACACTCACTCGTTAGATGTCAGGCGACTTGGCTGCCCCACAACCCAACATTGTCGGAAGCTTGTATTCGCTTGGGTGGCTCGCTTTGAAATTTTAAGCTAAGTGACTTAACTTTTAATATCTTAAACGTATTAATAATATGCAACTGTATTTTAATCAATTTAATGGTATTTATCTGGCAGTTGTCAAATTATAAATCTGTCAATAAATATTAATATTTGTCATAGAATATAAATATATATTAAAAATATGTCAATAAATAAATTAACCATTGCGTATGCATAGCAGATGTGAACAACACCAAATATATAAATATCTTGCTAATTGGTTTTACTTTTATTATTATACAGTCAACTCTAAACTACAGAGCGAGTTGGGTTCGATACAGGGTAAGTTTGAAACGTACAAGCCAAGTTTTAAGTATCATGGCTTACACAGGAAAATTAAGGGTCTATTGGTTTGAACCATGAGCGTGAAGCCATCAGGTCTGTCATTGAGTAAAGTGGCGTGGTTCCTCCTCGTGGGTTTTCTCGTCCGGTTCGTCTGGTTTTTTCCCACTGCTAAAATCGAAGTCAACACAAATAGTGCGGCATCGCATAAAAATTTGGATTGATTCTTTCATACGTCCGAAGTTTATGGATCGATTGCGAATTTTATTGTTGATAAGTAACTATTAGGAAACGATGTACAAATTTCCTTTTGGTGGCAGATTTTATGTCACAATTTTTGAGGTCATTTTGTTTAAGTTTCTGGTTAAAATCCCTATGCTGTGCCAACTTGATTTTCTTGAACCAGCAGTTTTACAAGAAAGTTCATAATCCGCTACAAATGAGATATTAAGGAGTTTGTTTTTATTATCCGATAAGAATCTTTTGAAGTAAAGGAGCATGCGCTGATATATGTCCAGCGATAGTGGATGAATACCACATTCAGCTAGACATCCCATGTTACTGGCAAGCTTAGGCACATTCAGAATGGATTTACAAATGTTGATCGTGCTTTATTTTCTTCAAATTTATCCCATCTGTCAATCTCAATTATGTTTTTGTTTTTGATAACATATGAACTCCAATTCTCTGCACTATAATGGGCTCTCTGCTTAACAATAGAATGATAAAGTTGTATCATTACTGTAAAGGGCAATGATTCAGTACAGCATACATAGAGCTTGAACGTTTGTCAAGGTAAGCAATGTCTTATTGTGTGCCAGGCTGATTTACTGTTATAGTGTGGTGAATATCCTTGTTCTGGTAGATACTGTGCCAGGCGAGGGGGGGGGGTGGCCTAGTGATCTAGAGTGCCGCGCTTCGACCTCTAGCTGGCCAGTCACCTCTGGCTTGCGGCTGTGGTTTCGATCCCTGGTGTCCGGTTTCCTCCCACTGCTAAAGACACCTACGTGCAAGGGAATTTATAGAAATAAAATTTATCCATATGTTAGTTCCGAAATGACCTAGTTTGTCTCGAGTGGACGTTAAACCCATCTCTCTCTCTCTCTCTCTCTCTCTCTCTTCATTAACAATCTAATTAAAATACAAAATACACTGTCGACAAGATCTTTCACCAACCGCCCGGGTATTGACTTTTTAAGCTTTTACTACGTAACCCACAGGAGTACCGCAATACACGCAAATCAAAGCCGATAATTATAAGCTGAAAATTGTTTTCCTGATTTTCAGAAGATGAAGTGTGTTAGTATATTTCTTGTCGTTGTGTGTTTAGCCATGCTAGTTTATGAATTCGAAGCATCTTGTGGCTATAACGCGAAG
This sequence comes from Patella depressa, assembly GCA_948474765.1. Taxonomy (NCBI): domain Eukaryota; kingdom Metazoa; phylum Mollusca; class Gastropoda; family Patellidae; genus Patella; species Patella depressa. Next base: position 70,399,513 of record OX419718.1, on the reverse strand, counting down.
AATCCCCCGGGTAAGTAATATATGTATTCTGTCTTGGCGGCAGATTTTTCTTGTAGATTTTGTTTTGTGTGTAGTGCGGTCCCCTTGCACTTGCTATTACATTGGTTAAATTAGGGCAATGTGTAGGTTCGTGAAAGAAGTGACGACGTTGACTCAAAATTCCCATCAAGATAAGACCTTGCATTCATCTATCTTCTGTACAGAATATTTCCCGGATCTGTGATCCAGAATACATAAACCGACGTCTACAGATAAATGTGTGTCAAGTTTCCCCATAGATCTGAAACGTATTTAAATATCGAAACATTCGACTGTATAATTATGCTTTCGACACAAGCACATAATTGCATAGTGTATCTATTTTAATCTATTTAAAACACAGTCCATATTTCGTTTCGTTTTTATACTTTCGATGGCCTACACTACGGAGAACGCTAGATCGGAGACGGTCCTACGCAAATTGTGACGTCATATGTGAATTGTGGGTTAGGGTAAGGGTTAGGCTTGATCATGGGTTAGTATTAGGGCTAGCCCTGTTTATATCTCGGGATTTTGACAAAATCTACAGGTCCTAGCCCTTACCCTAACCCTAACCCACAATCTATATATGACGTCATATGTGCTAAAATGCGTAGGACCGTCTCCGATCTAGCGTTCTCCCTACACTACATATAGTGTAGTGTAGTGAAGACAAGTAAAACGAAATTTTCAACTATAAAAACGAAACGAAATATGATCTGCGTTTTAATGAGAATGGCTTCAAGAATACACAAATTTTTATAGTATAGGTAAGCTAATCCGTCGATGTATATAATATATTATAATTCCTAAACTGATTCCGCTGATGTATCTTTATATTAGGAAAACTGATTCCGTCGATGTATTGATAGAATAGGAAAATTGGTTCTGTCGATGTATATGTATTATACGTTTATTGGTCCTGTCGATGTATTTATGTAATTCATAAACGGATTTCGTGGATGTATCTATTTAGTATACTTAAACTGATTCCCTCGATGTATTTATATATTATAATTCCTAAACTGATTCGATCGATGTATATATATATTAGGTAAATTCATTCCGTCGATGTATCTTTATATTATACGTAAATTCATTCCGTCGATGTATCTTTATAATATACGTAAATTGATTATGTCGATGTATCTTTATATTATACGTAAATTGATTATCTCAATGTATCTTTATAATATACGTAAATTCATTCCGTCGATGTATCTTTATATTATACGTAAATTGATTATGTCGTTGTATCTTTATATTATACGTAAATTGATTATGTCGATGTATCTTTATATTATACGTAAATTCATTCCGTCGATGTATCTTTATAATATACGTAAATTGATTATGTCGATGTATCTTTATATTATACGTAAATTGATTATGTCGATGTATCTTTATAATATACGTAAATTGATTATGTCAAGGTATCTTTATATTATACGTAAATTCATTCCGTCGATGTATCTTTATATTATACGTAAATTGATTATGTCGATGTATCTTTATATTATACGTAAATTGATTATGTCGATGTATCTTTATATTATACGTAAATTCATTCCGTCGATGTATCTTTATAATATACGTAAATTGATTATGTCGACGTATCTTTGTGATATACGTAAATTGATTATGTCGATGTATCTTTATATTATACGTAAATTGATTATGTCGATGTATCTTTATATTATACGTAAATTGATTATGTCGATGTATCTTTATATTATAATTGGTAAATTGATTATGTCGATGTATCTTTATATTATAATTGGTAAATTGATTCTTTAAAAAAGTATTTATATTAAAAGCGACTTGCTTAATTGTATTATTTATACTACAGGTGCTAATGAACCATGCGTGACATCTGCGGGTACTCTAAATGTTGGAGAATCTCTGAATTCTTATACGGAATGTCAAAGTTATACTTGTGGAGCGTCTTATGTTTCTTGGTGTGGGTAAGATTCTTTTTTCAGGATACGATTTTAAAGTCGAACTTGATCTTTGATATTTTAGGCCCGTCGATAGCCGTTAAGATGGTCAAGGTAGTTTGTCCTGGTTCGGTATTTTAGGCCTGTAGATAAAGGTTTATAAAGCAACGCTGAGATACACACCCACGATCTGTTCAACTGTCGACAGTTTAAACGGCGATTTAAGTCTAACATATGGTTTAATCTTATTTCAACAATTCACCTGCGCCTTGTGGTCGTTTAGTGAAATGTTTTGGTTATACAAGTGGCCATGCTTTCCAATAAATGCATATATTGTAGCACAGTTAGTTTAAAACCGGGGAACCCGGAGAAAAAATGCGAGGTTGGACAGGCGACCTTACTCTTTGTCACATTCGGTGACAGACCGTTTGATACAACACGCACCTACCTAATAAGGAATATGGTCCCCGCCCCCCCCCCCCCCCCTCCCTGTGTTAAAGACCCCTACACGCAAAGGGGGTGGCTTAATGCTTAGCACGTGCGTGCTGTATCGTTAAACCTGTCATTGAGTCAAATGGGGTGTTTTCGAATCCCCGGTTGTACGTGGCAAGAAGTAGGGTCGCCTGTCCACCCCCGTGAGTGGACGTTAAACCACATTTCCTCCCTCTCTTACCCATGCATATTATTGACATACAGTTTGTCTTTGTTTCAGAATTGGTTATAATGGCGGTGTATTTTCTATCCCCGGATGTGTCCAACAAAATCTGGACAAGTGTTGTTTCCAGTTTGTAAATGCTTCTGACTCTTCCCAGATCTGCATGGAGAAAAAATGTCCGACTTAGTAACTTTGCTAATAAAATGAATAATCTTGAAGTGGCATTTAACGATTGAGAAACACATTTTAGTTAAAACAGAAAACCAATTATTATGGGAGACAACCACTTGATTTATTATGCATTGTGCTTGATAATTATAACACGTACATTGTCCATAAACCGTGCTTTTACAATATAACAAGTGATTGATTCTCATAAAAATTATGTTCTGTTAATATAATAATGGCTTTTATTATCCGTGTTATATTATTAATACATTATTCAAGAGCCATATTTGTCTGTTACATGTCTTTCTTTAGATCTTAATTAATTAGCCATTTTATTACCATCAAATGGTCACAATCAACTGATGATTTGCCGAAAATCTATCAAAAATTTCATTTAGAAATACTGAAAATAATTAGTATATATTATAACGTATTATCCCCCAAATAGAACCAAGGAGGAGTATATTTAACTGTCCAAATAGAACCAAGGAGGAGTATATTTAACTGTCCAAAGGACATTTATGTCAGACACAATCTAAAGTGTCCATGTCAAAAAACATACCGGGCCAAAACTGAATCACAACGGTCATCTTCTGTTACAACCATATCCAGTTTACAGTATACAGGTCACAATTCTATGGAATACAATTACTGCTTATTACTGAGCGACGTTTCAACTAGGCTTCTCTAGTCGTTATCAAGCAATGATAAAATCTAAAAAGAGACAAGTCAATATATACATGTACACAACAATACTTTTTTAATGCTGACAAACCAGAAATCTACAATTGCTCGTACCTAAAGGGAATCTAATTTAATTAGGGATTACAAATTGAAACGTTATTGACAACATTCAATAAGACCACTTAACTAAAAATAAAAACAATAAATAATTGATTAATGGTTTAGTATTTACAGTAGCCTTGGATGTCATCAGTATGCCCTGCCTGTGGACTCGAGTAACTGTTTTAGATATATTTGATTTGTATCCACTGATATTTATTGGGTATCACTTTTTTCTTTTCTTAACAATCTAGTATGAATATTATAGGTTTAATAATAATATAAAACCATTGTCCCATTAACACCATGTACAAATCCGATGGGTTCGTTTTCCCCAATTGCCTAATGCCAAACACGTGGACATTTATACATCATTTTTAACTAAGATACAATCCAAATTTTAGTAATTTGATTGGATAATATTTGATTGATTTTAGTGCTTAGCCAATCAACATTGAAGAATCCACTAAGATTTCGATTTTATCTTTAGTTAAAATTTCGTGAAACTGGCCCCAGAATTGTACATCTTCCTGTACATATTTTATACTCAGGAATAATTCAAAATGCAATGGTAAAATATTATATGGCTTTGAGTTGAAGTCCCCCTCCCCTCCATCCATACACTTAATGATTATAAAAATAAATATATACTAAGGAGATAAATAAATGTCAAGTTAGTATGGAGCTCTTAAAAGGCACATTGCATAAAACTTGCCAAATGTTTTAACTGTATATTTGTGACCACATCTCCAACTTTACCTGAGCAATCAGTTGCTATCGACACTCGCAGTGGACACACCAGATACTGATGTGTTGACTGTGTACTGACTCTAATCCGTCCCGTAAAGCCTTAGAATCGTGATGAAATAATCACGTATGTGTCAACTCTGGTGAATCGTTGACTCGTATACAAATTTGTGGCGTAGCCTAAGATTATTTTTTTTCGCGGGGGGGGGGGGGGGCGAATTGTTAGCACGTGCCCTCTGTATCATAAAGCCTGTCATTGAGTCAACTGGCGTGGTTTCGAATCCAAGGAGTAGGGTCGCCCGTCCAAACACGGGTCCTCCGGTTTCCTCCCACTGCTAAAGAACCCTCCGCGTAAACGAATTATTGTAATACAATTAACCCATTTGTTAGTCCCGAAATGACCTAGTTCGTGGCGAGTGGACAGTCAATGCTTTAAACAAACGACATGAGCTTAAATTTGCCTTACAGCGTAACGTGTCCGTTTTTCGTAATCGCTTCTTAATAATAGGCTAGCCACAAAAGGCGTTGACATACGCCCGCTTAGCTGGTACGTCTCCAATAACAATATAGCCATACATTAGCAGATTCTCCTAAAACAATAAACTTGGATAATGAAAAAATTGGACAAGGATTCTTTTAAGAAATCTGATCTCTATCGTGTTCCCTAGCTTTTCCAGACACGTAATATATTTCTAAACAGAAAGTCCTTAAACATCATTTCTGTTAAAAACAATACTGATAGTCTCCATCCCGTTCACAGGGATCTATGAAATGAAATGAAATGGGGTTTAACGTCCTACTCTTTTGCCCCTACCTGGGCTAATGGAAGACGGGCATACACTATACAGTGTGCTATGAGGGAAATTTTGTCCGGGCAGCGGCGCTACGGCCTACTCTTATATCCAATTCCAACTGCCAAGGGATTTTTTACGTGCACTCCAATGTGTACACGGGACCTCGGTTTTTCGTCCCATCCGAACGACTAGGCAGCTGTCCTTGTCATGCCCTCCTTCTGCATCACTGACAAGGGGAAATCACGCCGGAAAATCGAGATGAACTTTCTCGGCCAGTGCAGGGATCGAACATCCGACCTCCAGGCTAGCGAACCAGCGCCTGATCCACTTAGCCACCGTGCCCCCCGGATCTATGAAAAGGGGAAGGTAGGTATGTGGCTATTGTGGAAAGCTGGATATAGTAAGGGGTTTTTTTTCACCTTAAGAAACCAGTGCTTCACATTAAACTTTAATGAAATGAATAGCTTTTAAAACCGTCTGTCTGTCGAATTCACATATGGTTTACGACAACCGTGGGGGGAGGGGGGACTCTGGGGCTAAAGTTCGCTGAACTCTTGAAAATCGATACGGTTCACATAAAATTTGAGAAAAAAACTTGCTGATAAAAATCTTAGCCGCTATTAAGAAGCCAGAGCTTGTGTAAACACATCTTATTGATTATAAGTAGTATTTTATTTAGTAAAAATATGAACCTAAATTAGGGAATCGACTAGACACATATGTACACCCCCCCTTCCTCCTCGCTATACAGCTACATGTAAAATAGGTCACTGTAAACACATATTTATTTATTCAGCAATATAATTTTTATTTAGTACATATATAAAACGAGATTGGGGAACTTGTTCGACTTATGTGTAACTCTCTGATATATGTAAACATGTACAGTTATCGGATATCCGTTACACATAGGTCGAACAAGTTTCCCAAGCTTTGGCTTCTTAATAGCGGCAAGAATTTTTAGTAGCAAGGTTTTTTTTTCAAATTTAATGTGAACCATATCGATTGTCAAGAGTTCAGCGAACTTTAGCCCCAGAGCCCCCCCCCCTCACGTTTGTCGTAAACCATATGTGAATTCGACATTTTATATAACAGATAGTTTTAAAAGCTATTCATTTAAAGCTCCAATAGCATTTTTTTAAGTTATATTTTTAAAATGTATTAAAATAAAGCCCAAAAATAGATTGAACCTATAAACAGTCCTACCTTGTTAAAGAATAATCCTATTAATCCTATAATTCAGTACTGCCAGTTGAGAAATTGGCAAAAATATCATTTTCAACTTCAAATTCAAACGTTTGAAGATGGCCGTCCATGGAGAGGAATGTGAAAACAAGGGAGGTAATTGAGTAACTATTTCCTCAATCACCCTATGTCACCCTTTATAATGCCCAAAAAATTTTGCCCAGGACCGTATAATAGTGAGTTGACAACCTTTTGAGCAAAAGACATAGAAATAATTATGTTTTGACTTTCTTAGAAAATGTGAAATTGGAACTTTAATTAAAGTAGGACTGTTTATAGGTTCAATCTATTTTGGGGCTTTATTTTAATAAATTTTAAAAATATAACTTAAAAAAATGCTATTGGAACTTTAAAGTTTAATGTGAGGCACTGGTTTCTTGAGATGAAAAAAAAACCTTACTATAACCAGCTCTCCGTCGCCCTTATGACCCCTTACGCGACCTTTCGCTACAATTGGTCAGGTCTTCATGCCCGAAGCAGTTAGGTGTTATGTAAACATTGCACGAGTCGTCGAACCAATGACTGACGCCACGTGCAGTCAACGCACGTGTTGTGGACAGTCATTTGTTACAGAGATAATTTCCAAACACAAAATCTCAATGGTTTTAGGCCGTTTTATGTAAGCAAATCGTATCAACTCGCGTTACACGACCGAGTATCATCACGTGGTACAAATCAACTCGCCTTAAATAAACGCCTGTATCGCTGTAGCGATTACTGTAGCGATGGCGGACCCGGCTGAACTTCTTGATGCTCGCAAAAAAACATAATTTTAATTTCTGTCTCGATAGACGAACAGCTGACAACATGTTTAATTTTGGATTTGAAAACAATTTATTCTGTCAATAGAATCCACCCCTCTTTTCTCTGTTCTTAGACAACTTCTCAACTCCGGTAACAATGATATTTTTGTCTTTATTCACATCATTTTAGAACAATTTCTCGAAATGTTCTTACCCGCTACTACTGTCGCCCGCCATCTTGAAACCAAATCGAATCGTACCCAAGTGCTGTGCGCGACGAGTTGGTCGAGTTGGGTACGCGCGTTGACTAATCGATAAAATAAATGTGCATTGTAGACAAATCGTTGTTGGCGCTTCGCTTATATAAATGCACGCTTTGATCGGTGTTGATGCGAGTTGCTTAAATAAAAAGGCCTTTTATTTCACACAGAGTATATATCAATGGGCTCGTTTGTAAAACAAAATATCCTTACATTTAATCTAAGGTCAATAAAAGGGTTTGTGGGGGTTCAATTTTCACGATTATGGAGTGGATGGAAAACGATATAGGGGAATTCCCTTATGAAATCATAAGGTTATTGTGACCCGACTTCGACTGACTATAATTAGTTCGGGAAAATAGATTTCTTGATTGATAACACGATATAAGGTTTGAATAAGTTTATATAATCCACAAATGACACATGATACAGTTAAAACAATTAATAACACGCGTAAGAGCGTAGTCGATGTTGGTTGATCTACATGTATTTCAATTCACCATAACCATTAAACACCATTTCTGTTGGTATTACACATAACTAGAACACAAAATACATTTATGCTTGACAAGTTGGCCCTGAAAATATAATAGTTGCCATTATCCATATATTCGTAACCAACAGTTCTATTGGCTATACATCCTATAATTTTTACCTTACAGTATTTGAATTACATATATAATTATATCAAACACTCATGAAACTCACAGTCCACTTGCACAGTCATCTATTTAAAGAAAGTTAAACTAAATAGCTTACCCATTTGTGGAAAAGAGCCGGTATTGACCTTCACTAAGTCTGTAACATGTGGTACTGATACATGCGTGTAATTTAGTTTTATCCCAGCTAAACTTCTGAATAACCAACCAGGACAAAGAATTACTAATCACCTGATAAACAATATTTCAGAAAGAGACCACCTTTAAAACTGTAGAGAGTCCAACGAGTTATCCTTTCAACTATACCAAAAAAATATTAAAACTAAACCCATATAAGAACTAAAACATTTCAACGACTAAAATAAAACACCATAATCCAGACAATACAATTCCAGACCCATACAATTGAAAATCCACCACCCAAAACATTTAAACGAATTTACATTATCTCACAACCAAAACTGAAGGGTTTCCTGTCAAAACGACCTAAGTCACTTTTTCCAACTTTCTAGGCGAAGCAAAAAACATGATCTTTTAAACTACTCTACCTACCAAACTAAACTGTTATTCTATGGTTAATATGTATGAATGTTGTTAATATTAACCATGAGTGCAGTAACATTGTTTATTTATAAAGGAGAAAATTTTAAAAATCTATTTTGAAGGTAATTAATTCAGAGCAAAATGACCTAAGTCAAAAAAAACTTCCAGGCAAAAAAGCCTAAGTCAAGTTAGGTTTTGGAAAACGACGATAAATAGCTGTAATTGTGGGGTGACAATACACATGCAACAAAGGGCAGAGATAAAGGAGTAAGAATACAACTCAACACAAGGTTTGCTGCAATTTGAGTAAAACAGTATCGATTAAAGCTTCAATTTAAAGGCACATCAAGCCAGATCGTTCATATATATTTCAAAAATCAAAAATATGTACTGAGACTGTTGTTATTGTGTAATGGAGCACATCTGAGAATAAAAAACCCTTCACAAAGAATGGGCTTTCTTGAGCTAAACTATAGCACAATCAATATGATATTTTTCTACGTAAGATAAAGATGGCGTTGTGAAATCTACAGAAACCAAAAAAATGACTCTACGGCGTATGTTAAGTAGATTGAGTTGAATAATTTTTTAAAAATAAAAGTAATGTGATTTTGCATGGTTTGAAGCTCCATATCACACCTTTAATGGCTTTTAATACTTAGTTCAGCAAAATTTTAGGTAACATAAATCCTAGTCTCCATTGCCAGCCCTCCTAAATCCCGCATTCCGACTGCAAATGAAATCTCTGATGTGCCATCTTCTGCTACTACATAGCCGATCTCTCATGTTCCACCATACACTCACTGTACAACCCATCGCTCATGATCCAGAGACTTCTACATTACAGTCCATCACTAATATTGCATCATCCACTACTGCATCACCAATCTCTGATGTTGCACAAATAATCTCTGTGACGTTGCACCCTCTTCTACTGCATAGCACATCTCTGATGTTCCACCTTCTTCCACTGTATGGCCCACCTCTGGCAGTCTTCTACTGTACAACTCATCTCTGATGTTTCACTTTCTTCTCTTGCATGCATACAAAATTTCACCTTATTCCACTGTACAAAACATCGTTTATGTTGCACCTTTTTCTACTTGGTAGCCCATCTCTTAATGTTCATTCAAGCAATTCCATCTACTTCTACTGTACAACCAATCTCAAATATTACACCCTTGTCTGATGTTCTGCCCCCCCCCCTCTACTGCACCATCCCTAATGTGCCAAGCGTTTCTACTTTTCAGGTTCATCTACTGTTCTGCCATACTCATCCACCCATCTCTACCTCCCAACTGTCTGTACTATTTAATAATCCATGTTAGCCTCTCTTCTACACTACCACTCATCTATATCGGTCCGTGTATCTACTGCACCATGTTACTATACTGTTCCAGCCAACAATCTCGGGCTATTTCATCTTCTCCCACCCCCACTGTACTGTCTCCAATCACCGATTTGTCTTTTAGCTATATCCCTTTTAAGGAGCGCTACTCTCCTAATATAGCCATCTACCGCTAAAAGTGAACAGTTGGTTTAACTGTTACAGACCCACAAAGCTGCCATTTACCAGAAAACATCAAATTAGTACAGAAACAGTACGGGATTCACTAAGAAATGAAAATAATATAGACGGATATTCTAGAAAAGAGATTTGGGGAGTGTGAGCAAATGCACTTACAGACAATATTGTATCTGGCATTGCCAGGCGAAACGACCTAAGTCAGCAATGGAGAAACTGAGGAACTAGCCAATAACTACACTCTGATTTAAGTAATATTGGTTATTTTGGTGATCTGCAATATTTTTTTCATAAATCTTGACGGACAGAATATCGAATTTACTCGAAATTACCACAGAAATCGGTTTTAAGGCCTGACCATATGGATTTGACACAGTGACCTTGAGCCTATTTCGCACTCTTATCACCTTCCTTTCCCGAGAGCTACCAAGCAAAGTAACCTAAGTCAAGTGACATCAAGGCAAAACAGCCTTAGTCTGACTTAAGCTATTTTTGCACTGGGTGTCGAACTTTCAACCTAAAAATTTAGGTGCAAGGAGTTGACGTAGCCCAATATGCTTTTCATTAGAAGATGGAGAACTGCTAGGGCTATTTTGCCATAGTATTATGTCAAAACAACATAAGTCTGACTTAGGCTGTTTTGGCACGGAACCCTTCAACTATAAACTCACTAATTCAAAACTTCCAATAATCAAGACACTGACCAGGACATTCTTCACCAACATTAATTGACTAGAGTCCCAAAATATGAATCTGTTACTATTAAAATGGTTAATAAAATATTTCGACAATACATACACCAATATCTGGAAATCAATTATGACATACTATTTAAGGAAAATTGCTAACTTAAATTTAACTCATGAATTATTTACTATATACTATGACCATAAAGATTTAAATAAATTACCAGAATTCTATAAATGTCTACTTTTAGCATGGGATGACCTCAATAAGGGTACTAGGCCCGAACCGGCTACTTTTCAAGATATTGTGTGTCAACCCATTTTTAATAATAACTATATCAAATATAAAGACAGAAAAATTACCTTTGAAATATTTAAATTAGCAAATATTAATAAGATATATGATATAATTTACTATGTTAAGCCTGGATTTATCCCTGTTCATTCTATCATTGATATGATACATAACCATATACCTGTTATAATGTTAATACAATTATCAGAAATTATGAAGTTATATTATTGAGTATTCCATCTCACTGGACCAAAATTATTAATAATGAATACTATGATGGGTTAATTAATGTTAGAAATAAATTTCATATTGTAAATAATACTATTAACTACTGAATAAAATTCTAGATTTTGTTATTCTGAATTAATTAAGAATATATTTGTACAACCCAAATCCTTAATGTTTTGGGATAGACTAAATATAACATGTAACTGGTCTGTCATCTGGAAAAAACATGTTTGGAAAGTATAAAAACCCCAAACAAAGAGAATTAGATTTTAAGATTATGCATAATGTAATTTGGACTAAAGAAAAATTACATAAAATTGGCAAAGTAGACAATGATATTTGTCCTGTATGTAAATCAGAGATTGAAAGTTTACTTCATTTATTTGTATATTGTCCATCCTTAAGAGGGTTTAAAACTTTAATAAAGGCTATCATCGATGATGTAATGCCAACAACTATACCAGAAGATGAATTTAATAAATGTCTGTTATTTGGACTGCAGTCCAGTGATAAGTCAAACCCCAATGATCTTGTTAACACAACACTGAGTTGTGCACGACAGACAATCTACAGCAGGCGAACTATGCTTCTGGATAAAAATAATATTAAGATAGATGTCATAAAACTATTCCATGCTATCTTTAGACAGCGGCTATATTGTATAAGTCAATTCTATGTCAAAGATAAACCAAAATTTTTAAAGAAATATATTCTACCTCCTGTATTGATTAAAATGGAATTCGATGGCAGCATTAAACTTGATTTCTAAATACATGTAATTGATGATAGTAGATGCAAACTGTTATAATTGCCTATAATGCTTTGTTCATTATTATTATTTAATGTATTAGATATATATATTATTCTCTCTCTTCCAACTTCCTAGCGCTTCTCCGGGTTCTCCGGCTTACTCCCACTGCTAAAGACTCCCATGGCCAGCTGCTAACTATTGAGGAAACTCGGAAATTATATATTAGTCCCAAAATGACCTAGTTTATATGGAGTTGGCAGTAAACCGCATCCTGCTTCCTGAGATTTTCGGATATAAACTTTAAATTAATCAATTAAATACTAATCTAATCAATAATCTTTATTTCAAGGGAGATAACCAATTTTTAATTTCTAGAACAATATTTATACATATGATTTTTATTCCAGTCCAAACTTAATCAAGTAGAAGTTTAATTTATCTTTATTTCAAATAACGTTCGGGACCCTACATCACCTCGAAACTTTTAGACCTTTTTCGATCTTCGAGGTTAAGGATCCCCGAACTTAGTTGTTTCGAGGTTTTAAAAGTATGCCATAGAATGTCTGAGAAGCTTGGAAGCCACTTCTTAACCTAAGCTTCAAATTCTTCAATCATGAAACCATTTTGAGTCAAAATCTCCAGCCATGTATCCCTTTTTTATCTCTTACTGTTACTCCTATTAAACGATTTTTGCCTTGATCACCTCGTCCGAAGAACTTTAACTAAATATTATATACTAGAACATAATATAATATGTCAAAACCCTTAAACATTTGTATTTTCTTTACCGCCTGATAATTTACCCTGCGAGAATAGTTGGATATTCCTAAAAAACACTAATCGCTTATTTTAACACATTATCCGAAGAGCTTGGAAGTCATTCATCTATTCCTATCTAATATAGAACAAATCTTATAAAGTCCTTATCTAATATACTTGCTTTTTATCTCTTTTTTCTTTTCCTGTATTTATTATAAAATAAGACTAAAAGAAATAACTTAGTTAAAATCTCAATAATCAAACTCAATTCTAACTATAATATATAAAATTTAAATAAACTGGATACTCCTAAAGTATTTAATCGAAAATACTCACTGACAATACCGCTCTAAAATAGCAGACGAACTGCCGTCTGCTAGAAAGCGACCTACATTTCAACCTATAACATACACACCGAATGTGTGTTCGTGTCAAGTCTCTATTATCCAGCTCTGCCTTAGATATAATAACCATAGCAAGTCTTGCACATCCAGCCATCTCAAATATTTAACATGGGAATTGCCTATTGCAAACCTTTTCACAGGGTTTCCTAGCCATTTTTGAATCATAGACAACTTTTTGGCTCACACTATCTTGATTCAGTATTGAAGTTACCAAATATAATCATTTTGAATCATTAAGTGCCATATTTTAAAATCTGAAGCATATTCTCTGATAGACACTGTGTGATCAACATCCAAAAATCTTTAAACTCTAAAATCCTACTACTAACCTGTTTATTTGAAAATATCTACAAATTACATAGGTAATACACTTCTCTCTATATATATAATCCCCATTTATACCCAAAGTCATCATATATTGCAATAATTGAAACAGCGAAATTAATAATTAGTATTTAAGAACAAGTTACCTAATAGACATTATGTACTAAAAATTTGTATAGCTCCACTTATTATACATAGGCATACAGGCATTGCTTTTACTTGTATATATTATATACTATTCAAAAAAAGTAGGGGATATTTGATTTTGGGGGCATAATACTAAAATATGCAAATGACAACGAAAAAAGTCACTATAGAACCTAACAGAAGAAACATTTCCAGTTACATGTGACGCCCAAACGCACCAATAGCTACCGCATGGAATGCAGGTGATGCTTGGGATCATCATGGGGGTCCAACCCAAGATTTGCACGACTCTGACTTTGAATGTTACAGTCATTGTGGCATTGAATTCCTGGGTGGAAACATCAGTTTAATTGTTTTAGTGACCAGAAAACAAATTTTGATATGCGTCGGCTTACCCAAAATGAAAGGTTAAAATGTTTCTCAGTTTCTCAGGCTATGGTCCAGATACCGTGATACACAATCTGTACAGGACAGACCACGCTCTGGTCGACAACTCAAGCCCAGGATCGATTTATCCGTACCTTGGCCTTGAGAAATCGTGTCATCACAGCAAATCAGATCAGCGCTCGTCTTCAAACAGACACTGGTGTGAGAGTGAGTGGCCAGATGATTCGGAATCGACTGCATAGGGGTCACCTTCGCGCCCGACGTCCTCGCGTGATCCCTTGTTTGAGAGATCATCACATTCAGGCAAGACGTCGTTGGTGTAGGGATCGTCAACACTGGGATAATCGACGCTGGAGCAATGTGATGTTTGCAGATGAGTCAAGGTTCACTGTTGATTTTTTTTGACAGACGTAGGAGGGTGTGGCGTCGTCGAAACGAGCACTTCCAAGACGTTAACGACATCAGACATGATCGATTTGGGGATGGTTCTGTTATGGTGTGGGGAGGCATCACTGTTGCTGGAAGAACGGCTTTACATGTTGTTGCAGGGCGTGTTACAGGCCAGTACTACCGGAACAACATCTTGGCAGTCCATGTTGTGCCGTTCGCACGACGTCATGGCTGCCGTTTCTTCTTCCAGGATGACAACGCAAGATGTCACAGGGCCAGGATCGTTACAGGTTACCTCCAACAACAGAACATCACCACATTACCTTGGCCAGCACTGAGTCCCGACCTCTCCCCCATCGAGCATGTCTGGGACATGCTTGGACAGAGGTTACGTCAACGTCAACAACCTCCTGCCAATGTCCAAGAACTTGCTGCTTCGTTGCAACAGGAATGGGACAATCTGGACCAAAATGACCTTAGACGTCACATTAGGTGTATGCCACGTCGGATCAATGCTTGTTTGGCAAACAGAGGAGGATTTACCCGTTACTGACTTTGTTGTGATGCTGTGGTTACTTTGCTGTTTGACCCCGGGTATCATTTTACCCTTATAATGGTCAGTCTGTGCCTTACTTAGTCTAACGATCATTTGGAATAAATCGATGAATGTGAACTTCATTTCATTTTGTCATTTGTTTCTTCGTCAGTTTCATTAGGTGACTTTAATAACACTTAAAAATCAAATATCCCCTACTTTTTTTGAATAGTATATTTTTACTTTCTATCCTTTTATACATACTTAACTCCTAGACTTTATATATTATAAATAACCAAAAATAATTGTTCTTATTATTGTATATTACTGTATATATATTGCCTGTGCATCTTTCATAGTCGCAATAACAGAGGAAAAGTATGAAATTGTGAAACTATGAAATACTGTAAATATTATACTATGTGAATAAACATATTACAAGAAAAAAAAAGACCCTGTTACATTAAAAATTGTGTTGCCAGTTTAAAATGTTATACATGTAATTTTACATATAAAATGACTGGCAGCAAAGTTGCCAGTTAATTCAACTGTATTTTTACTGTAGCTGCATGTTAAAATCTCATGTAATTTTACTGTATAATGTGTTAAAAATACTTGATCGCAAGTTCTTTTTACACGCAGTAGTAAATTTACTGTGTCAAGTACTATCACAGAATAAGTGTAAATATACAGGTGTGTGTAAAAATACAGTTGATGGATCGGGCAACTTTGCTGCCAGTCATTTTATATGTAAAAATACAGAATTACTTCTAACAGTGTAGTTAGCCTTTTGCTTCGCCTTTTCTAAGGTGATGAAATGCGCATGTACCAGGAGAATTCATTTGCAGTTTATTTGCCGTTTGGTATTTTGTCTTCAATACAATAATTTATTTTGAACACGAGGAACTGCCATTACTATACTTTTTGCATTTCTATAAAACCCAGATTATGTGTTATATTTTAAATCTCTATTCTAAACTAAACTGCCATTACTATACTTTTTGCATTTCTATAAAACCCAGATTATGTGTTATATTTTAAATCTCTATTCTAAACTAAAAATTTTAAACTCGACTGCGAAAGAGTGGCCTCGTGTCCTCTACTGTGAAAGAGTGACCTGTTCTCTGCAGATACAGTAATACACTATAGTTAAACACGCGGTGACTGGGTACTGATAATGATGTGGGTGTGGTTTTCGTTATTTACATCAGTATCAGTTGTTTTATAGGTTCTCAAGACAGAATTAATACGAGAATTGTTTTATTGTATATATTTCACGGCGAATATATTAGCTACCCCAAAGAAATCTGGTTAAGATCGAGTTTGAAAGAATGCAAGATTAGGTTCACTTCTACACAAGTTAGCATATAGTTACACAGGCAGCTATTAGCAGGGCCGTCACAAGCCTATGTGGCGCCCCAGGGCAAACGTTTCAATGACGCCCCCACCCACCCACCCAGCCATTGCATACTGTAACTACTTTGTTTAATGTCTTCGCTCAGTTGAATTATAATGATCAAATTTTTTTTAAAATATCATCTTTCATACTTTTAACACCTTGTCTAAATAACTATATATTAAATTCATTAAATTTTATATCTATTTTCCCGTCAACTCTCTGTTTGATCGAAAAACACTATAAAATGTCTTGGAAAAATCATAATTCTACCCTCTACTTGATGTTATCTCAGAGTCTGAGATCAGACTCCAAGGTGAGCAATTAGTTAATCCCCCCCCTCCTCCAAGCTGAGTCGACCCCGGGCGTTAGCCCCTCTCAGTACTCCCCTCCCCCCCCTCCCCGCTAATATATTGGTCTTCGGGTATTTTCATATTAATTCTGTCTGTATAAATGTCAAGGAATGTTCATACTATAAGTAATACAACACAAGAGAACCTATAAAACAACTGATGTAAATAGCCGAAACCACACCCACATCGTTATCAGTACCCTGTCATCGTTTGTTTAACTATAATAGTGTACTATCTGCAGACAGCACGAGGTCATTCATTCACACCAGAATTTATGTTTAGAGCAAAGATTTAAAATATAACATATAATCTCGGTATTATAGAAATATATTGTTATACTAGGATACCATTGGCAGTTCTTTGTGTCCAAAATAAATTACTGTATATATGATGAAATACCAAACGGCAAATAAACTGCAAATGAATTCTCCTGGTACATGCGCATTTCATCACCTTAGAAAAGGCGACGCGCGACGCGACAAGAAGGGCGACGCGACGCACGACGCGTCGCCTTTTTAGGGCGACGTACTTCGCGTCGCTTTTTACTCCCTATAGCTTAACATTGAAAAAGGCGACGCGCGACGCAAAGTTTGAAAAAGGCGACGCGCAACGCACGACGTGGCCGAAATAGAACACCATACTTATCTGCCTGGTTGCTCCTTCGAGAAATTTTCTGAGGTGAACAAAAGTCAGCTCCGCGCACGTGATTTTGGATGTCGCAGCAAATATACGTCACACGAGGTATTTTAAACACATGTATTGTCATATAAAGCCGAGTAAAAAATTAACTCATTACCGGCTTCGACTTGCATGTTTATTTAAAAACGAACGTGAGCAAAAATTTCAATTGCACTCTTTGATTTAATTTTTGATTTTGGCGATTTGGGTGATTTCGATACAGATCGAGAGCTAGCTGTAATAGCTTCGTTTTATTTCTAACTTTCAAGCTCATGATTTCGCCGAGATAAATTCATTACAACATTTTGTGAAATACTTTTATTTAGTTGTTACACACTTCGTTTACAGGGCGATCTCTTCGTAAAAAGAAATAAATATTTGCTAGCTCTAAATACGCAGAACTATTTAAGACCGGATAATCGAAACAGAATTTTATTTGTAGTCTTTATTTTCCAGACACTTTTTGGTAACTTGGTGTAAATTATTTTCATAATCATAGTATCTAATTTAATTATTGTGTGGATTTAAGCCTTGATCGAAGGAAATAGTTTTTAATTCTGAAATGCGTTACATAATGAACTAAGTAAATGATCAAATTAAACTTTTACAATAGTATTCTCCTTTAATAAATTCCAGACAACTACGGAGCATCGGTCTATCATAACTGTACATGTGACGTGTGTTCTGTTTTGCATGTGTATTTTTTATATTTGTCTGTGATAATTATTGGAAATATAATATGATTATTAAAAAGGATATTTAACGTCTACAATGTGTACTGTAAGTACTTTATGTATATTGCGTTTATAAGGTAAACTGCCAATTTCTCCGTATATTGCGTTTATAAAGTCAACTGCCAATTTAAAATGTTTTGGCTAGGGTTAAGTGCATTGATAAAAATCAGACGAAAATATAACTGTTAAATGTTACTCTATTTCTGTCTCTTCTGTTCAAAAACTAAGAACTGTGCATGCGTAGAAGCGTTAAATTTAATCGTTATTTGAACGTGTTCTAAAACCGAAGAATTCCGAATTTATTATTCTTTCCAGAGAAAAGATACAATTTTTTTTTTGTAGCAAAGAACCATAACTCGTTTTGTCACCAGGCCCATATCTACAGGGAGGGCGCGATGCCCCCCCCCCCCCGCCCCTGCTCAGAAATTGCTAACAATCATTATTAAAGTATACACAGTTCCTTATATTAACCTAAAAATAGACTACTATTTTTGTTTTTTTTTGAATACTTATTTTAAAATGCTTATTAGACGCATAGGTAACTACATAGCATGATGATTACAGCAGTCTGTTAGAATGACCTTTCCGAAAATTTCCTCAAAATGTTCGCCCCCCCCCCTACCGAAAGGTAATTCCCCCCCCCCCCCCGCTTAATGGGGTCTAGATACGGGCCCGTTTGTCACTAGGAGTTAACTCCCTTGAGAATGGGAGACAATTTTTTTTAGCAATTTAAAAACACGTCCAGATGGTTATATCTTCGAAAGTCAAACATGGCACGACATTCGTTGTTGATGAATGAAGTTATTATGGTAAGCCTCGTCATATTATGTTAAAATAGACCCCAGATATTGTCCTCTGGCCCTGAACCACCCTACTATAAGAAAAATCGCTCCATGATCCTGACTGTAGTGAAATCACGTGGTATGGCTTATCGGGCCGGGCCTTCGATAATAAAAAATAAATTGAAAGTAGTCTATTTTCAGTAAGGCTACTTTCAAGTGATTTGATTTATTGCTAGATCGGATTAACCCATAAATATATATATATATATCAAAAAATATTAGCACAACCGTAAATCTGCATTACTTTGTTTCACGGTTAACGATGAAGAGATAAAAGGTATGAAACCATAGTGTGATCTTCTTACGTCGTTGATTGTATAGCTTATTGTGCTACCTGATAGGTGTGTGCTATCTTACCTACAATAAATCATATAGTTTATTCAGCTCCAAGCAAGACTTACAAATAAATAGATACAGTTGGTTTAACTTGAATATAGATATTAAATATATATGTTGCATACATATCACCTTTCAGTTGAATCATAATATATATCTTATAGTCTGGAAGCCCAGTGAGATTTAATCAAAATGTATTTAGGTCTACACCACATATTTTTTTTCCTTGTAATATTTTACCCCTAGACCATTCTGGAAAGGCAAATCTTCAGTTTTGTAACTTGTGCATATACCCGGGACGTTATAAACAATCTTTTAAGCAGCGTTTCAAGCTTTATAAAACATAGAGTACCGGTATATCAGTGTCATCTAATACCATTCGCTAAATATATCACGAAACGAAACATTAAAAGACAAATCACTATTATATATTGAGAGAATAAAACAGCCAATTATGCTTGAAAGCCCCTTTAAAACCTATACCTTAGGGTTGAGCAACTAAATCAATATACCTGATACGTGACGTTTGTAAACAACTTGAACCCGTCAGTCTTCATCTAGCCTGTAAATTTCTGGTTTTATCCAGACACCGTACACTATATACATTCTGAAAAACTGTAGTAAAGCAGTGATGAAAAACCAACGGACAATTTAATGTAAGTGTGATCTATGGACACACAGAGCTTGTGGTACAAATAAGTCTTCTTTCTTTATGTCATTTTTGGGGGAAACTCATTTTTTGACCAAACTAACAAATAATAAAGACTGTCTTTTGTTGATGGACTTGACAAGAATGATTGATATATAAAAAATGCCAGTATTCTTGTAATGATTTCTTTGTTGATATTTGGACGATTTTTGAATGTTTTTGTTTATTCAGAACTGTCTGAAAATAAGCCATGACCTTTCCGTCGTAAACATCAAATATCAAGTCTGGTTGTCTAACTGTTGTGCCAACCAGCAATTCCATTCTTATTCCACCATTCAACTGTGACATTAAGAGAATTACCATAACCAGCTAGAGACATACCAGTAACATCACCACAACCACCACCAACAACAACAACTAATCAGTACCAGTATTAATTGCCAAGATATGACAGCGGACAGAGAGACACTTTCGCCTCAAAATAGCTCGACAGGTCATTTCGGGAATAATAAATAGTGTAGGGTCTTTAGCAGTGAGAGGAAACCGAAGGACTTTAGCAAAATCCACTGTTAGGCTAGTGACCATTCTCCTTGTCACGTACAAGCGGGGAAATGAAACCACGACACTTGACTCAAAGACAGATATTCTGATTCAACACAACGTGTTAACCATTCCGTCACTCCTGGATGGAAGCAACGGTTGTTCTTACCCTTCTAGGATCCCAGACTGGGTGTTTCCTGGCAGTAGCTATTTTATGAATTCAGGTATATATGGGGATGTTGTCTGTGGCTGGTATATGTGCACCTAACCATGTTGCCGATCTTTTCGAGTATTGTTAACAGATAAGAATTAAAAAGATGAAAGGAAATTAAGACATCGCGTCACCGAACCGAACTATATCTAGAGACAAACTATATATATATTCCTGGACACAGGAGCATATGTTTGATACGATAACACATACATTCCTAACAGGGCCGGTTCTGGTGGCCCTGGAACCCCTAGTAGGCATCACTCATATGCTCCTTTATCCCGAAATTACAATCTTGAATTTCTCAAAACGCTCAAGAGTGACCGAAGTTCACCCGGCAGATTTTGAGAAAGTATACCAGAGGCTACTGAAATCAATCCTAAAAACAATTTGTAAACAATTTCCAAGTTCACTCGAAATATTTGGCGTGACGACTGGACTAACTGCTTTGATACCGAATAAGTGAGTTTGACGTGAGTTCTGATATTTTGGGGCACTCAGAATAAGCGGCCTGTCTTCTAGCAAAAAAAGTTTCAAATATTTGGAAAACCTAGACTGGATTCCAAGCCCATCACAAGAGCTTGGGGCTTGACAACATCCCCACTATTATTAAGGTTATTGCCTAAAATTATGCACGTATTCATGACGAAATACATGCACGGCTCTTTTCACAAAATTAGCAAAAGAAACTTCCAAATATCCGCTTATTCTGAGTTCTCTAAGGCATCAAAATTCACGCCAAATCCGCTTATTCGGTATCAAAGCAGTGTTTTGACGTCCAAATACGGCAATTTAATCCTTTGGTCGTATTTCTGGCAACAACCCAAGACAGTACAAGTACAAAATACTGTGTATTCTAAGCTATTTCGAGTGCCTCTACAAGCACGCGCACTGCATGAGGTGTCATTCTTACATCAAGATCTAATTAGACACATGGCAGACCCTAGAGCAAGTTGATCGCTTGTAATGTTATCAATTTAATATCCTTCACCGAGCAATAGAGTTCTGGATCAAGTTCGACGGATTACCATCTTCCAGTGAACACCATGTTCATTCAATGAACAAGACTTCCATGTTTGAGTGGCGATGATGACTTTTGGATGTTTCAGGCTTGATTTGCTAGAACTATGTCCATATAAAGCTGACAAATATACAGTGGCCTGTATATGCACCGACGAGTGATAGAGAATACAATCAATGTAGCAGAATGTAACCGTGTCATATCGAGTAAGAAGAGTATGGGCTGACATGATTTCAGTGTCAACTGACATGTGTTTCTCCGTATTTTGACCAATACCAAAGGTAGTTTTTTCTTTGATTGGTGATTCCATTGCGGCGTGATTCTTGTCAGCTTGTTATGGACAGGCATCCGCAACTGGAAATATATGGTCATCATCCACACTTAAACCATGTAGTCTTCCTCAAACGAAGGATGCATTCGTAGGGAAAGTATCAAGATGTCACCACCATGCTGTTATGTAACGTTCACTGGAAGATCGCAATCCACCAGTTAAAGGATCATATTGTCTGGCATTTTTTATTTTACTGTGATCTAATCACTCCACAACATAATGAATGATTTCAGTGTATTCCTTGGCCCTCAAAACCTACGGTTAGACACCAAAATTACACCCTAGACAAAACAGCATGGGGGTTATAGGGGATTATTTGAAATGACGGCCATCTTGAATTTTTCAAAACTCCGGTGACACAGGTTCAACCGGCAGATTCTTAAAGAGGACACAAGAAGCTACTAATAAAAAATTGGAATACAATTTCCAGGTTCAGCCATAGTTTTTCCAAAGTAAGTGTTTTGATGTCAAAATAACGTCAGTGTGACGTCATTATGTCACAATGCCGTCATGACGTCACGCCATGACCTGCTGGCGTCGCGATAACCTTTTTTCCCGATTCGTTGGTATCATTTTTTTTTTGTAGCTAATGTTATACATTTATGTGCTCTAAAACGAACCGTTTCCGTCATATGGAGGACAAAAAGTCCAATTGGCGGCCATCTTGGATTTATGCTAATTATGAAAAACGCTTCAGGGTTTCAGCGGACAATTTTGAGTTGGGAGTCCTTAAGACAGCCCTTTACTATATTCCAGTGAAAGAAATTCGTTTGCAATTTGTTCTCGTTATTTTCTTTATTTCTCCATCTATAATACCAGTTTTAACATAGAAATATTTGGTTTTACTATATTCCAGTGATAGAAATTCTTTTGTATTTTTTTATATTTCTCTCCGTCTGTATGTTGAAAGTAGAATATAATATATTCATTTATTGTTATTCTCTATGAGATTGTTCATATTTAAATATCATAATACGCCAATATCACAACTTCAGCCTCAAAATTGAAATTCACACACACACCCCCTATTATCCAAAATTTTCTGGGAGGAGAGCACCATAGGTAATCTGGCTTTTCAGGCAGACGGGTAAAGTGAAAACAAAATACATTATTTCATCTAGTTGGTGAAATAAAGTCCCCGAAAACACTTATTTTACTGTTCTTTTACTTGAATACTGTGAATTTGTATCGAATTGACTATGGGTGCAAACCTTATTTTCCACAATTTTCGGGGGGTGGGGGGACCACCATAGACAATCTGACTTTTCATCTAGCTGGCAAAATAAAGTGCGGAAAACAATAATTTTACTATTCTTTAATTAAATACCGCGAATTTGTACTGAATTGACTATGGATTAAAACATTTTGTCCGAAGCAACTCTTTTTTTATGCTACATTTTTCGGGCATTGATTATTATTTGTGAATGCATCTGCAACAGTCCGATAATATGGGATTACTGTTACAAAACGATTGGAAACTTTGTAGTTAGAAACTTAGGTTAGAATAGCATAAAAAAGCATATGAGGCGGTTATATTTTTGAAATATTCTCGGGGGTCTTGAAGCCCCCATACCCCGCGACGATCGACTGGTTCTTTGGGATTTAGGTAAGTCACCCAAGGTAGACTATATTGGACCATATATTTAAGTTGCTGTATTCACGGTCTGGATTAGCAGGAAACACGTTTACGGCAGTTAAATTTCCAAAATTTGCTCCCGACGGTCCCGTCTCCGATTGATTGGATGATCGGAATTCGACTCTGCAACCTAGGTTAGGCTATATCAGACCACTTACTGTATTCGGGGACTGAAATAGCAAAATAATGCGTTTGCGATCGTCAAATTTTCTTTGGGAGGGGAGTGGGTGGCTGGACGTCTGTAACCCGACATTTTTTTAGAGCATTTCTGTTTCTGCCCATGGAGAACACCCTAGACCGCGTATCCACGGTACCATTCGCCGTTGACCGTCAAGTCTGGGTACATCGGCGCCCCCAGAAGCCTTTGCCCCCCCCCCCCTTAACAATTTTGGGCACGCTAAGGGCCTGATAACAAGATGATGTGTGTCTATATGTATATAAAACTACAGGTGTGTTTGTTATAATGTTATGGTTGATCAAGTTACATCATAGTTTATATAGTAGGCAGGTATATGAAAGGTGTATATATATTAACACACGAGCTGGTATATTTATATAGTAAGCAGGTATATGAAAGGTATATATATTAACATACTAGCAGGTATATAAATGACTTATACAAAGACAATCTTCAGTAATAGACAATAACACTGGTTTTATCAACAACTAAATTCTCCTGGTAATTCGTGATTAAAGGTAATATTTTATAATTTATAATTTTATTAGAGTTTTACACCTACGCAGTGTGAAACACTATTGTTTTTGTTCAGATTATTATTAGGGTTTCACACAAACTATACGATGTGTGACACTATTGTATTTGTTAAGATTATTATTAATAGTTTTTAGCCCAATACGTAGTATAAAAACTATTGTTTTTATAAACAAAAAGTATTAATATTATCATTATTTGACCTCACGTTTTATATCTTTATAGTTTTGGAAACTATAAGTAATCGATTAGGGAAAGCAGAATTTTTTTCTTAAAGTGTAAAGCTTTGAATTCAGTTACGATTTGACGCTTATTCTAAAAGTTTTTATCGGAATGGAAATGTTTTCCGGCTGAAATACTTTTGGTTAAAGCAAAGCGATTTTTTGGCGGAATTTAAACAGTCTTTATTCTTTAAGATTGTTGAAAAGAAGCCAGGTGAATGATGTCTGAAACGCAAAGCTGTTGTTTTTTTGTAAAATAATTCCGTAATATTGACAATAATCGTAGGAATGTAAAACTTGATACATAGCCGAAGACAGTCCACATAGATACGGTGCTTTAGATTTTTTGAATTTTGACAAATCTTTATATAAAAAAATTAATTATGAATATTTTTTATGGTATTCTCTGGTTATAGGTTCATCTGATTTGAGTAAAAATGTCGATAAGTATCCTCCTATCGTTATCAAGCACAAAGACATTTCATGTTGTTGTTGTTGTCATTTTTTTCTTGTAATCATTAAACTATCCTATCGGTGCCGGAAGTGACGTAATTTTACATAACTTTACCATTTTGACAACTCGTTATCACTTTTGAAAGCAAATATTATTTATTGTATATAATATGTTATGACGTGTGCCCTGTATGCCGCACCAAACATTTTTAAATATTAATTCGTTTTCGGGCCATTTCGATTAAAAGCTGAAAAAATGTGTAAAATTAAACTATTTACAACCAAAGCGTCTTCATATTTTAAAAATATTATTTCGTAACTCTCATGATCGCAATAATCAATACGAAGCGAATGTTTATCATAATTAGTTTGTAATATGAAAATATACGAGAAACAGGCAATGTTGCAGGTGTCACTTTTAACGTTATTTTTTTCTGTAAACGAATCAATTGCTATTCAATTTTCAATTTTCGTTGATTATTTGATGCCCAATGCCACTTTCACCGGAAATGACGTCCTTTGTATTGTTATGTTTCAAATGTATCGTATTTGTTATTTGTTTTGAGAATTATGATCTTGGATTCCAATCAATAAATCAACAATTAGACTGAACCCATAAGATCTTGTAGATATCGCGAAATGCTTTTTTTTAAAACTTCATCAGTTGCGGAGAAATAGACGTATTTACCTATTATCCTCTCAAGGGGTTCGGTCCGTAAAAGTGTCAATTATGATTTGATTTTCATAATATTTTCACCATAGGATGGCTACTATCGTTTACGATTTCATAATACTAATTTAACATTTTCATTATCACCCGCAGTAATGTCTTTCTGCCAACAGTTGTATTTAAAGTCCCCAACAAATATTTTGTTGTAGTGAATTATATTTATTATTTGTTTAACCTTACGACATTTGATTCTAATTGACATATAGACATGCAGAGTCTTTACTCTTCGAGGAATAACCAATTTTATCAGGATCACTTTTAAACATTTTTCGCTATTTTAATTTCAGTTCATGGGTTTTAGGTTAGTTATGCCCGATTGCATTAAACAAAGTTCATGTGCTCCATGGTGCTTCTTCGCAACATTGTTTATTCGTTAGAAAGTTTTCTGTCGGCAACGGAAGTGACTTAATTTTGCAAAAAACAACAATTTTGACTAGCCGTTGCAGGCAACTATTAATGTTTACAAATCTCATAGATCAAGAAGAATGCCCCTTGTGGCAGGCGAAAATAAATCAGCCTCAGTTTTTTTCTTCATATTTTGATTTTGTGTTTGCGCTATTTCGATTTTAAGGTCAAAAAATGTTTGCAATATTTCGATTTTAAGGTCAAAAAATATGTAAAATTAAATAATTTACAACCCATCCACGTTTTTCATATTTTACAATATTTTCATACGTTCATAAACTTGTAGCAATTATTTATACGAATTCAATTCATGTCAAAATTATTTTGTCATATGAGCAGATGCCGAGACATAGGTAATTTTGCATAAGCCACTTTTCTCGGCGTCTATAGGATTCTCCCAAAGTTAAATAGTGATGACATTGATATTATGTACATTTGCTTTATGCATCAAATGGTGTTACTTTTATGAGAATCGAATAATAATTGAATCTTTTACAGGCAAAATAATGCGAAAAGTACGGTGTATGTGATTCTCCTAAAAAATACGTATAATGCGACTTGGTAATCGGGATAACTTTATTTCCCGCGATTTTTTTTTTTTTTATATTCTGCTTTAAAGATTAAAAGTGGTACGTACTGATAATACGAGAAGGATTCTATTTTAAATACTATTGAATGACAAGTCGTCTCCTCTCTGAATTAAATATTATTATTCGTTTAATATTCGCCTATCTGTTTTTATACATATACGCTGATGGAATATTAATAATTATTATTTACAAAATTTCAACCAACATTACCTTTGAAGAAAATTTTATACGTCATAAGACCTAATATTCCAGACTATAAATAGTAGAAAACCATATAAATATATATGGATCTCTAATTTTGATAGAAAAAATGAATAAAATAGAGGCACTTTTAAAGAAAAGGTCTGTATATTTTCTTTGAGACGTATTTCTAATGATTTTGTTTTTAAAATTCACTCTTTATTATTATAAATATTTTTAGTTTACGTTTGAAGAAAATAAAACTGACACAAATTCATGCTTAACCATAAAAGTATCGCATTGCGAGGAATGTGGGTTTTTTTTTGGGGGGGGGGTTTAACTTATATTTTTGATCAGTGTATAAATCTATTAAAGGGCGATTTTGTCATCCGCACTGATTGGCAACGCTTTTTGGGTTTTTTTTCTTCATTTAACTTCGCGGTTTAGTCGGACATGTTTACATAACAGAGTATGCAGTAGCTCAGACGAATCTGTCAATTCATATTTGAGAGATTTAATTGTCTTGAAATCTTATTTTGGTCGGAAAACTGTAAATATAAATTATCATTTCATCAGTGTAGATTCATTAGCATAGATAAACCAATGTTTAATAAATTAAATGAATAGATTACGTATATTTAAATAGCTTTTAAAATCGACGCTTTCTCGTATTATCAGCACATAGGCCTATCATTGTTTCGTTTCGTTGTGGATTTTTCTGGTACTCCCGATTTTTACCTCCGACGAAAAATAGGCGGAAAATAAAGAAAAATCCCAATTAGTCACATTTTCCCTAATTTTTGGCGTTCGCCGTTTTTGGGGCGCAAGTTATTTCGTATTGTGGGCGAAATTTATGTTTAGGAATGGTATTAGTTATAGTAGAAATAACACATAAAATAAAATGGCGTTTAATGACATGACAGCAACTAGGGGCTATGAACATAACAATACATAAATTAGAAGATAGAACAGAGTTCATGACGTAAGCTGGTATTTATTCACGCGACAACAGGATGTATCTCATGTGATGAGTTCAGATGATTCAGATTCTAGTATAATTACCTGTTCTTTTATCCACGGGTATTGAAGTATGACTACATATTTGTTGTTGTATAGATCAACATGTACAATAATATTATATTACATACGATTTATATGACGACAGGTCAAAACGGTTGTTTATAAAATTTTAACTGAGGCCAAGTTGACATTTAAAGGTCGGATCCCCCGGGTCTGCTCGTGTTGTATGCTGGGAGACGTCCACTCAACACAAACAAGGTCTAACATACATGTATATATGGTGTTTTTCAAACTTTCACTTTCACTTAGGGGGCTTTAGCAGTGGGATGGAACTGGAGAACCCGGAGAAAACCAACGAGGCTGGACAGGCGTCTCAACTCACATTCAAGCGGGGATTCGAAACCACGCCACTTGACTCAATTACAGACCTTCTGATCCAACGTGCATGCGTTGACCATTCATCCACCCAATTCCTCGACCCTCACCCCAACTCCTATAGAAACAACAAGAGGAATGACGTTCACCCCAACTCCTATAGAAACAACAAGAGGAATGACGTTCTTGTGTGTCGTTCTCGCATGGGTTTTACTTTTATAATCACATTTTTATTTATCTTAAATGGAGAGCCTGAGCTAGGATATGTTAACTGTCATATTCCTTTGACAGTTAAACACAGTTCAGTCTATATTGGTTACATACAAACAGACATCTTTGATTTTATTCATATTAAAACGTATTCTGAACAAAAAACGTATTCTGAACAAAAACAAATTGGATTATGCGATTTCTTTATCTTAGAAATTACATGAATAGAACTTAGAAGAAAGGACGACATTAACAAATTTAGAATTTTGAATCTAAAACCGCCGTAATGAAATACATTAACTAGTAAAAAATATTATATATGTAATTAGATAGCGGAGTTAGTCATTTGTGAAAAAATACACCAGATATGATCAAAACATGCAACCACGGCGGATCGCGTCTTCTTTATGTACAAATATGGGCATATTAATACTTATCACATGATCACGTGTAAAAGAATAATTACTCGCTACATTAAGGTGACTTGACTATACCAGGACGTCCTCAGCTTGAAGATAGATATCATTTTAACTTTCAAAATAGGTACGTGCAAATTTTATATCATTATATATTAAAGTATTTTTGATTTTTTTTTATGCCGGTCTGTTTACACGTTTAATAATCCCTGTTTTATATCTACAAACATTGTTGACACAGAAATTTATTCGTAAAAGTGATCGTAATGCAAAAATATTCACTGCGCTGTGCAAGTTCATTTGGGTATACGCACCTAGCTGTAGACAGAAATGGCGGTGACATCCGGAAAAGTGTATTCTGTATTTTAATACCGGAGCAATGTAAACTGTAAAAGTAAAATACGTATTTTGAACTGCTGACATATTACGTTGACACCATGAACATTGAAATAATATTCGCAACGTTGTTCTTCCATAATTTGGGGATTAGTCAAGTTCTGGGTAAGTTTTAGTGTACCATTCATTGACACCGTCCAATAAATGCATATCTTAGTACAACCCGTACAACCACACAATAATTATCCAACTGTTCCATGCAATCCTCTGAGAATTTTTAATTTAATTTTATGGATTAATCAACTTCTGAGCAGGTCAAAGGGTAATGTTACCCATTGATATCCCAAAATAAATAGTTGACACATATCAATAAATTGAATTAAATTTTCGTCATTTTATCAAACATGCTTTTCTATACTTAATCCAAGAAGAAAATGTAACAGCATTCCACCATAATGAATGTTAAATTAAATTTTGGGAAAATCGAAACTAAATTCCCAACAAAATGACTGCTCTTTGTATGCAATTTGTGTAAAAGTATGCAATACAAAAGTTATGGACCCTTTAGAGGTCCCCATTTTTATCTGATTTTGATGAAACTTAAAATAAATGTTTATAGTCCTAAAGATCTCAGCCCTTCGATATTTGCGCACTTCAGGCCATAAATTCCTGGATTATGGCCCTTGATTAAACAAAATTCTCTTTTGTTTCTAGCTTGATCTCTATCCATCTCTTGCGAAATGTGTGGCCGTATCTTGCCTGGCAACTGTTGATTTACTTTGTTGTGAATGTATATGATTAAATAGAGGAACTTTAAGAATAAACAGGAATTAAGGAAAATAAACCTTCATGATAATTTCTTTGGGTGTTGATATTTTTATTCATGATTAAAATGTTTTAAAGTATTTTGTGTTGTTACTGATTAATCAGTTAAAATAATCCACCTGCAGTGAAATGAAA
The DNA here is from genome assembly GCA_948474765.1 of Patella depressa. Taxonomy (NCBI): domain Eukaryota; kingdom Metazoa; phylum Mollusca; class Gastropoda; family Patellidae; genus Patella; species Patella depressa. Next base: position 70,369,195 of record OX419718.1, on the reverse strand, counting down.
GTATTAATATTGCAGACCTACCCTTTCTATCACCTGCTATGGTGTGGTAAAGTTGGTAGATTTCTTGATTGACAGCACGATATAAGGTTTAAATAAGTTTATATAATCCACAAATGACACATGATACAGTTAAAACAATTAATAACACGCGTAAGAGCGTAGTCGATGTTGGTTGATCTACATGTATTTCAATTCACCATAACCATTAAACACCATTTCTGTTGGTATTACACATAACTAGAACACAAAATACATTTATGCTTGACAAGTTGGCCCTGAAAATATAATAGTTGCCATTATCCATATATTCGTAACCAACAGTTCTATTGGCTATACATCCTATAATTTTTACCTTACAGTATTTGAATTACATTATATAATTATATCAAACACTCATGAAACTCACAGTCCACTTGCACAGTCATCTATTTAAAGAAAGTTAAACTAAATAGCTTACCCATTTGTGGAAAAGAGCCGGTATTGACCTTCACTAAGTCTGTAACATGTGGTACTGATGCATGCGTGTAATTTAGTTTTATCCCAGCTAAACTTCTGAATAACCAACCAGGACAAAGAATTACTAATCACCTGATAAACAATATTTCAGAAAGAGACCACCTTTAAAACTGTAGAGAGTCCAACGAGTTATCCTTTCAACTATACCAAAAAAATATTAAAACTAAACCCATATAAGAACTAAAACATTTCATCGACTAAAATAAAACACCATAATCCGGACAATACAATTCCAGACCCATACAATTGAAAATTCACCACCCAAAACATTTAAACGAATTTACATTATCTCACAACCAAAACTATAAACTCACTAATTCAAAACTTCCAATAATCAAGACACTGACCAGGACATTCTTCACCAACATTAATTGACAAGAGTCCCAAAATATGACCCTGTTACTAATAAAATGGTTAATAAAATATTTCGACAATACATACACCAGTATCTGGAAATCAGTTATGACATACTATTTAAGGAAAATTGCTAACTTAAATTTAACTCATGAATTATTTACTATATACTATGACCATAAAGATTTAAATAAATTACCAGAATTCTATAAATGTCTACTTTTAGCATGGGATGACCTCAATAAGGTTACTAGGCCCAAACCGGCTACTTTTCAAGATATTGTGTGTCAACCCATTCTTAATAATAACTATATCAAATATAAAGACAGGAAAATTACCTTTGAAATATTTAAATTAGCAAATATTAATAAGATATATGATATAATTTACTATGCTAAGCCTGGATTTTTCCCTGTTCATTCTATCATTGATATGATACATAACCATATACCTGATTATAATGTTAATACAATTATCAGAAATTATGAAGTTATATTATTGAGTATTCCATCTCACTGGACCAAAATTATTAATAATGAATACTATGATGGGTTAATTAATGTTAGAAATAAATTTCATATTGTAAATAATACTATTAACTACTGAATAAAATTCTAGATTTTGTTATTCTGAATTAATTAAGAATATATTTGTACAACCCAAATCCTTAATGTTTTGGGATAGACTAAATATAACATGTAACTGGTCTGTCATCTGGAAAAAACATGTTTGGAAAGTATAAAAACCCCAAACAAAGAGAATTAGATTTTAAGATTATGCATAATGTAATTTGGACTAAAGAAAAATTACATAAAATTGGCAAAGTAGACTATGATATTTGTCCTGTATGTAAATCAGAGATTGAAAGTTTACTTCATTTATTTGTATATTGTCCATCCTTAAAAGGGTTTAAAACTTTAATAAAGGCTATCATCGATGATGTAATGCCAACAACTATACCAGAAGATGAATTTAATAAATGTCTGTTATTTGGACTGCAGTCCAGTGATAAGTCGAACCCCAATGATCTTGTTAACACAACACTGAGTTGTGCACGACAGACAATCTACAGCAGGCGAACTATGCTTCTGGATAAAAATAATATTAAGATAGATGTCATAAAACTATTCCATGCTATCTTTAGACAGCGGCTATATTGTATAAGTCAATTCTATGTCAAAGATAAACCAAAATTTTTAAAGAAATATATTCTACCTTCTGTATTGATTAAAATGGAATTGGATGGCAACATTAAACTTGATTTCTAAATACATGTAATTGATGATAGTAGATGCAAACTGTTATAATTGCCTATTATGCTTTGTTCATTATTATTATTTAATGTATATATATATTATTCTCTCTCTTCCAACTTCCTAGCGCTTCTCCGGGTTCTCCGGCTTACTCCCACTGCTAAAGACTCCCATGGCCAGCTGCTAACTATTGAGGAAACACGGAAATTATATATTAGTCCCAAAATGACCTAGTTTATATGGAGTTGGCAGTAAACCGCATCCTGCTTCCTGAGATTTTCGGATATAAACTTTAAATTAATCAATTAAATACTAATCTAATTAATAATCTTTATTTCAAGGGAGATAACCAATTTTTAATTTCTAGAACATAATATTTATACATATGATTTTTATTCCAGTCCAAACTTAATCAAGTAGAAGTTTAATTTATCTTTATTTCAAATAGCGTTCGGGACCCTACATCACCTCGAAACTTTTAGACCTTTTTCGATCTTCGAGGTTAAGGATCCCCGAACTTAGTTGTTTCGAGGTTTTAAAAGTATGCCATAGAATGTCTGAAAAGCTTGGAAGCCACTTCTTAACCTAAGCTTCAAATTCTTCAATCATGAAACCATTTTGAGTCAAAATCTCCAGCCATGTTTCCCTTTTTTATCTCTTACTGTTACTCCTATTAAACGATTTTTGCCTTGATCACCTCGTCCGAAGAACTTTAACTAAATATTATATACTAGAACATAATATAATATGTCAAAACCCTTAAACATTTGTATTTTCTTTACCACCTGATAATTTACCCTGCGAGAATAGTTGGATATTCCTAAAAAACACTAATCGCTTGTTTTAACACATTATCCGAAGAGCTTGGAAGTCATTCATCTATTCCTATCTAATATAGAACAAATCTTATAAAGTCCTTATCTAATATACTTGCTTTTCATCTCTTTTTTCTTTTCCTGTATTTATTATAAAATAAGACTAAAAGAAATAACCTAGTTAGAATCTCAATAATCAAACTCAATTCTAACTATAATATATAAAATTTAAATAAACTGGATACTCCTAAAGTATTTAATCGAAAATACTCACTGACAATACCTCTCTAAAATAGCAGACGAACTGCCGTCTGCTAGAAAGCGACCTACATTTCAACCTATAACATACACACCGAATGTGTTCGTGTCAAGTCTCTATTATCCAGCTCTGCCTTAGCTATACTAACCATAGCAAGTCTTGCACATCCAGCCATCTCAAATATTTAACATGGGAATTGCCTATTGCAAACCTTTTCACAGGGTTTCCTTAGCCATTTTTGAATCATAGACAACTTTTTGGCTCACACTATCTTAATTCAGTATTGAAGTCACCAAATATAGTCATTTTGAATCATTAAGTGCCATATTTTAAAATCTGAAGCATATTCTCTGATAGACACTGTGTGATCAACATCCAAAAATCTCTAAACTCTAAAATCCTACTACTAACCTGTTTATTTGAAAATATTTACAAATTACATAGGTAATACACTTCTCTCTATATATATAATCCCCATTTATACCCAAAGTCATCATATATTGCAATAATTGAATCAGCGAAATTAATAATTAGTATTTAAGAACAAGTTACCTAATAGACATTATGTACTAAAAATTTGTATAGCTCCACTTATTATACATAGGCATACAGGCAATGCTTTTACTTGTATATATTATATTTTTACTTTCTATCCTTTTATACATACTTAACTCCTAGACTTTATATATTATAAATAACCAAAAATAATTGTTCTTATTATTGTATATTACTGTATATATATTGCCTGTGCATCTTACATAGTAGCAGAGGAAAAGTATGAAATTGTGAAACTATGAAATACTGTAAATATTATACTATGTGAATAAACATATTACAAGAAAAAAAAAGACCCTGTTACATTAAAAATTGTGTTTCCAGTTTAAAATGTTATACATGTAATTTTACATATAAAATGACTGGCATCAAAGTTGCCAGTTAATTCAACTGTATTTTTACTGTAGCTGCATGTTAAAATCTCATGTAATTTTACTGTATAATGTGTTAAAAATACTTAATCGCAAGTTCTTTTTACATGCAGTAGTAAATTTACTGTGTCAAATATTATCACAGAATAAGTGTAAATATACAGGTGTGTGTAAAAATACAGTTGATGGATCGGGCAACTTTGCTGCCAGTCATTTTATATGTAAAAATACAGAATTACTTCTAACAGTGTAGTTAGCCGAAATCATCCTGGCATACAATAAGTCACCATAAAATAATGAGGATCGGGCAAGCATACTATAAGTAGAGTGGTTCAGAGACACTTCTATACACTGACCCACTTATCTACCTGGTTGCTCCTTCCAGAAATTGTCTGAAGTGAACAAAAGTCAGCTCCGCGCACGTGATTTTGGATGTCGCAGCAAATATACGTCACACGAGGTATTTTAAACACATGTATTGTCATATAAAGCCGAGTAAAAAATTCACTCATTACCGGGTTCGACTTGCATGTTTATTTAAAAACGAACGTGAGCAAAAATTTCAATTGCACTCTTTGATTTAATTTTTGATTTTGGCGATTTGGGTGATTTCGATACAGAGCTAGCTGTAATAGCTTCGTTTCATTTCTAACTTTCAAGCTCATGATTTTGCCGAGATAAATTCATTACAACATTTTGGGATATACTTTCATTTAGTTGTTACACCCTTCGTTTACAGGGCGATCTCTTCGTAAAAAGAAATAAATATTTGCTAGCTCTAAATACGCAGAACTATTTAAGACCGGATAATCGAAACAAAATTTTATTTGTAGTCTTTATTTTCCAGACACTTTTCGGTAACTTGGTGTAAATTATTTTCATAATCATAGTATCTTATTTAATTATTGTGTGGATTTTAGCCTTGATCGAAGGAAATAGTTTTTAATTCTGAAATGCGTTACACAATGAACTAAGTAAATGATCAAATTAAACTTTTACAATAGTATTCTCCTTTAATAAATTCCCGACACCTACAGAGTATCGGTCTATCATAACTGTACATGTGACGTGTGCTCTGTTTTGCATGTGTATTTTTTATATTTGTCTGTGATAATTATTGGAAATATAATATGATTATTAAAAAGGATATTTAACGTCTACAATGTGCACTGTAAGTACTTTATGTATATTGCGTTTGTAAGGTAAACTGCCAATTTCTCTGTATATTGCGTTTATAAAGTCAACTGCCAATTTAAAATGGTTTGGCTAGGGTTAAGTGCATTGATAAAAATCAGACGAAAATATAACTGTTAAATGTTACTCTATTTCTGTCTCTTCTGTTTAAAAACTAAGAACTGTGCATGCGTAGAAGCGTTAAATGTAATCGTTATTTGAACGTGTTCTAAAACCGTAGAATTCCGAATTTATTTTTCTTTCCAGAGAAAAGATACAATTTTTTTTTGTAGCAAAGAACCATAACTCGTTTTGTCACCAGGCCCGTATCTAGGGCGATGCCCCCCCCCCCGCGTGACATGCTCACCCCCCCCCCCCCCGCTCAGAAATTGCTAACAATCATTATTAAAGTATACACAGTTCCTTATATTAACCTAAAAATAGACTACTATTTTTTTTTTGTTTGAATACTTATTTTAAAATGCTTATTAGACGCATAGGTAACTACATAGCATGATGATTACAGCAGTCTGTTAGAATGACCTATCCGAAAATGTCCTGAAAATGTTCGCCCCCCTACCGAAAGGTAATGCCCCCCCCCCCCGCTTAATGGAGTCTAGATACGGGCCCGTTTGTCACTAGGAGTTAACTCCCTTGAGAATGGAAGCCAATTTTTTTTAGCAATTTAAAAACACGTCCAGATGGTTATATTTTCGAAAGTCAAACATGGCACGACATTCGTTGTTGATGAATGAAGTTTTTATGGTAAGCCTTGTCTTATCATGTTAAAATAGACCCCAGATATTGTCGTCTGGCCCTGAACCACCCTACTATAAGAAAAATCGCTCCATGATCCTGACTGTAGTGAAATCACGTGGTATGGCTAATCGGGCCGCGCCGTCGATAATAATAAATACATTGAAAGTAGTCTATTTTCAGTAAGGCTACTTTCAAGTGATTTGATTTATTGCTAGATCGTATTAACCCATATATATATATATATATATATCCAAAACTATTAGCACAACCGTAAATCTGCATTACTTTGTTTCACGGTTAACGATGAAGAGATAAAAGGTATAGAACCATAGTGTGATCTTCTTAAGTCGTTGATTGTATAGCTTATTGTGCTACCTGACAGGTGTGTGCTATCTTACCTACAATAAATCATATAGTTTATTCAGCTCCAAGCAAGACTTAAAAATAAATAGATACAGTTGGTTTAACTTGAATATAGATATTAAATATATATGTTGCATACATATCACCTTTCAGTTGAATCATAATATATATCTTATAGTCTGGAAGCCCAGTGAGATTTAATCAAAATGTATTTAGGTCTACACCACATATTTTTTTCCTTGTAATATTTTACCCCTAGACCATTCTGGAAAGGCAAATCTTCAGTTTTGTAACTTGTGCATATACCCGGGACGTTATAAACAATCTTTTAAGCAGCGTTTCAAGCTTTATAAAACATAGAGTACCGGTATATCAGTGTCATCTAATACCATTCGCTAAATATATCACGAAACGAAACATTAAAAGACAAATCACTATTATATATTGAGAGAATAAAACAGCCAATTATGCTTGAAAGCCCCTTTAAAACCTATACCTTAGGGTTGAGCAACTAAATCAATATACCTGATACGTGACGTTTGTAAACAACTTGAACCCGTCAGTCTTCATCTAGCCTGTAAATTTCTGGTTTTATCCAGACACCGTACACTATATACATTCTGAAAAACTGTAGTAAAGCAGTGATGAAAAACCAACGGACAATTTAATGTAAGTGTGATCTATGGACACACAGAGCTTGTGGTACAAATAAGTCTTCTTTCTTTATGTCATTTTTGGGGGAAACTCATTTTTTGACCAAACTAACAAATAATAAAGACTGTGTTTTGTTGATGGACTTGAAAAGAGTGACTGATATATAAAACAAATGCCAGTATTCTTGTAATGATTTCTTTGTTGATATTTGGACGTGTTTTGAATGTTTTTGTTTATTCCGAACTGTCTGAAAATAAGCCATGACCTTTCCGTCGTAAACATCAAATATCAAGTCTAGTTGTCTAACTGTTGTGCCAACCAGCAATTCCATTCTTATTCCACCATTCAACTTTGACATTAAGAGAATGACCATAACCAGCTAGAGACATACCAGTAACATCACCACCAACAACATCAACAACTAATCAGTACCAGTATTAATTGCCAAGATATGACAGCGGACAGAGAGAGACACTTTCGCCTCAAAATAGCTCGACAGGTCATTTCGGGAATAATAATTAAATAGTGTAGGGTCTTTAGCAGTGAGAGGAAACCGAAATCCACTGTTAGGCTAGTGACCATTCTCCTTGTCACGTACAAGCGGGGAAATGAAACCACGACACTTGACTCAAAGACAGACATTCTGGTTCAACACAACGTGTTAACCATTCCGTCACTCCTGGATGGATCTGTGGGAAACAACGGTTGTTCTTATCCTTCTAGGATCCCAGACTGGGTTTTTCCTGGCAGTAGCTGTTTTATGAATTCAGGTATATATGGGGATGTTGTCTGTGGCTGGTATATGTGCACCTAACCATGTTGCCGATCTTTTCGAGTATTGTTAACAGATAAGAATTAAAAAGATGAAAGGAAATTAAGACATCGCGTCACCGAACCGAACTATATCTAGAGACAAACTATATATATATTCCTGGACACAGGAGCATATGTTTGATACGATAACACATACATTCCTAACAGGGCCGGTTCTTGTGGCCCTGGAACCCCTAGTAGGCATCACTCATATGCTCCTTTATCCCGAAATAACAATCTTGAATTTCTCAAAACGCTCAACGCAGATTTTGAGAAAGTATATCAGAGGCTACTGAAATCAATCCTAAAAACAATTTGTAAACAATTTCCAAGTTCACTCGAAATATTGGGCGTGACGACTGGACTAACTGCTTTGATACCGAAAAGTTTCAAATATTTGGAAAACCTAGACTGGATTCCAAGCCCATCACAAGAGCTTGGGGCTTGACAACATCCCCACCATTATTAAGGTTATTGCAAAAAATTATGCACGTATTCATGACGAAATACATGCACGGCTCTTTTCACAAAATTAGCAAAAGAAACTTCCAAATATCCGCTTATTCTGAGTTCTCTAAGGCATCAAAATTCACGCCAAATCCGCTTATTCGGTATCAAAGCAGTGTTTTGACGTCCGAATACGGCAATTTAATCCTTAGGTCGTATTTCTGGCAACAACCCAAGACAGTACAAGTACAAAATACTGTGTATTCTAAGCTATTTCGAGTGCCTCTACAAGCACGCGCACTGCATGAGGTGTCATTCTTACATCAAGATCTAATTAGACACATGACAGACCCTAGAGCAAGTTGATCGCTTGTAATGTTATCAATTTAATATCCTTCACCGAGCAATAGAGTTCTGGATCAAGTTCCGACGGATTACCATCTTCCAGTGAACACCATGTTCATTCAATGAACAAGACTTCCATGTTTGAGTGGCGATGATGACTTTTGGATGTTTCAGGCTTGATTTGCTAGAACTATGTCCATATAAAGCTGACAAATATACAGTGGCCTGTATATGCACCGATTCTATTAGTTCGACGAGTGATAGAGAATACAATCAATGTAGCAGAATGTAATCGTGTCATATCGAGTGAGAGTATGGGCTGACATGATTTCAGTGATAACTGACATGTGTTTCTCCGTATTTTGACCAATACCAAAGGTAGTTTTTTCTTTGATTGGTGATTCCATTGCGGCGTGATTCTTGTCAGCTTGTTATGGACAGAACTCTTGCAAATCGACGCCTTGAACACACTGGGGGGTATAGGCATCCGCAACTGGAAATATATGGTCATCATCCACACTTAAACCATGTAGTCTTCCTCAAACGAAGGATGCATTCGTAGGGAAAGTATAAAGATGTCACCACCATGCTGTTATGTAACGTTCACTGGAAGATCGCAATCCACCAGTTAAAGGATCATATTGTCTGGCATTTTTTATTTTACTGTGATCTAATCACTCCACAACATAATGAATGATTTCAGTGTATTCCTTGGCCCTCAAAACCTACGGTTAGACACCAAAATTACACCCTAGACAAAACAGCATGGGGGTTATAGGGGATTATTTGAAATGACGGCCATCTTGAATTTTTCAAAACGCCGGTGACACAGGTTCAACCGGCAGATTCTTAAAGAGGACACAAGAAGCTACTAATAAAAAATTGGAATACAATTTCCAGGTTCAGCCATAGTTTTTCCAAAGTAAGTGTTTTGATGTCAAAATAACGTCAGTGTGACGTCATTATGTCACAATGCCGTCATGACGTCACGCCATGACCTGCTGGCGTCGCGATAACCTTTTTTCCCGATTCGTTGGTATCATTTTTTTTTTGTAGCTAATGTTATACATTTATGTGCTCTAAAACGAACCGTTTCCGTCATATGGAGGACAAAAAGTCCAATTGGCGGCCATCTTGGATTTATGCTAATTATGAAAAACGCTTCAGGGTTTCAGCGGACAATTTTGAGTTGGGAGTCCTTAAGACAGCCCTTTACTATATTCCAGTGAAAGAAATTCGTTTGCAATTTGTTCTCGTTATTTTCTTTATTTCTCCATCTATAATACCAGTTTTAACATAGAAATATTTGGTTTTACTATATTCCAGTGATAGAAATTCTTTTGTATTTTTTTATATTTCTCTCCGTTTGTATGTTGAAAGTAGAATATAATATATTCATTTATTGATATTCTCTATGAGATTGTTCATATTTATATATCATAATACGCCAATATCACAACTTCAGCCTCAAAATTGAAATTCACACACACACACCCTATTTTCCAAAATTTTCTGGGAGGAGAGCACCATAGGTAATCTGGCTTTTCGGGCAGACGGGTAAAGTGAAAACAAAATACATTATTTCATCTAGTTGGTGAAATAAAGTCCCCGAAAACACTTATTTTCCTGTTCTTTTACTTGAATACTGTGAATTTGTATCGAATTGACTATGGGTGCAAACCTTATTTTCCACAATTTTCGGGGGGTGGGGGGACCACCTTAGACAATCTGACTTTTCATCTAGTTGGTATTAAATTTCCAAAATTTGCTCCCGACGGTCCCGTCTCCGATTGATTGGATGATCGGAATTCGACTCTGCAACCGAGGTTAGGATATATCAGACCACATACTGTATTCGGGGACTGAAATAGCAAAATAATGCGTTTGCGATCGTCAAATATTTTTTGGGAGGGGGGTGTGGCTGGACGTCTGTAACCCGACATTTTTTTAGAGCATTTCTGTTTCTGCCCATGGAGAACACAGTAGTAGGGGCGCCTGTATACGGACGCACGTGCGCGCATGCGCGCGCATGCATGTGCGTGCACGTGACCTTGCACGTGCGTGACCCCTTGCACGTGCGTGACCCCTTGCACGTGCGTGACCCCTTGCACGTGCGTGACCGTGACCTTGCACGTGCGTGACCTTACACGTGCGTGACCCCTTGCACGTGCGTGACCTTGGGATTGCACGTACGGAGAGAGGGGCGCGCGCGCGGGAAAAGAGAGAGAGAGAAGAAGAAGAAGAAGAAGAAAAAAGGGGAAGAGAGGAGGAGGAGGAGGAGGAGGAGGGAAGGGGAAACAACTCTTTTACATTGATTAAGTTGGCCCTGAAAAGGGCCGTTGTCCTCACTCGAATGCGAGCACTAGAATGTGAGGGTACGACGCACTTTATGTCGGTTGCGTCTAATGGCCTCCACTAATTCGGGAGGAGGTCTTTTCCTGGGAGGTGTTTTTAATACCTCGTCAGGTAAGACAAAGATATCGTCAGGGGTAATCACGGCAAGCGTGTGACCCCTGAGATACATGAGAGTATCCGTGCTGCGGTTTTCTTCGATGCGTACGACCGGAGCAGCCATTCTCATACTGATAGAGTGACGGGTGTTGTACCGTTTTAAAACCGTAAGGACGAATCCATTTGAAGGATATGACGTCACGGACGAGTCCATTCATGGGTGACGTCACGGACGAATCCATTTGAAGGGTATGACGTCACGGACGAGTCCATTCATGGAGTGACGTCACAGTACTGAGCATAACGTTATGCATCGTAGGTTGAACGTTGGGGGCTAAAAATAGACGTGATGCAACGTTATGCGTACGTTGGAGGCTACATATAGACGCGATGTAACGTTATACAGCGCATGTGCAACGTTATACTACGTAGGGTGTACGATATCGAACGTTTGATGACGTCACGACATACAGGGGATAAAAGGAAGGGAGGCGACAGCTTCGAACATTGATATGCGATCAGCGAGCGAAGCAAGATGAGTTATTCTTTACGACCCGTGGATAGACGCTACAGCCGATTATTTCGAACCGAATCACTGTGTGTGGAGATAGATTTTCTGGAAGATTGGTCCCACGTTCCAGCCAACGATGTACCACAACAACTACACGACACCTTTGAGGCCATCATCGAGGAAATTCGTCGAACCTTGGACGCCAGAGAAAGTGACTATGTTAGAATCGCCATCAGTCACCCAGGACTCAAAACACCTATTTGGTTACCTTTCCGTGAACATCGTTTGTTAAAGGCCGAAGACGTTTTGCAAAAAGTGGCTGCCGTGTTACAGAGTAACGAAGAATTTAGATTAGATCAACGCATGTCCATGAGTATCTGTCACGTGTCCCCTCCCGATGGCAGAGGTAACGGAACAAACACGAAGAAAAGACACAGTGCTAATTTCGAAGAATATTTAAAGAAAAAGCGATGTCTGGTCACCATAAAGAATGCCGACGAACTTTGTTTTCAGCGAGCTATTGTCGTCGCCCGTCATTATGCCAACAAACAGGACACGCCTGAATGGGAAAGAGAGAAGACCAGACTACAGAGGAGGGCAGGACCCCACTCGTGGCAGACGAAGAAAACGGAAGCACTCATCGATGCTGTCGGTGGAGCGAGGCAAGCCTGCACGGGTGTGGAAACCTGGGAATTGTACGCCAAGTATTTGGGAGAGCAAGGTTATCAGCTCAACGTTTTCTCTCGGGCCATCTTTGGGAAGGCGATCTATCGGGGAACAAAACACGTCACAGGCACACCAAAACATCTCAACCTGTATTTACACGACAGACATTATGACGTCATTACCTCCATGCCCGCCTTTGTGGAGAACTCGTATTTTTGCGAGACCTGTCAGGTAGGATACGATCATGCAGAGAAACATTCATGTCACGTCATGTGTCAAGGATGTAAGACAGTGGGTCCACCCTGTCCACCTGATCCCAACACAAAGACGTGTTACCGATGTCATCGTGTGTTTGTGAGCCGTCAGTGTTTCGACAACCATCTCGCCACCCGTTCCAGAGCCAAGTGCAGTGTGTGTTATCGATGGAAGAAATGTGAGAAATGTCAAAAAGAGTGGGATGTCATCAAAGCCAAGCGTAATTTGGAAGAACACCGATGCGGAGAATACGAGTGTTCCATCTGCCGAGAGTGGCACACGGCCGAGAAACAGTTTTGTTACATCCAACCACTGAAATCACCCATCGACATGAACAAAGACCGAAAGATACAAATCGACAAACTACAGCAGACAACATTAACCCGCTTCGTCTTCTTTGACTTTGAATGCCAGCAAGATACCGGTGAGCACATTCCCAACCTATGTGTCCTGCAAACCTGCTGTCACTTTTGCATCGACAATCAAGATCCCTGCGAGCACTGTGACACGTACTGGAATCACCAACGGGAAATTGTGTTTAAAGGCCCAGACACGCTGGACGATGTGGGAAAATGGTTTCTACAACTTGCTGCTGACGGTACGGTGGTAGATGGTCGGAAACATGACAGTCACGAATCGAGTCCTGTGATTGCCGTGGCTCACAACTTTAAAGGTTACGACGGACTGCTGATTTTACAGACGCTGCACAAACATTCCGTGGCGCAACCCGAAGTCATTATGAATGGTGGTAAAGCGATGACGATCACTGTCGGGACGGTAAAATTCATCGATTCCCTCAACTTTCTACCGATGGCTTTACGGGACATGCCCAAGACATTTGGCCTGCAAGAACTCAAGAAAGGTTATTTCCCTCACCACTTTAACAGACCGGAGAATGAAGATTACGTGGGCGCCTATCCTCCCGACACCGATTACGATCCGGATGGCATGAGTGTGACTGAACGAGAAAAATTTCACGAGTGGTACGAGCAACACAGTCACCACGTCTTTGATTTTCGCCAGGAAATTCTCGCCTACTGTAAGAGTGACGTCGATGTCCTTCGCCGATGCTGTGGTGTGTTTCGCGAGATATTTCTCATGGACACGGGCATCGATCCCTTCGAAAAAAGCTTGACCCTGGCCTCTGCCTGCAGTCGCGTGTTACGCACGCACTACCTCAAGAAAGACACCCTCGTCGTCATTCCTCGAGCCCTGATGCAAGAGCCAAAACCTGGTAAGGACTGGCACCGCTTCCAGCCCCGACAACAGTCCAACAAAGCCCTTCGATGGTTGGAATGGGAACAACATCGACAGACCATGGCTGCATTCCGAAACCAGACCCCACTACCCAACATTCGACACGCCCGTAACGGTAGTGAATGCCGAGTTGGTCCTTATAGTTTAGATGGTATGGACACGACCACAGGTACGGTGTACGAGTTTCACGGGTGTGCCTTTCACGGTTGTCCCAAATGTTATCCGGGTCCCGTCCAAGACCTTCAGCATAAACATCCCTACGATCCATCTCGCAGTATGAGGGACTTGTACCAGAAGACCCAAGAACGTCACCGTCGACTCCAGGAGCAGTACGGTATGCAGACCATCCGCGTCATGTGGGAGTGTGAGATGGAGGAAGAACGACGCCATGATCCCGAGATGAACGAATTTTTACAAGGCTTGGAAGATCAGCAATGGCCCGCTCCCGAACCACTGATGCCCCGCAACGCTTTCTTCGGCGGAAGAACCAATGCCATCAAACTGTTGGTGAACGAGTCGGTGGAAGACATGCGCTACATCGACGTGGTGTCCTTGTACCCGTACATCTGCAAGTACGGTACCTTTCCCATCAAGGAACCCACGATCGTCACACAGCCCGATCAAGACCAGTGGCAGCAGTACGAAGGGTTGATCCAGTGTTCCGTCTTGCCGCCCCGTGGCCTGTTCCACCCGGTGCTCCCGTTTCGACGCAAACAGAAATTGGTGTTTGCCCTATGTCGAAGCTGCGTCGACGAACACATGCAACAAGGGGAGATTGCCGAATACCAACCGTGTGAGCACACCGACGAACAGCGAGCCTGGGTGGGTACGTTTGTCACCCTGGAACTCAAACGAGCCTAGGATACAAAGTACTAAAAGTCTACGAAGTCTGGCACTGGAAAGAATTCAGCACTTACGATCCCGAGGCCAAAACGGGTGGTCTGTTTACTGGGTACATTAATCACTACCTCAAGAAGAAGATGGAAAGCAGCGGTTATCCCGACACCTGCCACACCGAAGAAGACAAGACCCGCTTCGTCAAGGACGTGTACGACACCGAAGGTATTCGTCTGGATCCCGCGTCGATAAATCCCAACAAAGGGATGCGGGCGTTTAGCAAGTTACAATTGAACACAGCATGGGGTAAATTCGGACAGAGAGACAACTTTCCCAAGACCGAGTACATCACGGAGCCCAGCGTCTATTTTGAAAAAATGTTGGACGTGACCCAGACCGTACGAGATGTGCAGTTAGTGAACGATAACATGGTCTTGATGGAAACGCTGAAAAAAGAAGAACACGTGGCACCCTGTCCCATCACCAACGTGGTTATCGCCGCCTTTGTCACGGCTCAGGCTCGTTTGAAACTCTATTCCGTCTTGGAAAAGTTGGGAGAGCGCGTATGCTATTTTGACACCGATAGCGTCATCTACCAATACCACGCCACGTCATGGAATCCCCCGGAAGGTTCGAGTTTGGGTCAGTGGAAGAACGAGTTGCCCGAAGATGTCACCATTCGAGAATTTGTTAGCGGAGGGCCAAAGAATTACGCGTACCGCCAGAGCGATGGTAAAACTGTATGTAAAGTCCGGGGATTCACCTTGAATTACCGTGCCTCCCAGCAGCTGAATTACGCCATCATGAAGGAGAATGTACGGCATGTCCATCAAAACGAACCTCTGGTCATAGCCAATCCGTTCAAGATTACCAGATCACGTGACCGCCGTCTTTGGACACGCCCCGAGAACAAACGATATAAAATCGTGTATGACAAGCGGTTTGTTCAATTCAATGACGATGGCCAACCGAGCAACACTTACCCCTATGGATACTGACTTGCGGGTCTCAGGACGATGGCGAACAAACAAAGAAGATGACGAACCGGCAGAAAATTTGATCGAGAAACTTAGACAACGATGGCTCAACTTTCGAGTGTTGAAATGTTTCCTGCCCATTATAGAAGAAAGGCAACACGAAGAGTGTATCGGCTGCAAGTACGAACATCCCAGTCAGAGATACCACTCGTGTCTGGGACTAGGCGTTTCTTCCATAACGGGTCAACCCTCGCATCCCGTGGACGATTACAATCACTACCTTTGGGTGGACGAACCGAAACTGCAAGACATCGATAGCGTGCTAAGCAGTATGATGGATGATCCACGGGATCAAGTCAAGACGTGGGAGGACGAACAACGATGGCGAGAAGACGTCGAGAAAGCCTTGAAAAAGTTCTGGACGGTGGTACCGGGCTTTAAGACCGCGTTGATCAAACGCAAAGACGAGTTTGTCGAACAGAAAGAAGACCCCATACGCCAGTGGATGGACGGCTTGCCGAAGAAAAAGAAACGATGGTCTCTGGATCAAATGGATATCAATGTCATGTCCGGCAACATGGGAGAAGGCTGGGAATGTATTGGCAGACATCTGGGGATCAGAGAAGCGCGAATCAGTCAAGCCAAGATGAGTCATCCCAACAACGCGCGCATGCAAATCTTCACCGTGTTCAATCAATGGCGACAAAAACACGGTAATCGAGCCGACCTGATGACGTTGTTGGAAGCCTGTCACGTGAGTGAAGCCTTGATCGATTGGGACGAAGTGAAAAAGTACGTGGACAGCCTGGAAATCATAGACTAAACAACGAACCAATCAAAACGAAGGAAAAGAAAGAACCAATCAAAAGCGAGTGACGTCACGACCAAGACTATAAGAAGCGAAGTGTCAGATTGAAATTTCATTCTGCTCTCGATGGCTAGTCAAGCTTGTTTCTCCTGTAACAATGTCGGACACTGGTATAGAGACTGCCCTACTCGTTCCCAACAGCAGCAACGAAAACCAAGACAAGACAGACCAGCCTATGGTTCCTATGGAAGTTGTTACCTCTGCGGAGAACCAGGACACTGGGCACCCCAGTGTGGAAAACGAACAGAAGCCCAAAAAGCGAAGAGTGATGAAGAAAGAAAAGAAACTGTCAAAAGAAAGTGTTACGGAATCAAGAGACCCACCGACGAAAATCACAAGTGCCTCAACTGTGGACAGCTCGGACACGGCCTGCTCGAGTGCCAAGAAGAAATCCAAACAGAAAACAACTTTGAAGCCGTTGCCAGTCGCATGTTCGACAACAACATCGACATGCCCAGAGACAACACCCGCAGTCAGCGATACTGGTACTGGTGCGGAGAAGCGTTCGAGCTCTACAGACGATACAAAGAAAAAAAGAAAACAGCCGACGAAACTTTCTATTCCACCCACTATTCTCCCGACTACCAGTGAAAACGGTGAAACTTCGAACGGTGAAATCCCGAAGACGGCTGTCCTCTTGTTGGCAGAGAAGGAAGCAGAAAGTTTTTCCCGAGCACTCATCCAATATGCGGGTCCGAGAGATATGACCGAAGTCTTGTCGTATCCCCCTTGTTTCGATATGAGTGAATGGATACCCGTCGTCGTCACGTTTGCTGAAGTGGAAGACTGGCACCCACACGACACGATGCAGAAGCTTTTGGGACATGTGTATTGGATTCCTCGCGTCCTGAGAAATGTACCCTGGGTGAGACAAGAGATCCTGAAGAGAGAACGCGATAACTAACAGTTTTTTCTTTTCCTTTGTATGATATGTTCTATTGAATGTTCTTTTCCTTTGTATGATATGTTTGTTGCATTGAATGTTCTTTTTGTATTTTTAGTAAAATAAATTGTGTTCTAATTTTACTCCATGTCTGTTGTTCTGGCGCGAAGGTATAAAAGGCAGGGGAAAAGGGAATGGGGGAAAACAGTGCAAGATGGATGTGACGTTCAAACATCCCTTTACCATGTTAGTCAGTGGTCCAACGGGTGTTGGGAAAACGGTCTTTGTGCAGAAGTTTCTTCAAGCGTCCCTGTTCGACGTCCCTCCTCAACGTATCGTGTGGGCTTATGGCGAATGGCAAGAGAGTTACGATCGCTTTCCCTACACTTATGTCAAAGGTTTGACGGATATTGACGACGTGATGGGTCAAGTCAAAGGTCCACAAGTCTTAGTCGTGGACGATTTGATGGGAGAAGACACGGAGATATTGCAAAAGTGGTTCACGAAAAAGAGTCATCACCACGACACGAGTGTCATTTACATTGTGCAAAACTTGTTTGACAAGCAACAGCGTACCATCAGTCTGAATGCGCATTACCTGGTCTTGTTCAAAAATCCCCGTGACGCCTCGCAAATTGGTGTGTTGGCCCGTCAGATGTACCCTTCCCGTTCCAAGTATATGCAAGAAGCTTATGAAGATGCGACGAGTACCCCTCGCAGTTACTTACTCGTTGATTTGAAGCCCGACACACCCGAAGCTTTGCGACTGAGATCCAACATTTTACCCCAAGAGGAACCACCCATCGTCTACGTCCAAAAAGTATAAAAGGGGGACCTGTACCTCGAATTGACTCTTGTTTGTCACGATGGCTCGTACGAAGAATACGCAGAGGAAACACCCACCTCCCACCCTTCCCAGGGCGACGTTCCCGACGTTGGCACCGGACCTTCGTGATCCCACGGTACGAAGTCAGACTCGCCCGAGAATGAGGGCCCCCAGAACACAATGGTCACCACCGTCGTTGACACCACCCACGAGTCCCATGTCTCCTTTACCGGCCACACCACCACGTCTCACCTTACCGGTCACACCTCCACGTCCCTCGTCACCACCTTCCCCTGCTCGGTCTCTCTCCCCGATCTTTCGCAGACCACGAAGAGAAAAGAAGAGTTCTATGAAAGGACTCAAGTCCTTCATTCGCAAGTTACAACATCTGACTCCCGATATGGCTTATGGGCAGTTGGTCAAGAATACGGGCCGGGCACGTATTGGATTGCTGCAGTGGTTCAAGTTGGCGGCCAACCATTTGCTGAAGGGTAACATTCAGCCACTGCACGCTCAGCACAAGAAATGGGTGGAACGAAATCGACAAGTGTTGACCCAACTGACGGAGAGAAACATGCCGTCGACCGAAAAACTCTCCCTGATCATGAAACCTGGGGGACGTGGATTTTTTGGGGGTGTGTTGATTCGTATCTTGCTGCGATGGAAGGAAAGGCTGCAAGAGGAAAGAAACAAGAAACGAAATCAATTCGTTCGACGGACCGCACAGCGCGGAAGGGGACTGAGTACCGAAGAATTGAACAAACATCGAGCGTTGCTTCGCAAACTGAGTAATGTTCCACCCGACGTCAAACGGCGACTTGTCGATCAACAGGGTGGTGTCATCGGGGCATTGTTGGCCATGGCCCTCCCAGTTTTGGCCCCCTTGGTATCTAATCTATTGGGTGGACAAAAGGGTGGTAAACATCCCTTCCTTAGACAGCGCGATAGAGCGAACGCTATGGCTGCCGAGCTATCTAAACTATTTGGTGGATAACCCAGGGAACAGAAAGGTATAAAAAGGGGATCGGAGAACGACCCCGAGCTCAGTCATGGAGACACTGCGGTATCTCTTGAACACTGCACCGAAAGACCGTCCCCTTTTACTCGAGACCCAACCCATTGTCGACGGTGTATGTGAGTGTATTGGAAACCTGATTCGCGGCAACGTTCCTGTGACCGACAAAGAAGTCAAGCGCTTGAAAAAGGACGCCCCCTTGCTACGACGTTTGGGCACGTCTAAAACACCTTGGAAGACCCGTCGGCGACTTCTGAAGCAACAGAAAGGGGGTTTCTTCACCCGATTGTTTCGGTCCTTTCCCAAAGATGAAATTCGCCAAGAAAATGAAACTGGTACCCTTCGACGGACTCCCCGACGTCAAACCCGTCGAAGTCAGGCCAGTCGAACCCGTGTACGATCGAGATCCACTGCAGCAGACCGTCGAGAATGTCCACCAAGACATGCAACACGTGCTAAACGATCCCTCCCTAACCGACGAAAATAAAATGCAACGGTACGGACAGTTGTTACATCGTTATCAAACAATGCAAAGGAAAAGAAAACAGGTTGTTCCCTTGTTGGACGACAACATACCCGAGCCAAAAGAAGAAACTTCGGAGGCACCCATCCTGGAGTCGGTCCCTCGACCCTATCAACATCGAGCTCGCCTTTTGTTGAAACACATGAAAGAGAAGACACCTTGGTCGTGGAACGAGAACTTGGAATTGGTTCGGAATGGGGTACCCGTACCCAACACCAATGCCATTGACATTGTGAACGATTTGGTTCGTCGGCGAAAGAATACCCAGGCTCCCGTGGGATGGTTTGGCGTGATGCAAAGTTTGAAGGCCACGAACGTACCGCGCGAAGCCATCGGGAATCAAGAACGATGGAACGTATTGTCCACGCCACCGACACGGACTCCGCCGCGACGCCCGAGAAAGAAGAAAATCTCCAGTTCGGATACGCCTAGTACATCTACCAGAAGATGGCTCTCCTTGCAAAAACTATAAATAGCCTGTTCATAGGGACACCTGCTGAAACATGGAACGAAAGCTGAAGAAAGTGTATTACGACCCGAACCACCCGGCCGCTTTCGGTGGCGCTCTGGGTCTTCACAAAGCTACCGGTGTGTCCTTGGACAAAGTCAAGGCATGGTTGAAACAACAAAGGGCGTACACCTTGCACAAACCATTGAAAAAGAAATTCTCGCGGTCTCCCACGGTGGTGGCCGGCATAGATCATCAGTGGCAAGCCGATTTGAGCGACATGTCGGCCTTGGCCAAACAGAATGAGGGATACCGGTATTTGCTGTGCGTCATCGACGTGTTTTCCAAGTACGCTTGGGTGTTGCCCCTCAAAAACAAGACGGGGGACAGTTTGGTGGATGCCTTTCGTCAAATCTTTCAAAGTCGACAACCCTTGCGACTTCAAACGGACAAAGGTACCGAATTCCTCAATCGAAAAATGCAAGCGTACCTGAAGAAGAAAAAAATTCATTTTTTCGTGACACACAACGTCGAAACCAAAGCCAGTGTGGTCGAACGATTTCAACGGACCCTGAAAGAACGCATGTGGCGATACTTTACTCATCGACAAACACAACGGTACATTGACGTACTAGACGACCTGGTTCGAGCTTACAATGCTAGACGACATCGGACCATCGGAATGGCGCCCAAAGACGTTCGCCCCGAACACGAGTGGATGTTGACAACGCCTCCTCCACGTCCCCCGAAAAAGAAAAAATCAATGGACATTGGTACGACCGTACGTTTGGCTTTGCCGAAACATGGTGCCTTCGACAAAGGTTACTGGCCCAACTGGACTCTGGAAACGTTCAACGTCGCACCCAACGTCGGTCCCGGTTACAAACTGTTGGACGAAAGAGGCGAACCCATACAGGGCACCTTCTATCCCGAAGAATTGCAAGCGGTCCAAGTCAACGACGATGAGATCTTTCCCATCGAAAGAGTACTCGAAAGAAAAAAAGACAAAGTATTTGTGAAATGGTTGGGCTATCCGGCGAGTTTTAATTCGTGGATCGACAGGACCAGTCTCCAAAACGTATAAATAGGAGCGACAGACGCCGACATCAGTCAACATGCAAGACGAAACCACGTCTACGTCCGCGAGTGCCCACAATTGGTCACTCTTGGGAAAACGTGTGCCACAAGCGGAAATCGTCTTTTTCTGTCAAGTGATTTTAGTGTACGTCGTGGCGGGAGTTTCTTTGTCCCAACTGGCTTTCAAACCCGACGGTTCGCAGACCACGTTGTGGACGGCCTTGCTCTCCAGTACCTTGGGTTACCTGTTACCTTCTCCAACCTTGAAAACCAAACATAATGAACAACGACCGGCCCTTTTACCTCACGCTCCCTAGTGACAGTTCCATGTCGTGGTATCCCGACAACAAAGTCTCCACGTATCATACACATCTGGACCCGCCACTTCTCGTCGATCACCGGGAATGGGAAGTGGGTCTGTCCATGATCACGTTACCTGACCAATGGCAAAACATCGATCACCGAGACAACACGATCGGCTTACGCATTCATCCTTGGTCGCCGTCGAGCGACGAACCCGAAGTAAAGATATGCCAGGACTTCTACAGTGCCCACAAGATCGACCCGTCGCATTGTTTCAAAGGTGTAAAGGGTGGTGAGATCAAGGGATCCATCGAAATGGAAACGCACATCAAGAGTGGCGACTACGACTCGCTGAGGCATATCCTGGATGTCCTAAACAAACACTTGAAGGTGCTGTGGTACCTGCCACCCATCTACAACCATTTGGCCCATAAACCCGTTCGTTTGGATCCCAATAACAAGGAAATGACCGACCACGAGAAGAAAGAGCAGGACGAGTACGAAACTCGAGAGGCGATGCGCCAAGGGGCCGCACAAAAAGGTTCCTTCGTGTCTTTCAAGAAAGACGGCACCAACGACAAAGTGTACCTGAAGATCAATAACGTGCAAGCGCTTTTGTATTTTGACGTGTTGCCAAAAATCGAACTTCGTCTGTGTGGACCCATCGTATCCATGTTGGGATGGCCTGGAAACGAACTATTGGTGTCCCTGCAGTCAATCGATATGACCGGCGCCGATGGCCAAAGTCTACGGTATTTCTACGCCCACCACACCCCAAATCTTCAAATCCAGTACGATCTGTTTTACATCTACACGGACATTATCGAACCCCAGACCGTGGGCGACGTGAAGGCTACCTTGTTGGACGTGATTCCCAGTCGACGATTGTATCACCGCCCCGCCAGGATTCACTACTTACCTCTGAAGTACAGTCGACTAAGCTCCATTGGTCTCTATATAAGGAACGGAATGGGGAAAGCCGTGCCATTTCTCGACGGTAAGGTGGTGACCCAACTTCATTTTCGCCGCCGATGATGATTCGAGTGTACAAAGGTGGAGTGCTCAGACAGCGAGGGGCTGGCAATGGTCTGGTGGTGTACAGGGGAGGAATTCTGAGACAACAGGGTGCCGGTCGATGGTCGGGGTTATTGAATGCCGTCAAATCGGTTGGGAAGACCTTGTGGTCGGCCGGTAAAGCTGCCGTGAAAAAGAATGTGGCCCAAGTGTTACCCAAAGTGGGGCAAAGCGTGCTCGACGCCGTCAGTGGTCGTGAAAAATGGAACTGGAAGAAAGTCGCCCAGGACACGCTTCGCCCCGCGGTGTCAAACACGATGTCCGACACACTCAAGAACGTGGTCGCCCACCTGGAACCTATAAAAGACCCCTCACGAACCCCGTCCACTTCACATCGTCCGAAGAGGAAGAAGAAGACACAGGTCACCTCTCACAAGCGACGTAAACTAGATATCTTCGACCATGGCTACGCAGGTAATGCGCAATGATTCCTGTCCCTGCGCGCGAGACGAATTGCAGGATTTGTTCAGTGTACCCGACACGCAGACGGCCATAAACAAGGTGACGAAAATCAGAAAGTATCCACTGACGCCCGACTTGAACCACGACGGACCCATCGAATTTTATATTTCCAATGCCACCACCGATTTCATCGATCTGGCCAACATGACACTGCACGTGGCCCTGAAGGTGACCAAAAACAACGGGGATGACCTGGACGCGGATAGTCAAGTCGCACCCATTAACAACTTGTTTCATTCGTTGTTTAAAGACGTCAAATTACGCCTGGGAAAGGATGCCGAAACTTTGGTCACCACCTCTCTGCCCACCTATCCCTACCGGGCTTACTTGGAGAATTTGCTGAGTTTCGGTAAGGGAGCCAAGAACGACCACCTGTCGAAACAAGTCCTGTGGGAAAAAGATACCACCGGGCAGTTCAATTCCACGAAATCCGTCGCCACAGCCGGTGACGGTGGACGACAGGCTCCGAATAACAAAGGATTGGAACAACGCCAGAAAACCATCGCTGCCAGTCGCACCTTTGAATTGCAGTCGCGTCTACACTTGGACATGTGTTTACAAGATCGGTATCTACTGGACGGTGTGGACTTGCGGTTGAAATTGGAAAAGCAATCCCCGAAATTTTTTATGATGTACGGCGAAGGCAATGATGCCGAAGACTACAAAGTCGAGTTCACCAAAGCCTACCTGGATATCCCGTTCGTCACTCTAGCTCCCAGTACCTACACACGGGTGGCCGCGCAACTTCAATCGTCCAACGCCAAGTATCCCCTGAAACGCGTGGTGGTCCGCGACATGGTCATTCCCGACAATCGTACCAGTCACGTCCTAGACAATCTGTTTGTCAACGAAAGCCTTCCCAAGAGATTAATCGTGGGTATGGTACGTAACACGGCCTACGACGGAAGAAAAAACAGAAATCCCTTCCAATTCGAACACAATCAATTGCAGAACATCAAATTGACCAAGAACGGGGAAATTGTGGACGAATACGACGTCGATTTCCCCCAGCGACACGCCATCGCACCATACCTGGATTTGATGAAAAGAGTGGCCGTCTTAAACACCCGAGAAGACCTGGACCTCCCTTTCAACGACTATATCAATGGGTACACTTTGTATTGTTTCGATTTGACCAACGACCACGGAGCCGACGGTAACTACTTTCATCCCAAAGCAGCGGGTAACCTGTCTTTGGAACTCAAGTTCGGTGCGGCCCCGACCAATCACCTCAGTCTTGTTCTGTTTGCCGAATACGACAATGTCTTGGAAATCGACGCCAACCGACAAGTCATCACAGATTGGTGAGGCTCTCTCCAATCGACAACTGACACGGGCTTTAGAAAAACACCTCCCCTCTAACGTGTTCGGGGGTGTGTGGGCTCGTAATCATTTGGATATACTGCGCCCGACCTCGTACCCCAAAGCCTACGTCATCAACACGGACGACGAAGACCAACCCGGTAGACACTGGACCGTGTTTGTGTGCGAAGGACCAGATCACATTACCTTCTTCGATTCCTACGGGTGTCCCCCTGATGTTTACGGAGAAGCCTTTCGACGTTTCGTCCAAGATCTACAACTCCACTACCAACCCCGATGGATTCAGGGACTCGAGAGTGTCGTCTGCGGCCATTATTGTTTGTATTATTTGTGTCATCGGTTTCACGTTCCCTCCCCGTACGCCCTTTCGGTGTTCGGGCACGTGTATCGTGTGAACGATATACTCGTCGAACAATGGGCTAGGGATCATTTTCCCGACTTGCAAAAAGACCAGAAGAAGGGACAACGATGTCGATGCTTTTTTGCTCTGTAAATATGTTCAAGTTCAATTAAATTTGTGTTCTATGCCTTTGTGTTCAATTTTGTGTTGAATAAAATGCTTTGTAAATATGTTCAATAAAATGTCGACAACATATCACGTGTCTGTTGTTTGTGACGTCATATGACGTCATGTGACGTCATGCTATTCTGATTGGTGGAAAATGGTATCGTCCCAACACCTTAGACTCGTCCCGTCTCGAGCTATAAATAGGAGTGTCAAAGCCCAAAGAAGTCACAAGCAAAATGGATCGAAACGATAAAAGATTTTGCGCTACTTGTCGGGGGTATTACCCCATGTTTAGGGGGAATCGGCCCGATGCCGATTATCTAGTCTGTTTTTGGTGCGGGACCGAAATTGGCAACACCTGTCATAGGCGGAGCAAGCATTCGGTGAAATGCACCAAGAAGCCGAATCGGTGGGAGCAGCCGAAGTGCTCCTGCTAACCCACACATTGTGTGGACCAACGGCCCTTTTCAGGGCCAACTTAATCAACGTAAAAGAGTTGTTTCCCCTTCCCTCCTCCTCCTCCTCCCCCTCCTCCTCTCTTCCCCTTTCTTCTTCTTCTTCTTCTTCTTCTTCTCTCTCTCTCTCTCTTTTCCCGCGCGCGCGCCCCTCTCTCCGTACGTGCAATCCCAAGGTCACGCACGTGCAAGGGGTCACGCACGTGTAAGGTCACGCACGTGCAAGGTCACGGTCACGCACGTGCAAGGGGTCACGCACGTGCAAGGGGTCACGCACGCACATGCAAGGTCACGTGCACGCACATGCATGCACGCGCATGCGCGCACGTGCGTCCGTATACAGGCGCCCCTACTACTAACACCCTAGACCGCGTATCCACGGCACCATTCGCCGTTGACCGTCAAGTCTGGGTACATCGGCGCCCCCAGAAGCCCCATCGGCGCCCCCAGAAGCCTTTGCCCCCCCCCCCTTAACAATTTTGGGCACGCTACGGGCCTGATAACAAGATGATGTGTGTCTATATGTATATAAAACTACAGGTCTGTTTGTTATAATGTTATGGTTGATCAAGTTACATCATAGTTTATATAGTAGGCAGGTATATGAAATGTGTATATATTAACACACTAGCTGGTATATTTATATAGTAAGTAGGTATATGAAAGGTACATATATTAACATACTAGCAGGTATATAAATGAATTATACAGTAGAATGATCAAAGACAATCTTCAGAAATAGATCATAACACTGGTTTTATCAACAACTAAATTCTCCTGGTAATTCCTCATTAAAGGTAATATCTTATAATTTATAATTTTAATAGAGTTTTACACCTACCCAGTGTGAAAAACTATTGTTTTTGTTCAGATTATTATTAGGGTTTCACACAAACTATACGATGTGTGACACTATTGTATTTGTTAAGATTATTATTAATAGTTTTTAGCCCAATACGTAGTATAAAAACTATTGTTTTTATAAACAAAAAGTATTAATATTATCATTATTTGACCTCACGTTTTAGTATATCTTTATAGTTTTGGAAACTATTAGTAATCGATTAGGGAAAGCAGAATTTTGATATGTGGCCTAGATATATTTTAGAGGTTTTTTTTTCTTAAAGTGTAAAGCTTTGAATTCAGTTACGATTTGACGCTTATTCTAAAAGTTTTTATCAGAATGGAAATGTTTTCCGGGCTGAAATACTTTTGGTTAAAGCAAAGCGATTTTTTGGCGGAATTTAATCAGTCTTTATTCTTTAAGATTGTTGAAAAGAAGCCAGGTGAATGATGTCTGAAACGCAAAGTTGTTGTTTTTTGTAAAATAATTCCGTTATATTAACAATAATCGTCGGAATGTAAAACTTGATACATAGCCGAAGACAGTCCACATAGATATGGTGCTTTGGATTTTTTGAATTTTGACAAACCTTTATATAAAAAAAAATTAATTATGAATATTTTTTATGGTATTCTCTGGTTATAGGTTCATGTGATTTGAGTAAAAATGTCGATAAGTATCCTCCTATCGTTATCAAGCACAATGAGATTTCATGTTGTTGTCATTTTTTTCTTGTAATCATTAAACTATCCTATCGGCGGCGCCGGAAGTGACGTAATTTTACATAACTTTACCATTTTGACAACTCGGTACCACTATTGAAAGCAAATATTATTTGTTGTATATAATATGATATGACGTGTCGGATGTACCCTCCTGTATGCCGCACCAAACATTTTTAATGTTTATTTCGTTTTCGGGCCATTTCGATTAAAAGCTGAAAAAATGTGTAAAATTAAACTATTTACAACCCAAGCGTCTTCATATTTTAAAAATATTATTTCGTAACTCTCATGCTCGCAATAATCAATACGTTGGCAAAATTAGTATGTAATATGAAAATATGACGAGAAATAGGCAATGTTGCATGACTCACTTTTAACGTTATTTTTTTCTGTAAACGAATCAATTACTATTCGATTTTCAATTTTCGTTGATTATTTGATGCCCAATGCCACTTTTGACTAGGTCAACCAATTAAACATTTTCGCTTTCACCGTCCTTTGTATTGTTATTTTTCAAATGAATCGTATTTGTTATTTGTTTTAAAAATTATGATATTGGATTCCAATCAATAAATCAACAATTAGATTGAACCCATAAGATTCAGTAGATATCGCGAAATGCTTTTTTATTTAACTTCATCAGTTGCGGAAAAATAGACGTATTTACCTATTATCCTCTCAAGGGGTTCGGTCCATAAAAGTGTCAATTATTATTCGATTTTCATAATATTTTCACCATGGGGTGGGTAATATCATTTACGATTTCATAATACTAATTTAACATTTTCATTATCACCCGCAGTAATGTCTTTTTGCCAACACTTGTATTTAAAATCTCCAAAACAAATATTTTGTTGTAGTGAATTATATTTATTATTTGTTTAACCTTATGACATTTGATTCCAATTGACATATAGACATATAGAATCTTTATTCTTCGAGGAATAACCAATTTTATCAGGATCACTTTTAAAGATTTTTCGCTATTTTAATTTCAGTTCATGGGTTTTATTGCCCGATTGTATTAAACAATGTTCATGTGCTCCATGGTGCTTCTTCCCAACATTGTTTATTCGTTAGAAAGTTTTCTGTCGGCAACGGAAGTGACGTAATTTTGCAAAAAACAACAATTTTGACGGGCCGTTGCAGGCAACTATTAATGTTTACAAATCTCATAGATCAAGAAGAATGCGCCTTGTGGCAAGCGAAAATAAAATCTGCAGCCTCATTTTTTTTTTTATGTTGATTTTGTGTTTGCGCTTTTTCGATTTTAAGGTCAAGAAATGTTTGCACTATTTCGATTTTAAGGTCAATAAATATGTAAAATTAAATAATTTACAACCCATCCACGTTTTTCATATTTTACAATATTTTCATACGTTCATAAACTTGTAGCATTTATTTATACGAATTCAATCCATGTCAAAATTATTTTGTCATATGAGCAGATGCCGAGACATAGGTAATTTTGCATAAGCCACTTTTCTCGGCGTCTAGGATTCTCCCATATGGCGTCCAACGTTAAATAGTGATGACATTGATAAAATGTACATTTGCTTTATGCATCAATTGGTGTTACTTTTATGAGAATCGAATAACAATTGAATCTTTTACAGGCAAAATAATACGGAGTTTTTGATTCTCCTAAAAAAAAAATACGTATAATGCGACTTCATAATCGGGATAACTTTATTTCCCGCGATTTTTTTTTATTCTGCTTTAAAGATTAAAACTCCCGGAAAATTTATTACGGAACGAAAAAATGGTACGTACTGATAATACGAGAAGGATTCTATTTTAAATACTATTGAATGACAAGTCGTCTCCTCTCTGAATTAAATATTATTATTCGTTGAATATTCGCCTATCTGTTTTTATACATATACGCTGATGGAATATTAATAATTATTATTTACAAATTTTCGACCAACATTACCTTTGAAGAAAATTTTATACGTCATAAGACCTAATATTCCAGGCTATAAATACCAGAAAACCATATAAATATATATGGATCTCTAATTTTGATAGAAAAACTGTAAATGATAAATAAATGAATAAAATGGAGGCACTTTTAAAGAAAAGGTCTGTATATATTCTTTGACACGTATTTCTAATGATTTCGTTTTTAAAATTCACTCTTTATTATTATAAATATTTTTAGTTGACGTTTGAAGAAAATAAAACTGACACAAATTCATGCTTAACAACAAAAGTATCGCAATGCGAGGAATGTGGGTTTTTTTTAACTTATTTTTTTGATCAGTGTATAAATCTATTAAAGGGCGATTTTGTCATCCGCACTGATTGGCAACGCTTTTTGTGGTTTTTTTTTTCTTCATGTAACTTCGCGGTTTAGTCGGACATATTTACATTACAGAGTATGCAGTAGCTCAGACAAATCTGTCCATTCATATTTTAGAGATTTAATTGTCTTGAAATCTTATTTTGGTGGAAAAAACTATAAATATAAATTTTCATTTCATCAGTGTAGATTCATTAGCATACATAAACCAATGTTTAATAAATTAAATAGATGACGTATCTTTAAATAGCTTTTAAAATAGATGCTTTCTCGTAATATCAGCACATAGACCTATCATTTTTTCGTTTCGTTGTGGATTTTTCTGGTACTCCCGATGTTTACCTCCGACGAAAAATACGCGGAAAATAAAGAAAAATCCCAATTAGTCACATTTTCCCTAATTTTTGGCGTTCGCCGTTTTTAGGGCGCATCACAGAGACCCCACTTCTCATATTATTTTGTCCGTAAAAGATTCAATTAATATTCTATTCTCATAAAAGTAACACCACTTGATGCATAAAGAAAATGTGTATTATATCAATTTCATTACCATTTAACTTTGACACTGGAGTATTCTTTTAGTTTAAATCAATACATCAGTTAAAACAACGCGGTCATGGTGTAGACTGGTTCAGTTGCGGGTAAATAGAGGATTTTCAAGGTTTTTTGGTCCTTAAAACGCGGGCATGACGTAGACTGGTTCAGTTGTGGGTAAATAGAGGATTTTCGAGGTTTTTTGGTCCTTAAAAGTGTCAGTTATCATTTGATTGATATTGCCACTTGTGATTTCATAAAATCAATTTAAACATTTATTCTCACCGGAAGTGGCAACATTTTGACAAAACAAATATTTCCTGTGGTTCAATATTCCTTAAGAATTATGATATTGAATTCCATCCAACTTGTAGAATGAATTAATACGGTGATATAGATATCAAAACAATGTTTATTTGTTACGTCTTATCGCTGAGAAATTACCCTCACATTTTAAATTCCCATTAGTAAATCTCACCAAATCCATTGAACCATTGGCATCAGTATACTACTACTCGGTCAGACAGTATGATATTATTAACCTGCCAGTGGTAAGTAAGTTATTCATTTTGTCAGGATCACTATTGTGACATATGGTTAATTATTGATTAATTATACGTCCATTTTATAACACGTATGCATTGTTCGTGTGGAAATCTGATTAATGGTTTCATTGGTACCGGAAATGACGTAAGTTCAAGGGTAACACGGCCCAAGTGAAACCTCTCAACGATGCTATGTAGAAAGCGTGAAGAACAAATGAGATGTGGCAGAGCGCAAATGTAAAATGTAATGAGAGAAATGTGAAATGTAGACACGTCAATAAAAGCATTTTCTAACAAAACGTTTGTCATTTGACACTTAACAGTTGATGTTTTACATTTAACACATGCCTTAGAGATATTTTGACTTTATCTTTACCCGTATTAGGACTTTGTACATTGTACGTTTTACATATAATCAATGGAAACGACATTGTCGCAGAGCATTTAATATTGGCAGCGATACCGTTCCACAGACCGGACACTTGTGCGGGTTGCTGTAAACACCGGAAAGACCGGAAAACTACCAGAAAACTACCAGAAAACACCAGAAAAACACTAAATACAGGAACACACACTAAATACCGGATAACACCCTAAATAGGCAACTCGGACACTGGTCCTCCGGAAAACACACAAAAAACTAAACCTAACCCTAACCCTAACCCACAACGGAAAAACCTAACCCTAACCCATAGAGGATCAGGCTCCGGGTCACCTATATATAAGCGTAAGGGTACAAACATGATTAATATATAATAGAATCTGATTAAGATTAAAATAAATTTTATGAATTCAAAATAATGCAATTGAATTAATAATGTTCTGATTAAGCAAATTCACTGGCTAGTTTGGGGATGTAATATACTTTATCCTAACGAGCAGCAAAGAAGAACCAGTCAAAGGAAACCAGTCAAAGGAAACCCTATTTTAAGCAGACCTGGTTCAGAACAAGAATTGAAGAAATGTTAACTGATCAAGAAGTAATAAGACAATTTTGAATAGGGTATGAATTATATTTAGTGTTATATTTAGTGTTTTATTTTAGAAGTACACCTTGAGACGCTAGAAGTTTTTAGTAATGTAATATTTAGTAGCTATAGACAACAGGGTGTATATCATGTGATGAGTTCAGATGATTCAGATTCTAGTATAATTACATGTTCTTTTATCCACGGGTATTGAAGTATGACTACATATTTGTTGTTGTATAGACCAACATATACAATAATATTATATTGCATACGAGTTATATGAAGACAGGTAAAAACGGCGGTTTATAAAATTTTAACTGAGGCCAAGTTGACATTTAAAGGGCGTATTACTCGATCCTTTGGAATCTTAAAATAGACGAAAATGGGTCAAATAACACTTAATGTAACTTGAATGACTGTGTATTAAGTGATATTTATTCAATGTTTGGGATCTTGCAGGCAAAAATAAACTTCATCACATTAAACTTCTCCTTGGAGACAAACGAGGTTTAACGTCCACCCGACACAAACTAGGTCATTTCAGGACTAACATATGTTGTTTTTTTTTCAAAATTTGGCTTTGCCGTAGTGATCTTTAGCAGTGTGTGGGGGGACTGGAGGACCCGGAGAAAACCCACGAAGCTGGACAGGCGTCCCGTCTCATATTCAAGCGGGGATTCGAAACCATGCCACTTGACTCTATTACAGTCCTTCTGATCCAACGTACATTCACCCACCCAATTCCTCGACCCTCACCCCAACTCCTATAGAAACAACAAGAGGAATGACGTTCTTTTGTGTCGTTCTCGCATGGGTCATAATTTTTTAATCGCATTTTTATTCATCTTAAATGGAGAACCTGAGCTAGGATATGTTAACTGTCATGTTCCTTTGACAGTTAAACACAGTTCAGTCTATATTGGTTACATACAAACAGACATCTTTGATTTTATTCATATTAAAACGTATTCTGAACAAAAACAGATTGGATTATACGATGTCTTTATCTTAGAAATTACACGAATAGAACTTAGACGAAAGCACGACAACAACAAATTTAGAATTTTGAATCTAATACCGCCATAATGAAATACATTAACTAGTAAAAAATATTATATATGTAATTAAATAGCGGAGTTAGTCATTTGTGAAAACATACACCAGATATGATCAACACATGCAACCACGGCGGATCGCGTCTTTATGTACAAATATGGGCATATAAACACTTATCACAAGATAGTTTTTCTACATGATCACGTGTAACTGAATAATTACACGCTACATCAAGGTGACTTGACTATACCAGGACGTGCCCAGCTTGAAGATAGATATCATTTTAACTTTCAAAATAGGTATGTGCACATTTTATATCATTATATATTGAAGTATTTTTGAATTTTTTAGGCCGGTCTGTTTAAACGTTTAATAAGCCCTGTTTTATATCTACAAACATTGTTGACACAGAAATTGATTCGTAAATGTGATCGTAATGCAAAAATATTCACTGCTGTACAAGTTCATTTGGGTATACGTACCTAGCTGTAGACTGAAATGTCGGTGACATCCGGAAAAGTGTATTCTGTATTTTAATACCGGAGCAATGTAAATTGTAAAATTAAAATACGTATTTTGAACTGCTGACATGAAGTTTACACCATGAACATTGAAATAATATTGACAACGTTGTTCTTCCATAATTTGGGGATTAGCCAAGGTTTCATTAAGGTATACTGTACCATTCATTGACATCGTCCAATAAATGCATATCTTAGTACTTACCTTCAGTACAACCACACAATAATTATCCAACTGTTCCATGCAATCCTCTGAGTATTTTGAATATAATTTTATGGACTAATCAACTTCTGAGCAGGTCAAAGGGTAGGCTACCATGATTTTTTCTGAGTTGTCAGTTTTAGTGATTAAAGGTTAAAGGTTACAATGGGTTGATTCTGCCAAGTTGCACATTTCGTATACACGATCGAGTACATGAAACATGAAACCAATGGTGACATTTAACCTTCTCGGAATAGGAACAGATATATGATGCCACAGGGGATCCATAGGAACAGTTTGAAACCTGAACTGAAGGAATGTCTGTCCCGAGATATGTTTTAAGGTGCATTGGGCGGTGTTGATCAATGGTACCCTTTTACCTACCCAGAAATGCATCAATCCCCAAAACTGACAAGTCCGAAGGATTTATATTGCACCGGGGAATCGCAAGTAACGATCTGATACCTATTTTGTGCTTGTACTTAAGGTATACACTGAGATATGTATTTAAGATGGATGGGGGGTACGCTTTGACCTATTCAGAAGTAGAGTAATCCCAATAATCGGAATTTTATTTTTCCGTGTGATCACAAAGGGTAGTTGTAAACCTAGTTTGTGCTTGTACTGAAGGTACGGCCTGGGATACATGTATATGGTAAATTAGGCATAGCAGACCAATGGTGATCTTACTCAGAACAGGGTTAATTCCCAAAAGTGACAACTCAGAGGAATTCATATTGCCCTAAGTGTACAGAGAAATATTTTGACACCAATTTTGTACTTGTAATGAGAATTGTATTTAATGTATATTGGACGTGGCCAACCAATTGTGACCTTTCAGAAGTGGGTTAATCCCCACAAATTGACTACTCAGAAGGATTTATATTGTCATAGCGGATCCGAAGGAACGTTTTGACATAGACCTCGAAGATGTACAATAGATTTGTTACAAATTTTGGTGGGAATGTTTCATATTCTATATTCGGTTCTCGCACGCCTTCGATAACACTGGCACTGCCCTGACCCCGACATGTTCCCAGGAAAGTAACTTACCTCACACTGCGCACGCTCAAAACGAGCTGGAGCCGGGATTTTTAAGCCAACCCGTTCAGACGGCAAAGATGAACTAGTTGAAAATAAAAAAAAAAGCCTTCTTCAAGACAGGTCGTTAGCTGGGGTTTTTAAACTGGTTTATTTGACCCATATTTCCGTTCAGACGACGGGATTTTAAACCAATTCAACTGAAGCGTCTGAATGGGCTATCATATAACTAAAGTATTGTATAGTGTTTGACAAGTTATTAGTATTATGTTGCCATAGTTACTCACGACGTCCTGTAATATCACGCCTGTATATTCTCTGGGATTTTCAGGTTGTACGTGTCACGTGTCAGTAAACGATAATCCCCGGGAATTCCCGATTCAAACTAAATTGTAAATGTAATGAAATGACATTAGGTTAAACGTCCTACTAAAGTTACAGGAAAATTCAAGGCTGTAAACATGTTTATCAAAATGACAAAATCTTCTTTATTGAATAAAATATTTGAACTTTGATGTTATAAGTTTGAAAAATGACTCTGTTAAAATTGTCTTTGAAAAGACGAGTCTTTTTCATCCAATATAATATAAAATGTGTCTGTAAAACGGATTTTTAAATAACACGTGATTTAAGTTATATATTTGCCCACGTTATAGTTTTTCTATTTATCCTCTATTCAGTCAACTTGTCATAGTAGTGGCGTGTGCATATTGAATACGCGCCATACGATAAAAGTTAAATTCACGGGGAACGAATCTATGGAAAATTTGTTCCTTTAGTAACGCAATGATCAATTGGTGTCATGTGATATAACATTATGTTTATTAGCAAACGAGTTTTATTTGACGAGAAGTCTTCATTCAAGCGGTTGACTATTTCACTGTCTACCAAACCCCAACAGGTGTCTTATTACTCATCTGTAATTTTGATTTTATTTTACGTATATTTGATATACTGGATATTATTAGGGTTTCACACTGCGTAGCTTGTGTGAAACACTATTGTTTTTGTTAAAATTATTATTCTTATTATTATTCTTATTATTATTCCAATTCCACTTTGACTATATCTCAGCAACTACTTGTCGCATCGTTACGATTTCTTCGGTTTTACTGGGAAAGTGGGTGTGACTTAGAGGATAAAGCTATTTTGAACGTTCTGCGACAATGCGAAATGTCCGAAATCACCGAAGTTATCGTTTTTTAAAATATTGCAGTAATTTTAACAATAATCATTGGATTTTAACTTTCGATACATTTTGGCATAGTCGGAGACAGGGCACATAGCTACGCTACTTTCGATTTTTGATTTTCGGCACATCTTCGAAGATATTAGGCGCCAAATTTCGAAAATTTAAAATTTTACAAAAAACTTTTTTATTTATGAATATTTTTTTAGTCGTGTTGTGCACAGAATTAAAGAGTCATCTGACTAGCGCAAAAATAGTAAAAAGAAATGTCTCAGTAATTTTCCTTGGCCGCCATTGGCTAATTCAGTTTTTCAGTCCCAGATTAATTTTTTATTGTTCGATTTGTATAAAACAAAGTTCATATGCTTCGTTGTCTCAATTGTCATTTTTTTTATTACCGAAAGTGTTATCTGTCGGCACCGGAAGTGGCATAATTTTACTAAAAACTACAATTTTGACAGTTATTTTCTTATATCGAAAACAAATATTATTTTTTGGAAAAATTATTTGACTCAAAGAGTGTGCCCTTTCAAGGCGCAAAAAATGTAGGAAGCAGTTTTTTTAATTTCAATTTCATTTTCGAGCAAATTCGATTAAGAGGCTAAAATGGTGTAAAATTGACCTATTTACAACCTATTCAGGCTTTTCAAATTTTAAAATATTTCTTTGTAACTTTTATAGACTTGTAGCTATCATCCATACGAAGAGAATATGCGTGAAAATTAGTTTGTAATATAAGCAGTTGCCGAGAAATAGGCAATTTTGCATGAGTCACTTTTCACGTAATTTTGGCTGTAAAAGAATCAATTATTATTCGATTTTCAATTTTCTTTCGCCATTGGATGCCTAATGCCATAGTGGACTATTTCAAACCATTTTACCTCTTACGCCGCCACCGGAAATGACGTCATTTGCTCAAAACTTAAATTTTAGCCTTTAAAAACAATATTTTATTCAAATGAGTCGTACTTGTTATTTTTTTCAAATTATGATATTTGATTCTATTGATCAAATAGATTGAACCCATACGATCATACAGATACCACAAAATGGTTTCTAACTTGTACGGTTGCAGAGAAATAGACAATTTTCCCTAAGTCACTTTTCAAGGTTTTTGGTCTATAAAAGTGTCAGTTATTATTCGATTTTCATAAAATTTTCACTATATGATATCTTATGTCATTGATGATTTCATAGAACTAATTTAACATTTTCAGTATCACCAGAAGTAATGTCATTTTGGCAAAAACTGTATTTTTAGCCTTCAAAACAGATATTTTTTTTAAATGAGTCTGATTTGTAATATATTTCAAATTATGATATTTGATCCCAATCAACAAATCGATTGAACCCATACGATCATATAGATACCAAAAACTGGTTTTTATCATGTACGGTTGCCGAGAAATAGACGATTTTCTACAAGTCACTTTTCAAGGTTTTTGGTCTATAAAAGTGGCAATTCTTATTCGATCTACATACTATTTTCGCCATATGATGCCTTATGCCATTTCTGATTTCATAAAACTAATTGAACATTTTCATTATCACCGGAAGTAATGAAATTTTTCCAGGATCACTTACAAGTAACATATATATATATATATAAAATGAATTGATATTGCTGGATTTGGTTGATTCTTCGTCAATTTTATTTGATGTTTACAATGCTTATGTGGAAACCTGGTCGATGGTTTCATTGGTATCGGAAGTGACATATGTTCAAGGGTAACGTGGCACCGAAAGTGACGTGGCACCAGTGAAACCCGTCATTCCTGCATGCAGGTCTAGTGTTATATTAAAACTGTTATGCTTTCGTTTGAATATCGTCCACAGCAACGGCCCCTGTGGTCGTGTTATGTAGGGATGCATACTTAATTATATATATATGAAGAGTTCAGGAATTTGAATAAGATATATTACGATTAAATTAAAAGTGTAATAATTTTGAATTTGTTTAAAATAAGGCTATACGTATTTTTATATTATTATTATATAAGGTTATTAGTACTTTTATATTATTTTTTTTTAAATATATGGTAATTAATATTTCATATTAGTCAGTGTTCTGAATTGTATTTTTTTTTTATCTTTGTTTGGTTTTAGTTTAAACATATTAACTATGCCTACCTGCCGATTAAATTTAGTTAAAATACATAGATATATACTATGCCTACCTGTCGATTAAATTTAATTAAAATACATACATATATACTATGTCTGCCTGTCGACTAAATTTAGTTACAATACATATATACTATGTCTGCCTGTCGACTAAATTTAGCAAGTGCAGAAGTGAATACCCATTTCAATTTTCCCAGTCGCCTACCCTCTTCCGTTCTATAATTTGAATTATATATTTCCACTCGACAATAAGGCTTCTTCCATTTTATAGTAATTCAAACCTAATGAATTCTATATTTCACCCCCACCCCCACCTACCCTCTTCCATTTTATATTAATTTCAACCTAATAAAATCCATATCCATCTCGTTCCCGGTATTAATTAATACATGACATCCCTGGTAAAAATCAATCATCGACATGATTGGTGAAAAGTAGAAATCCGATACGGAAAATAACAGAATTAACCTGATAATACTTTGTCATGGAAACGTCATTTACTTTGGTATGTTGCCCTGGTGATGTCACCATAATAGGCCTACGTAATATTATATAATATAGTTGCCCTTTAGGATCGACAGCACAATATTATATTTTTATTAGGAAATCACATGGAAATTATTTGTAATTAGGAAATCACATGGAACTAAGTTGCGATTAACGAAGGCGAATGACTGAGAGTCCAATAATATATAAATATATTTATTACAAATCACACTGGTGTTAATACCGAAAGTCGAGAGTATATAGTATTTGTACACTTTGTGAAAATAATGAAAGTGAAGATGAATATCATATTGTATTTGTATGCTCATTCTTTTCTACAAAGAAATATTATCATATTAGATCAAATATTAGAAAATTGATAAAACTACTTCAAAGTCAAAACTATTCACAACTTTTCAAACTAATTCGCTAATACTTAATAGAAGGGAGTTATTATCATAATGTTCGATGTGTTTGTTTGCTCTCTCTTCACGGTATATAATTGTTATTTTTGTATTTCTGTGTTTACCGATAAACCAGTGGTTCAAGTTTAATACAGATTTGATTCGAATAATTCTATAAATAATTTTATTTCTAATGTCACGGGTGTTACGAGATTTTTGTTCGTCATGGCGTGAGAAATCTTCCTCTATAAGTCGACTGAATAGTTGTCAATATTAAATACTCCTCTTTAGTGATATTTACAAGAAAACATCATACAAAGTTGTCAGTCATTGTACTGTTTGTATGGGTGTATTAATAGCAAGTAATGACTCGTATTATGTTATCCAATTCGATTAACGGTCGTCGTGGAGTCGGGGGTGGGGGTGCCCTTATTCTACGGAAGCCTATTGCGGCGATGTTACTATCCCAATGTCAAAGGGCTTTCTCGCCTCGGGAGGTCAATTCGTGACTATGTTCACTGATTACCACTAACAGGAAAATTAATCCGAACCGAAACAAGTCTACTCAAATCTATAGGTCAGAATTGACTTTTGATTTTGACGATACTTTAAATATAGGTTTATCTCCCAAAGATCTCGGTCCCTTTCGATATTGGCATGTTTTGGAGCCTAATTACATGGATTATGGTCCCTGATTCTTCGACAAATCACGTTTTTAGCTTGTAAACATACTAGAGGTCAAAATTGTCATCTGATTTTGTTAATGGCGGTTGAGTTCGAATTTCGTGAAAATCTGACGAAAACTGACTGACAAAATGTCTGCCCCTGATTGTATGGATGACCAAACAGCTCTTTATTCAATGTTCTTGATTCATAGTCCTTAATTCTTATTTCTTCATTTGTTGTCGTATTTCGACATTTGTTGTCGTATTTCGACATTTGTTGTCGTATTTCGACATTTGTACACTAAATCGAACAAGTAAATGTATTTTTGTTTAACTCAATTGTATTTTTGTATAAAGATTTCTTTTTTTTAAAAAGCCTACATTTACATTTCATCAGAGAAATACAACGAAAAACAAAGGTCAGGTACAAAACTCGGAAAACTCGGAAATCTCGGAAAACTCGGAAAATATTTTCCGACTTTTCTCCTCTCCGAGTTTTATGATTTGACTCGATTGAAAATACAAAACTCGGAAAACTCGGAAAAAATTGTCCGACTTTTTTGTTTGAATAGAAAACTCGGAAAATATTTTCCGACTTTTCAGTTTGAAACAAAAAGTCAGACAATTTTTTCCGAGTTTTCCGAGTTTTGTGTTTTCAATTGAGTCAAATCATAAAACTCGGAAAAAGAAAAAGTTGGAAAACTATCAAAAATATTATTTTTTTTA
This sequence comes from Patella depressa, assembly GCA_948474765.1. Lineage (NCBI taxonomy): Eukaryota > Metazoa > Mollusca > Gastropoda > Patellidae > Patella > Patella depressa. Next base: position 70,329,461 of record OX419718.1, on the reverse strand, counting down.
AATTGGCGAAAGTAGTTGTAGTAATACATCTATTTAATAAGTTGGACATAATCTGCAACTTTTCAGTTATATTTTAACCAAAATAATGCAATATGGCAGTTATAATCGAATATCCGAGTTTTCCGAGTTTTGTATTTTGGCCTATACGAAAATATAAAACTCGGAAAACTCGGAAAGTGGCAAAAAGATATCAAAATAAACTAGTTTTCATTGCATAATTATAATTATGACAGTTACACATCTATTTAATAAGTTGGACATGATCTATAACCTTTTCAGTTAGATTTTAACCAAAATAATGCAATGTAGCAGTTATAATTCAATTTCCGAGTTTTCCGAGTTTTGTATTTTCGCCTATACGAAAATACAAAACTCGGAAAACTCGGAAAGTGGCAAAAAGATATCAAAATAAACTATTTTGCATTGGATAATTATGATTATGACAGTAACACATTTATTTAATAAGTTGGACATGATCTATAACGAAGTTTCGAAGAAATTCGACCATTTTTTAAAAAAATGTCTTCTTTAGGCCTTTTTAGCTGGATTTTCCTTCGCGCATGCGTAGCGCCGGAACCAAAGGCACGATGCCTACCAAATTTCGGCCAGCAACTTGTCTCCCTGGTACCCAGGTACCCTGGTAATTTCAAGGCGCTACTTGAATTCCTTCTAGGCGTTTGTTCTTGGCACCCCACTTTTTCGCCGAAAATATTGACGCACTCCATAAGGGAAAAAAGGCGTTTATGCCCGCGAAAGCGGCCCAAATTGTCTGAGGAACCTGAAATTTAGACACATCACGTACATTTACACTAGCCACACCTGGGTACCACTCCGATTTTGATCCGATGAAAACAAAAAAAAAATGGCCAAAAAACCGTTTTTTTCAAAAATTTTGCGGTTTTAATTTTTTTTGAAATTGTTAGTCTCAACGGATTTTATCGCCTCTTACGTATGTGATAGGTACATGTCCTGGCCACATTATCCTTAAATGTAAATTTTTTTAATTAACGGGAACCATGTTTACGGGCCAAAAAACCAAAATCGGTCATTTTTTCAGATTTTGACTGCTGAGGCATCCTTCCGATAGACAAATTCTCTCGAAATTTCGTGCGCTTGCTGCGCAATGATGGTATCTATCACATATTAAAAGCTCAAAAGATAAAATATTAAATTCAATGAAAATTCGACGAAAAACGGCATTTTTTTTATTAAAAAAAATCGTTGATGGGTAGGGTCGGAACTCAAATTTTTTGACCCTGTTCCCTGTGTCGAAACCACTTCTCCTTTGGATATGTGGTAGCCAGAATGTCCGGCTACATTTTGGTTCAAATTTGAATCCTAACTGTGCACGTTAAAGATCCCTACTGGCTGAAATCCGACGGACAACAAAATTCACCGTAATTCACCGAAATTCACCGAAATTCACCCGATGCAACCGAAGCCTAAAACGCTTAATTTTGCAACTATCAGTCTCAAATTTTGATACAGCCTTGTGGTACGAAGCTGCTGTAGAAATTTCAAGTCAAAATTCCGTCGAGAAGGCCGTTAATTACAAATACGAAATGGGGAAATCAAAAATGTGCACAAAAAAATCGGTTCCGGATTTTGACGATGGATCCGGATGCGCGACATCGATCTACGTCTGGCCCCCAAATTTGGGGCCTCTCGGAGTTCCGGAGTCTCGGCCAGGTCAAATTTCCGGGAAGGCCCCCGGGCCCCGGAAGGGGGCCCCACATCCCAGAATCGGACACGGCGAATCAGGAAATGACCTCGGAATTCACTTCCGGTCAGGCAAAGTGGGCCTTTAAGGGGTGCTTTGAGACGACTTTTCACTCGAGTGCCCTTTGTGGGCAGGGTGGGGCATTCTAGTTTATGACCTTTACGTCAGAGACAGCACCGCCAGCGACCTTGCGGGTCGTGACCTTGAGCTTGACTTCTCGGACGAAATTTTGGACGGTACATGAAGTTTTGGGAATATTTCGACCCCAAGGTCAAAGGTCAGACCAAAGGTCAAGGTATGGGTGTCAAGGTCGATAAATTCTCTATCTAGGGTCGTGATTTTTGACCCCCCCCAAAATGACCTTAGTGCCCAAAAAAGGCCCCGGAACACCGAGGTGGGCGAAAATTTCGGTGACCTTGACACCTTAAGATGACCTTGACCCATGTCGACAGGTCAAGGTCCCGTGGTCCTGCGACCATCCATTGGAGCCCCAGGGGCAAAAAACCGCCAAACTTCCGGGGCCGTAGCGGGTCAAGGTCACGACTTTCGGTTGGGGATATTAAAAAATGAAGAACAAATGTACGGTCGCTCTACCGGCTCATGAAATTTGGGGCCGATCGGAAGACCTTTTTTTGGAAAAATTCTGAAAAAACTCAATTTGAGCTGAAAATCCAGCTGGGGTCAAGGGGGGGGGGGGTAACTCGCCCCTCCGAAACTGATTCCGACGACCTGGAGCTCGCGGCTTCTTAAACTAAATGACATCCTGTGAGTCGCGTGGTGACCTTCATTTGACCTTCAGAGGTAAAGGTCAAGGTCAAATCGAGAAAAAAAGTTCTCACTTCCGGTCGCCGGAGAAAAATTTCAAGGTCACCACGCGACGCGCAATGATTTTTTAGGCGGGGAGCCGCGAGAACTAGCTCTTCGGAAGAGTTGACAATGGTTAAAAAAAAATTATGACTGGAAAATGCACATTGGGGGCGGGGGAGCCCCAAGAAACCAGAAATTCCGGATTATGACACTGGATCCAGGTGTGAGGCATCAGTCTATGCCACGCCCCCAAATTTCAGACCTCTCCGACTTCCGGTTGGGAAATGAGAGCCAAAAAACCCCAAAAGCTGTTTTTTCAAGGTCAAATTTCCGGAAAGCCCCCGGGGCACCGGGAGTTTGCCCCCGAAGACGTAATCGGAAACGGCGAATCAGGAAATGCTCTCAGAATTCACTTCCGGTCACGCCCAGAGAGCCTTATAGCCCTTTTTGTGAAAAAAATTGCGATTTCACCCACTTCCGTTCACCGGAAGTGAAATCTGAGGGGTCCCAGCGACTTCTCGGGTCAACTTTAGTTCCAGAATAACCAACCGCAGACCCCCCCTCCCCCGTGGGTGCATCAGGGTGTTTACACAGCAGAATTGGGTGTTTTGGGGCCGAAAATTTTTCAGTTTTAACGACACGAGGGGCCATGTTTGCGGCCCTATACCTCGGGCCAGGGTTAGGGTGAGGGTCGGGTTTAGGACGGGATCGATAGCCTGGGCAACCCGCTCCAAGGTATTAAATTTGGGGGCTCCTGGCTCCAAAATCTTGCACGTGGCAGTGTGAAAAACATGGCTTTGCGAATCGTCGGAATTTTTTCAGAGTCCATAGCTCCGCCCCTATGGGGCTTGCACCTTAGATTTTTTGGGAGTGGGGGCGGTTAAAAAGGAAAAAATCTACGCTTAAATTTTTTCGAAAAAAAAAAAAAAATTGGGGGGCATGCTCCCCCACCCAAATTTTTTTTTTGAAACACTCCCCCGGGGGTCAAAATGACACGGGGCAAAAAAAAAATTATTACTGCGTTCCTCGAATAATTTGGGCCGCTTTCGCGGGCATAAACGACTTTTTTCCCCTTATGGAGTAAAAAACTGAATATTTTCGGCGAAAAAGTGGGGTGCCAAGAACAAACGCCTAGAAGGAATTCAGGTAGAGCCTTGAAGTTTTTAGGGTACCAGGGAGACAAGTTGCTGGCCGAAGTTTGGTAGGCATCGTGCCTTTGGTTCCGGTGCTACGCATGCGCGAAGGAAAATCCAGCTAAAAAGGCCTAAAGAAGACATTTTTTAAAAAAAAATGGTCGAATTTCTTCGAAACTTCCTTATAGGTCATGTCCAACTTATTAAATAGATGTGTTACTGTCATAATCATAATTATCCAATGCAAAATAGTTTATTTTGATATCTTTTTGCCACTTTCCGAGTTTTCCGAGTTTTGTATTTTCGTATAGGCGAAAATACAAAACTCGGAAATTTAATTATAACTGCTATATTGCATTATTTTGGTTAAAATCTAACTGAAAAGGTTATAGATCATGTCCAACTTATTAAATAGATGTGTTACTGTCATAATTATAATTATCCAATGAAAACTAGTTTATTTTGATATCTTTTTGCCACTTTCCGAGTTTTCCGAGTTTTGTATTTTCGTATAGGCCAAAATACAAAACTCGGAAAACTCGGATATTCGATTATAACTGCCATATTGCATTATTTTGGTTAAAATATAACTGAAAAGTTACGGATTATGTCCAACTTATTAAATAGATGTATTACTACAACTACCCTCGCCAATTTAAAAAAAAAATATTTTTGATAGTTTTCCAACTTTTTCTTTTTCCGAGTTTTATGATTTGACTCGATTGAAAACACAAAACTCGGAAAACTCGGAAAAAATTGTCCGACTTTTTGTTTCAAACTGAAAAGTCGGAAAATATTTTCCGAGTTTTCTATTCAAACAAAAAAGTCGGACAATTTTTTCCGAGTTTTCCGAGTTTTGTATTTTCAATTGAGTCAAATCATAAAACTCAGAGAGGAGAAAAGTCGGAAAATATTTTCCGAGATTTCCGAGTTTTCCGAGTTTTGTACCTGACCAAAAACAAATCTCGGACAACAAATTCCCAAATACAAATCTGCAAATGCAAATCTTGCAAAATATTTCTTCAAAAATACTAAGAAAGAGCTGTTTGGTCTTCTATAGTTCTTAGCTTGTGAATACTCTAGAGGTCTGGTCGGAATATAAGGTGATGGATTATGGCCCCTGATTGTCCGACAAATCACGTGTTCCTTGTAGAAATTCTAGAGGTCCAATGGTTTTGAAAGAAAAGTAAACATATCACTGTTACACGCTAATAATGACTTGGTTTGAATTTCATGAAAATCGGACCGACATTGAACGACAAAAAGGCTGCTTCTTGTACCCAAATAGTGTAAAAGTATATAATACCAAGGTCCTGGTCCTCGAAAAGTCACAATTTTTATCCGATCTTGATGAAACACATTATTTTAATTTAGTACAGTTACACTGGTCTTTGTATAAACACTCTACATAAATTCAAGTGGCAGACGACAATGGTCTAATCTCATATAAAGTTGGGGGTCACGGTGGCAGACGACAATGGTCTAATCTCATATAAAGTTGGGGGTCACGGTGGCAGACGACAATGGTCTAATCTCATATAAAGTTGGGGGTCACGGTGGCAGACGACAATGGTCTAATCTCATATAAAGTTGGGGGTCACGGTGGCAGACGACAATGGTCTAATCTCATATAAAGTTGGGGGTCACGGTGGCAGACGACAATGGTCTAATCTCATATAAAGTTGGGGGTCACGGTGGCAGACGACAATGGTCTAATCTCATATAAAGTTGGGGGTCACGTGGTCTAATCTCATATGAAGTTGAGGGTCACGGTGGCTAAGTGGGTAAGACGCAGACTCGTTAGCCTCGAGGTCGGTTTTTCGATCCCTTGGCCGAGAAAGTTCATCCAAATTTTCCGACATGATTTCCCAGTGTCCTTATATCCCCAGGAATACGTACATATAGTGTATCGGTATCGATGCTCTTGGTCATATTATCCAAGTAATCTAGAAATACAGCAATAGAACAAAGGCTAGTTAATTGATAAAGAAAAAGTGGTATCCTGTTTTGTTCTGAGTTAGTTACATATTGCCGCGTAAACAATTTAACAGTAGCATCACAGATTTCCACTAGATCTTAAACAAGATTGTTTTGATCAAATACCATTATTATTTATATTTCAGCTTCAATATGAGGTGTAAAAACCCAAGGTGTCACTATAATCTGGATCCAAGTTTTGTATTTTGTCCAAAATGTGCCCTGAGGATAGATAACAACTCTCACGTTCCAGGTAATATTAAATAGACAAATATCTACAAATGTACATAGTTAATAGTTAAATACTGCAATAAAGAATTCCTGGTGACAGGTTGACACATAAAAAGAGCAATAGAACCAAAACATAGCTGTTTCTATGTGTCTACAAAATATCACCAGATTACACGTGATTGGAAATTTGCTAATTGCACTATTTGCCTTAAGTAACCACTCATATTAGTAATTCTACAGGTCCAGGGTCATGAATAGCACAATTAGTATTGTCCATTCCTAATTTGATGGAAATGCATGCAAGTACAGATACGTGTGGTTATAGGTATAGATTACAAAGTATTTCCTTCTACCCCGCTCCTACAAACATTATATTATATAGGGCAGGAGCCCATGGGGTTAACCTAGCTGGAAATTGTAACAATTTTTTCCTTTATTGTATCAATGCATGTATGTCTGGTATCATGAAAATGTAAGTCTGTCGGGTTTCTGGCGGTGGGTGTGGTATTCCACGCCCAAAATGCGATACCACTCAACTAGTCTAGATTAGCTCAAAAGTGTACTACGTGAAATTCACACAGCAGTGTACCGTACATCTTCAGGTATCACAAAAACACTCTGACAGACATTTCTAGTTGTGGGGTATCCCTGACAGAGCTATGTAATTACCAGACATTTGTAGTATTAGAGTATCGCTGACAACAGTTACCTAATTTCCAGTCAACAGCTAGGCTGGATTAGCTGAAATCTGTACCACCTAAAATAACTTTGGCGTTGCTCAGTACCACCACAGTAGTCCTGAATGACCACTGCCAGACAGTCATCTATATGTATTTGGCTTGTTATAAACACAAGTATAATATTGTGTTATTAATTTTCTCAGTAGAATACCTAGAGAGCTCATCCCATCCCGACAGGAGAAATGTTATACCTAGAAGAGAGAAGGGGAAGATGGCATCTGAAGATGAATATAGGATAATATCTAACTATACGTATTTAAGCAAGAATCTGATTCCTCTACAACCATTATTAGACAGTTTAACTGAGATGTATGTGCTAGATGAGGATGACTTGGAACAAATCACAAAAGCGGAATCTATCGGCACAAGTAAAATGATACGTAGATTTCTGAATATTCTTCTAACTTGTGGTATAAATGCATATCCTAAATTCATCCATTGTTTAAATAAATTAGGATATAGAGCAGTAGCCGAAAAATTAGGACCAGGTAAGTAAAATAGCACAATCTAATTTCGATCCCATTATTTGAATTTGTCAGTGATAATCATTTAATAACCCCCCCCCCCCCCCTTCAGGGATTCTGCTGTAGTTCTTATATCAATAGAACGTATTGAGTTCATTGCTGAATATTGGTCTTCATTAGGCCCCTGTCTTTTATTATCGGTACATTATAAGGTACTCATTATCTGTAAATAAATATAAAAAAACACAGTTTAGAATAGCGTTTTCGGCTTCTACATGGTAAGTATTAAACGAATGACAATTACGCTTCCTACTTGGATCTGCGTCTCGATTTTGACAATTGCCATAAACTGAGTGTTAAATTGTACGATAAACGTGATGACTTTGACTTTCCGATTGTTAACTTTCCATTTATTAGTAGTAACATTCCAATATCACCAGCTTATGGAGTGTTTGTGAGTCAGCTAATTCGGTACGCGAGAGCTTGTTCCTTTTATTCTGATTTTTTAAGTAGATCGAGGCATTTGTCATCTAAGCTTCAACTACAAGGATACGTGCGCACTAAACTTATAAAAACCTTTAAAAAGTTTTATGGCCGTCATGTTGACTTGATTGGTAAATATAACGTGTCTCTCTCGGTTATTATTCTAGATATATTTAATTGACACGTATACTAATACTATCTCACTGATTATATGTCCACTACATAGTTAACACAGTTCATCACGTGCATTTTGCATACCGATAGTTCATTGGCCAATCACGCTATTTTATCGACATTTTGCCTAATAGTTTGGATGCAGCTATAGCGGGTGTGGCGCCAGGCAGGGTAAGCTTACTCTTCCGGACACCTGTTACCACTGTTTGTCGTGTATTTTGTACACGGGGAGCAGTCCATTTGCTGATTACACTATTTTGCCTATAACGTTTTTTTAGGACTTCGAATTCTGTTTAATGGTTTGGATTGTTCGTACTTGGTTTTATTTTATTGAATTAATCATGGTTTGTCAAAAACATCGAGTTTTGTCAAATACATTGATTTTGTGCCAATTAATCTGGGGATCGTCAAGGGAATTTTTATGTACCGCAACAAGACAAATTTTACATTTTGTACGCCAACTCATGCCCTAGTCTGATAATCCGAAATATTTTATCTGTGGCAGTGGTGTGTGTATATTATCTTAGGTATATTATCTTACGCGTGTATATTAATTTAGGTATGACATGGATATTCGTTAGATAGAAAAATATTATTGAAAATTGTTCCTTTTCGTTTCTTTAAAGATGCCGAAAATTTTCTTGATGATGCCACAAGTAAGCAGTTTGTAGAGACACACGCCTTCGAAGAAGGAAACCATATTTTGGAACAACATTTTATCTTGGGTATAATTGGCACTGTAGGAGATGGTAAAACGGTATTATGTCGGATGATCGCCAATTCGTTCTTGAAGGCCCATAAACATTTTATTCCAATTGAAATAGGACACCCAAGGGACATGGATTCCATAACTTTTACCGATGAGGATAGCTACCTCCTGATCATTGATGATATGTTTGGTATTTGGACACATAAAATAAAACAACAAATGCTAGAATGGCCAAAACATTTTGAATTATTTTTCTTAGAAAAACAAAAACGCAAATCGGCAATAATCTATGTTATGAGAAATGATGTCTGTCAGGCTTGTCAGCGTTTGCTTAGAAAATATGAAATATTCTCTATGCCATATCAATTACATCTTCATGGAACGCAATTCCAGTTGTCGAAGGATGAAAAAGAAGATATTTTGCGATACCATTTCAGAGACTGTTCCGACAAACAGTTGAAGAAGATGCTGGAACACAGTTCAGGATGCTTTGGTTTTCCAGGTATTGTGAGTCTTTGTAGTAAATCCGGGACAGTAAATGCATTTAGGATGTTGAATAGTCTATTTGAATTTTTGCGCAGGGAATACGATATATTCTGGAATGAAGACAGAATTAAGTATATAGCTTTATTGGTTATATTTAATCCACAGCCTATCTCTGAGGATGAAATCCGACAAAAGACAAATCACTTAATACAAACTCAAATACAACAAGAAATGGTGGTTCCCGGTGGTGTGGAAGATATTCTGGATTCATGCAAACATTTATTTGGTTCTTACGTAATATGTGATGAGGACAAGGAGAATTGTATGTTTTTACCAGAAAAGGTGGCCAGGTGCTTTCTGCTTCATGTCGCTCAACGATTTATAAAACTCGCGATAAAATACTGTCCTTTTGAACTCTTAATAGATCACGTTTCTACCGTACCAGGTGAAGAAAAGGTTTTTATACAGCCATGTGTTTATGTTGATCTTTATGAAAGATTTTCTCGTGAGTTGCAGGAGCGAAATGAGGCTGTGTTGTTCCACCAAGCATTTCTTGACAGTAATTTCTTGCATAAATGTCTTACTCTAGAGTGTGCTGAATTGCTTCTAAACCCCGAGTTGAAGATGCAACTTGCTAGTGGTCCAATTGATGAAGGAAATTTTCTGCACTATGTATGCTTATTTGGATATTTAAAAGAGCTACGATTAGTTTTTCAATCCTACATCAAAAATATTGTCAAGTTATCTGACATAAGAACAAAGCTTGGGTTCGATTTATTAAGCCTTGCCGTTAAATCCAAGAAAGACGCAAAAGATAAAATAAACTATTTACGTGACCAGAAATTTGTCATGGCATGCCAGAGTAAAGCTGACATTCAACAACGTATTCGTGCAGCAGTCCAATCAAACAGTTTTGATATTTTGAAACATGTTTGTTCTTTTACAAATATTGACATTAGCTCTGTGGATCTTAACCAGCGAACATATTTACACTATGCCTGTGATTCGGATTACGACATCCCTGAAATAGTCGAATATGTCATTGAAAAGGGTGCAGATATCGATGCTAAGGATAAAAATGGCCACACGCCTCTTTTTCTAGCAATTCAACAAGGAAAGATCTTGGTAATAGAATGTCTCCTAAAACTGAATTCAACTGTTAACGTGGCTGACAAAGACGGAAAATTACCCATTCACGTAGCAGCGAACTCAAATGCTGGTCGTTTGGATATTGATACATCTGCCATAATAGAACTGTTGGTGGATGCTGGATCACCTGTTAATGCTAAAGACGCGTGCGGTAGAACACCACTGATGGAAGCCCGCGCTAGATGTAACAAAAAGGTGGTTGGTGTGCTATTGAAAAAAGGAGCCGGTAAGACCCATATCTATACGCCCATTGTCCGTCCGCCCACAATTTGTTTGAGACTTTACAAGTCACAATTCTTATCTGAATTTGATGAAACTTGCAAGATTTCATTTCCTTTCAATATTGGCATATATCAGACCATAACTTCATGGATTATGGTACTGGATTGTACGAAAAATCACTATTTGAATCCGATTGTTCGTATATATCACCGTTACACCACAGTGGTAGTCTTTGCTACAGATTCAATGTTGAAAGTAAAAATACTGATTTGTTCTTGTGGAAAGAATGAATTCATCAGATGTTCAGTCGATATATTTATACTGAAATATAAAACGATCTCAATTTTCAACAGATACGTCACACCAAAACACCACTGTGATTCATGTTTTATACATGAAGTATTATCCGTTCACAATTGTTTGTGGACACTCGACAGGTCACAGTTCTTATCCGATTTCGAGGAAACTTAAAATATAGGTTTATCGCCAAAAGATCGGGGTTCCTTGCGATATTGGCATGTATCTTCCCGAAATTTCATGGATTATGGCCCCTGATTGTACGAAAAATCACGTTTTTACCTTGTGGACCATCTAGAGGTCACAGTTTTAATCCGATTTTGATGAAACTTGACATGCATGTTTATAAAGGAACGATCTTGGTTCCTGTTGATAATTGCGCATATCGGGTTGTAACTTTCTGAATTATTGCCCCTGATTATACGAAAAGTCGCCTTTTTTTAGGTTATGGTCCTGCTGGAAGTCACAACTATTATGCAATTTCTACAACCGCTTGATTATATCATCGTTACACCGTATTGAAGGTTGAGTTCAAATTTCGTCAAAATCGGAGTAAAACTGCCGGACAAAATGGCCGCCGTTTTTAAGCGAATAGTGTAAAAATATGGTATATCAAGGTTGTGGACCCTTGATGAAACTGGAAAGGCGTGTTAAAAACCCAAAGATCTTTGTTCTTTTCGATATTTGCGCATTTCGGATCGTACCTTCCTGAATTATGGCCCCTGATTGTACGACAAATCGCCCCTTTTAGCTTGTGGTACCTCTGGGGTTCACAATTATTATCCAATTTAAAGAAACGTTTGAATATATCACGTTACACCGTAATGAAGGTTGAGTTCGAATTTCGTCAAAATCGGACCAAAACTGCCGGACAAAAAACAGCGGCTGCCAGACAAGATACGCCCACATTTTGCAAAGAGATGGATAGAGAACAAGCTAAACAAAAAGCGATTTGTTGAACAATCACGGACTTTATATAACCAGTCTGTATCAAGTACTATACAAAATGGCTTCTTCTCAGAACCAATTACACTAGGTCGAGGATGTAGACAAGGCGATCCACTGTCTTCGTACATTTTTATCATCTGCGTCCAACTCCTCACAATCCTAGTTAAAAACACAAAAAGAAATAAAAGGATTACACACTGTTAGAAATTTTTGTAAATTTACAGTACTACAAGTAGTTTTTGTACCTTAATTATCGGTATATTCGCCACAATATAGTCGTTTTAATAAGTCTGACGTATTTTTACGCAGTTTCGTGTATGTTTATGGATTTCGTGTCTTTTTTTAAAATAGACACAGTAAAAATACATTCTAACATATGTAATATTTACAAACAGAACGGAAAATGAATAAGCAAGCATGTAATTTTACAGATCTTAAGTTTATTCACATTATTTTTTAAATTTACTTTTAGGTTAGAAATATAACCTAAACGTTAAAAACTAGATAATGTAAAGGGCATTTGCTGAAAATCTGTCAAATTGCTTCACTCTGAACCGAGATATTAGCGGTTGAATGTTAGGCCTAGCCTCGATCAGTATTACAGCAGTCGGTACGATAAAAACATCGTCACGATTATCCTTTTGTGAATTTAATCACCAATGAAAATCTGACAACTAAGATGGCATCAAGAGTTGAGTATGGTCTTTTCATGTTAATAAATGCTTAAGTCATAGTTGATATAAAATATCAGGTCTAAAGAAAGACCTGCCATAGGCAAATTTAGCATAATGTATTTTTAAAATATTGGTAGTTGTCGTATTCGGTAAATTTATTGTCTCCCAGCATGCATGATATACAGATTGTACGTCTACTCACATTCAGGTTAAAAACATAAGTAAAATTACAGCAATTAAAATATTTTTTTTTTGTCATAAAATATTTGGAATATTTACAAAGATAGGCTGGCACTGCCAGGCAGGATACGCCCACATTTTTGAGAGATGGATAGAGAACAAGCAATACCGAAAGTGATTTTTCCTACATCATTAAGTCCTGTATTTCATACTGTATTGGGAGCAGCCATTTTGTTGGTCAGTTCCAGTCTGATATTAATGAAATTCGAAGCCGACAATGATTATGGTGTGACGGTACACAACCTAAAAATGTTACTTTTCGTCAAAATCGGATAAGAATTGTGACCTGTAGAGAGTCCACAACCATGATATACCATATTTTTACACTATTCGCGTACAAACGGCGACCATTTCGTCCGGCAATTTTGGTACGATTTTCACGAAATTCGAACTCAACCTTCCTTACGGTGCAACAGTAATATAATCAGAGTTTTTTTTTAAATCAGATAATAATTGTTCGAGAGATAGACAGAGAACAAGCAATACCGAAAGTGATTTTTCCTACAATCAAAGGCCATAATTCATTAAGTTACAATTTGATATGCGCAAATATCGAAAAGAATAAAGTTCTTTAGGTTATAAACAAGCATTTCGGGTTTCATCAAAATCGAATTAAAATTGTGACCTCTACATGGTCCACAACTTTGATTATACCATACTTTTACACTGTTCGCGTACAAACGGCGGCCATTTTTTCTGGCAATTATGGTCCGATTTTCTCGAAATTCATATTCAACCTTCCGTAGGGTGTAACGGTGACATAATCAAAAGATTTTTAAATCGGATAATAATTGTGACCTATACAGGGTCCACAACCATGATATATCATTTTTATACGCCCACATTTTCATGTGGACGTATTATGTCGTCGCCCCTGTCCGTCCGGACGTCCGTCCGTCCGTCCGTCTGTCCGTCCGTCCACAATTTGTTTGTGGACTCTCTACAGGTCACAATTCTTATCTGATTTTGACGAAACTTGAAATATAGGTTTATCCCCATAAGATCTCGGTTCCTTTCGATATTGGCATGTATCGGATCGGAACTTCATGGATTATGGCCCCTGATTGTACGAAATATCATGTTTTTAGCTTGTGGACCCTATAGAGGTCACAATTTTGAACCGATTGTGATGAAACTTGACATGCATGTTTATAACCCCAAAATCTTGGTTCCTTTCGATATTTGCGGCCATCGGATCGTAACTTCCTGAATTATGGCCCCTGATTGTCCGAAAAATCGCCCTTTTTAGCTTGTGGTCCCTCTGGAGGTCAAAATTATTATCCGATTTAACAAACCGTTCGATTATATCACCGTTACATGGTAATGAAGGTTGAGTTCAAATTTCGTGAAAATCGGACCAAAATTGACAAACAAAATGGCCGCCGTTTGTACGCGAATAGTGTGAAAATATGTTATTTCAAGGTTGTGGACCCTATAGAGGTCACAATTTTGAACCGATTTTGATGAAACTTGACATGTATGTTTATAACCCAAAGATCTTGGTTCCTTTCGATATTTGCACCCATCGGATCGTAACTTCCTGAATTATGGGCCCTGATTGTGAGAAAAATTGCCCCTTTTAGCTTGTGGTCCCTCTGGAGGTCAAAATTATTATCCGATTTAAACAATCGTTTGATTATATCACCGTTACATGGTAATGAAGGCTCTGTTCGAATTTCGTAAAAATCAAACCAAAATTGACAGACAAAATGGCCGCCGTTTGTACGCGAATAGTGTGAAAATATGTTATATCAATGTTGTGGACCCTATAGAGGTCACAATTTTGAACCGATTTTGATGAAACTTGACATGCATGTTTATAACCCGAAGATCTTGGTTCCTTTCGATATTTGCGCTCATTGATTCGTAACTTCCTGAATTATGGCCCCTGATTGTACGAAAAATCACCCTTTTTAGCTTCTGGTCCCACTGGAGGTCAAAATTATTATCCGATTTAAAAAAACGTTTGATTATATCACCGTTACATGGTAATGAAGATTCAGGTAAAATTTTGTGAAAATCGGACCAAAATTGACAGACAAAATGGCCGCCGTTTGTACGCGATTAGTGTGAAAATACGTTATATTAAGGTTGTGGACCCTATAGAGGTCACAATTTTGAACCGATTTTGATGAAACTTGACATGCATGTTTATAACCCAAAGATCTTGGTTCCTTTCGATATTTGTGCATATCGGATTGTAACTTCCTGAATTATGGCCCCTGATTGTACGAAAAATGACCTTTTTTTTTAGCTTTTGGTCCCTCTGGGGTCAGAATTATTATCCCATTTAAAAAAATGTTTGATTATATCACCGTTACATCGTAATGAAGGTTGAGGTCGAATTTCGTGAAAATCGGACCAAAATTGACAGCTGTTCTTGTCAGGCCATCCATCCTTCATCACTAACAAGGGGAAACCACGCCAGAAAATCTAGATGAACTTTGTCACCCAATGCAGGGATCAAACACCTAACCTCAAGGCTACCGAGCCAGCATCTTACCCACTTAGCAACATGATCCCCAGTCGAATTTGAAGCCTACTGAAATGAACCTTTATAACCCAAAGATCTTAATTCATTTCGATATGTGCACATAGGAAAAATCACTTTCGGTATTGCTTGTTCTCTATCCATCTCTCGAAAATGTGGGCGTATCCTGCCTGGCAGTGCCAGCCTATCTTTTTAACAGTATTTGTGTACAAACGGCAGCCATTTTGTATGGCAATTTTGGTCCGATTTTCCCGAAATTCAAACTCAACCTTCCTTACGGTGTAACGGTGATATAATCAAACGTTTTTTTAAATCGGATAATAGTTGTGACCTCCAGAGGGACCACAAGCTAAGGAACGCGTGATTTTGCGTATAACCAGGGGCCATAATTCAGGAAGTTACGATCCGATATGCGCAAATATCGAAAAGAACCAAGATCTTTGGGTTATAACCATGAATTTCAAGTTTCATCAAAATCGAATTAAAATTGTGACCTTTACAGGGTCCACAACCTTGATATACCATTTTCTAACAGTATTCGCGTACAAACAGCGGCCATTGTTTATGACATTTTTGGTCTGATTTTCCCGAAATTCGAACTCAACCTTCCTTACGGTGTAACGGTAATATAATCAAACGTTTTTTTTAAATTGGATAATAATTGTGACCTCCAAGCTAAAACAAAAGGCGATTTTGCGTATAATCAGGGGCCATAATTCAGGAAGTTACGATCCGAAAGGAACAAAGATCTTTGGGTTATAACCATGAATTTCAAGTTTCATCAAAATCAAATTAAAATTGTGACCTCCACAGGGTCCACAACCTTGATATACCATTTTTTAACAGTATTCGCGTACAAATGGTGGCCATTTTGTATGTCAATTTTGGTCCGATTTTCCCGAAATTCGAACTCAACCTTCCTTGGGGAGTAACGGTGATATAATCAAACGTTTTTTTTAAATCGAATAATAATTGTGACCTCCAGAGGGACCACAAGCTAAAAAGGGTGATTTTTCGGACAATCAAGGGCCATAATTCAGGAAATTACATTCCGATAGCCGCAAATATCGAAAGGAACCAAGATCTTTGGGTTACAAACATGCATGTCAAGTTTCATCAAAATCGGTTCAAAATTGTGACCTCTATAGGGTCCACAAGCTAAAAACGTGATTTTTCGTACAATCAGGGGCCATAATCCATGAAGTTTTGATCCGATACATGCCAATATCGAAAGCAGCCGAGATCTGTTGGGGATGAAGCTATATTTCAAGTTTCGTCAAAATCGGATAAGAATTGTGACCTGTAGAGACTCCACAAACAAATTGTGGACGGGCGGACAGGGGCGACGACATAATACGTCCACATGAAAATGTGGGCGTATAAAAATGATGTATATTTACCAAGTTTTAGTCTCTTTTTACGACGAACTTTGATGAAATCAAAGGTACATTAAAACCCGGATCTATGCTTGGTAGTTACAGGCTTCTATAATTCCGCCTACTCTACACCGATTTTCACTTCAGTTAGGAGGCGATATCGTACTATCCGAAAGCCATTAATTGCCAGTACATAACTTAGTGAATTTAGCTGTTGATGGGCATATGTTTATACTTAACCTATGTTGATCATTTACTTACATATAAGATGGTGCCGAAGAATGCAAAGTTATACAGAAAATACATTTAATTGAGCAGAAGGATTTAATGAGAGACGAGGATTGGTCAAAAATACGGTCTAATATTGTATACTTGATGGAAGAATTAGGCCCGAATGACTTAATAACGCTCCTCTATTCTAAATATGTTCTCAGTGAGGAGGATATTGCCAAACTAGAAGCTGAATCTAACAAAAGAAAGCGTGCTAGAGACATGTTAATCTTGTTACGTAGATGTGGTCACCATGCGTATAAGACATTTTTAAAATGTCTTGAAATCAACGGTTATTGGCAAGCTATAAAACGGCTTGAACCGAAATCTGGTAAGTATAGTTAACATCAATCAGTTGTCATCTTTGGAAGACTTTCCCCTTTTTTTAGACTGCCATGTTGTGTCAATTTGAAAAGCTTTAGGGTCGGAATCTCTGATGTTCTTAAAGATGCCGTCTCACGAAAGTTATTTCCAATAAACGTATGGCAAATCTGGTATACATGTATATGGAAATAAGAGACACTCAATATGGAAAGAGAATGTACATGTACTTAGGCTTCGATATTTAGGGTAAATATACAAGTATAGTAATAAAAAAAGTAATATACATGTAGTTTCAACAAAATCCGTTCTCAGCAGGGGAGCGTCGAATTAACCAATAACACACAATAATTACCCAATAACTCAAAAATGCTGAGCTTGGAAACACAAAATAACAAATTAGTTGAAGACGCGTGGCAACAAAGGGTTATTACAGATGTCCCCTCTATATTTTTTTTTCATGAAATTCAAATAAACTTTCAATAATTTTGCGTTCAAATGCGCTACCCAACGAGGTAACGATTAATCTGTAAATTAACTGACAAACATTCTACACACACAGGCGCTACCTACGCTAAACCTGTAACTTAATATTTTCCATAAAACACGAATTAGAATTCGATATTAGTCCATTTCAATCAATATTGATGCTGTTATCTTGCATTGAAAATATAGGATCCTAATATCCAATATTCAAGACACAATGAACATTTTATAATCTGAACACTAGATGTGTACATTATGGTTTGGGGTGCAATTTGCAATGAACAAGAAAAAAAAATATCCTACAAGGCAATGCAGAAGTAATTAGTAAGTAAGAAGGAATCTTTTACGTGCACTCCAATGTGTACACCCATCCCATTTCTCGACCTCCAGGCTAGCGAGCCAGCATCTTACCCTCGTAGCAATCCGATGGTCTAGCAAGTTTTTTTTAAGCTAAATGAAAGACCTGCAATATGCTGATTTAGCACGTACATAACGCATTTTTAATTTGACAGTTCGGTAATATATATAATGATGTTTATATATTTACAGTTAAATACAAGAGTCATATTAAATATCCTGGACAGACGTATATAGAATTGATAGATTTGTCCAATCCACTTCGTGAAGAATTTATTGATGAAGTAGAAAACATCATAGAAGGTTTATACAAAGAATCTACCGAGTTAGTCGTCGTAAAACAACTAAGGTAGGCTAAGTAATATACAAGTTACATAATTTAATTTATAATTCTTCCTTGGAGTAGGTAATATACAATTTAATGATAGTCACATCCAATAAAACATTAGAGAAAGTCCTTTAAAGTATTGTGAACTGTAAACCCCGAAAATTCCATCTCCAGTGTATAGGGTTATAAACATAAAAGATCAGATAATGAACTTCTAGAAATACAACGAACCCTTCAACAATCCTCCCCTTTGAACCTGTTGACTAACCAGATATGTTTCAATTTGGGACCGACAGCTTGCTAAGACCGGTCGTGATATTCAACCGGGCTCATCAAGAGCGAGAGAGAGAGAGAGAGAGAAATGGGATTTAACGTCCACTTGACACAAACTAGGTCATCCTGGGACTAACATATGATTTCAATTTTATTTCAATAATTCGCTTGCGCGTAGGGATCTTTAGCAGTGGGAGGAAACCAGAGTGCCCAGAGGAAACCCACGAGGTTGACAAGGCACCCCTATCTCCATGCCACATACGCTCACACCAGGGATCGAAACCACAGTCGCAAGCCAGAGGTGACCGGCCAGCTAGAGGTCGAAGCGCGGCACTCTAGGCCCACCCCCCCCCCGTAAAGTCTTTGTAATTGAATTTATAATTCTACATTGAAAAAAAAAACGCTTTCTTTTTCTAATAATAAATCTATTTTGCAGCAAGGGTTGTGTGCAGGTCACTTTCAGTCTGATCTCTTTGGATTCTAACAAGAGTGAAAGTGAACTTCGACAGATTTTAGAAACGGCAGTAAATTCAGGTTTTATTGGAGGGAAAAAAGTATCGTCAGAGGGGTTTTCATTTGAAAAGGTCGAAGAAGGTATTTCACATTTTCTAGTTTGTAAGCATTCTATTTAGCACTACAATTGTTTTTATTATACGCTCACTGTGAAATATGGTCTGACATTGTCGTCACTCCTGTCAGTTCGGCAGTCCATATTTCGACAAAGTTGTCATTCATATGACTTGTAATTTTTACACGGACGAAAAGGCCTGTGACCAATTTCAAATATATTATCCAACTTCTGGAGACGGAAAGCTATAACCCGACTGCGTTAAAATGGATGCACGGTGTTTAACTTCACGAAGAAGCCTGTTGATCGTCAACGATTTCCGAAACTACTATTGAAGTTGGGACCCGTGATCAAGTTTTAGAGAAATGTGATGTAAGCCGTACAGAATCAAGATGTCACCCGATCAATACACAGTTGTTAGTTTCATGCGAGAAGAAACCTATTTATTCAAAAATCTAAGGCTACCAGTACATGAGGGCAGGTGACCCTACTTCTTGTCATGTACAAACGGGAAATCGAAATAACGCCACTTGATTCAATAACAGACCTCATGATCTAACGCGTACAGGTTAAACCATTCGGCCAGCCAATCGATGTAGCTGCTGTGGGGGTTTGTCTTCTTAGCTGGCACTTTACCTTCACAACTTTAATGGAATTATTGCACAAGTGACTAGTTTTGTCACAATATCATTACAGGTCGGCGTATATTTTGTTACTTGGTCAACTGTATTTATAAATTCTTCTGTTGTAGATGATGAACATATCAGCACCACGGAACAACAAAATGAATTAAGGAACCTAAAGCGGAAGTTGAAAATTGTGGAAGAAGAGAATTCTAACTTGAGAAAACGAGTGAGGGAATTACTAGATGAATGCAAGAAGTCAAACAAACGCCTAGAAGAGGTTGAAAACGGTAAGCATATATTTGATATTATAATCGAACATATTTACATTTGGTCGGTAGACATAAATTTTACCGGATATATTTAGATGCTTTGTCTTAATGTGCAGACAGATCAAAGTGAAGTAGTGGCTAAACCTAAAACTGGTAAGTGCAGAAATGGGCATGTTGGTGATTAGAACTCTGTGCTTACTTTAAAGGGACAATAACATTCTTGCTGGCTTGGCAGCTCCAGAAAATAAATAATACCCTTATTCTAAGTACTAGATGTTTAAGTGTCCTACCTGTTGTGTAAATTATCCATTACAACCTATTTTACTTGTCCAGAGGGTTCGAAAATATTTTAAAATCCAAGTCACATTTGAAAAGGTTTACGTTAGACTTTTCAAATCAATTGCCAATCAATTGGTTGAATTTTTCCAATTTTTTAAAATAGGTGTGTTAAGATGAAATTTATATCATCAATTAATTGGAATATTCTAAAATAATATGATTTGTTGACCAGAATGAAGATTGGGACATATTATTCAGTTACAACAAGAGTGTTATTGGGGCTTTAACTGGCCATGGGGTACATGGATTGAAATATGAGAAAAAGTTATAATCAAGAACATGTCCGCGATAAGACCATACAGGAAGTGATAAGGCCCAAATTTGGGATTGCCGTCACATCCGTCGGTCTGCCTGTCCATCAGACTACCTTTATCATCCGATCTGTATTAAATTTATATGTATTATTTAGATTTGTAAACTAAAGAAGTCTGTTGAATTTCATCAATTTATGGGCCTTGGTTCACTTTGTTGCACATTGTGAACCCTCTGAAGGACAAAAAGCTACCATGCTATCTGTATAAAATTTATATGCATCATTTAAATTAGTGAAACCTATTTGACCTTGTTTCAGTTTTTAGAACCTTGTGAACACTCAACAGACAAAAATCTGGATGAAATTGTCTTGTAAATGCCCCCAATTACATCAAAAAGAATAAATATACGACCAACCTTGTCAACAGCTCGGGCGATTTAGCAGCTGTGGGCATATGTTTTGTTGACTGGCAACCTATCTTTGTTTATGGGCTTATTTAGTGCCGAAACATACGTTTATAAAATATTAGACTGATTGATCCACCCAGAGTTATGGAAATGTTGAGAAGGGTTTTCATGTTTTGAAAAAAGCAAAACATCTGTATTTTCACTTGTTTTTTACCACAAATTTCAGTACATAATATTTCAAAAAGTCAACCTTACTAAATTAGCAGACATATAGAAGACTACATTTGTACAATTTCCCTAACTATACATAACTGTGTGTCCTTCTTGTCGCTTCACAATGGCTGAAGACCACACCCTACATTGCGTTAGGGTAAAAGAGCACCCCAAGTTTGTAGCCCCATAACACACCCTTGGCGGGAATTTGCACTATGCCTAATATTGGTATATGAAGGGGGTAACACCCACTATCGGTTGCAGAAATAAAAATGATTATTGTTCAATTGGATTAGCTCTTGTATATGCTGCAAAAGGGTTAATGTTGTTCAATTTCCTGGATGAAATTCATTGAAATAGTACCTGAAATGAAGCACCTTTGTCGAACAGATCATAACTGTGTGTCCTTCTTGTCGCTTCACAATGGCTGAAGACCACACCCTACATTGCGTTAGGGTAAAAGAGCACCCCAAGTTTGTAGCCCCATAACACACCCTTGGCGGGAATTTGCACTATGCCTAATATTGGTATATGAAGGGGGTAACACCCACTATCGGTTGCAGAAATAAAAATGATTATTGTTCAATTGGATTAGCTCTTGTATATGCTGCAAAAGGGTTAATGTTGTTCAATTTCCTGGATGAAATTCATTGAAATAGTACCTGAAATGAAGCACCTTTGTCGAACAGATCAATCGTTTTAGTTAGTTTTTGTCCAATAGGGAGTCAAGAAATTCGCATATATCGTGTCCGATGGGTCAAAAATTATCTGAGCACCATAAAAAGGACGGTAATGGTGAATTTTAAGAAGATTGCGAGATTGTGTTCTAGCGTGGTTGCCCCCTGCCAGTGGGGTAGGTCGGGGCTATGCAAGAGACAGCATCTAGTCATCCGAATAGGACGACAAACTGGGGCCTGTGTACATTTTGTCGTACACGTAAAAGACCCCTTGACAGCTGGATGTCGATAAAGAAAACGCCACTGTCTGAACAAAATCTCTCCCTCATAGCATACTGCATGACATATACGACATTAGAACACATTTCAATTTATTTTAAACTTCATGATATATCATTGTATGGCAAATGTAGACGATTTAAATAGGGTACTTCATCTTTATCATTTTAGATTCATCACAGACGTTTCTTATTGAAAAAGACGAAAACCAAACATTGTTTGAAGAACATAATAAGGAGAAGCCATCGGATCAAGAGACAGATGCCAACTCTGTGACAAATCCACAACCACAAATCGCCGAAGTGGAAAATTCAAAACAGACGGAAGATATTCGAAGTGAAGATTTTGAAACTCTATCTAATCCATCTGGACAAAAGATAGATTTGATGACTGCGACAGTTTCACAATCACAAATCGCTGAAGTGGAAAAATTAAGACATACAGTAAATATTCAAAACGTAGATTTCATAAAGCTGTGTAATCTTCTTTTACAAGATGGCTATTTGAATGAAAAAGATAAAGAGGCTATAGTTTCATCAGAATCCTCAATCAATACAATGGATACACTGATGGATATGTTAACGAAAACAAACAACAGCAAAGCCTACACCATTGTTATCAACCATTTAAAGAGTGGAACTAGCATGGCAACCACTAGCTCAACACAGGGTAAGTTTAAAATCATCACCACTTACATATGTATTATAATATCAGGTATCTAGCAAGATATCATGTAATAGATGTTATACACAAAGCAGGATGTGCATTTATTTCTGAAATCCATAAACACAGTTAAAAAGACAACTGATTCATTAATTTATTATATGCTAACGAGAAAAGTTAACCTCCGATTGGTATGTCATATATATATATATGTATGCATTATTCAAATTAGAAACGAAACAGCCCTTGGAAATTCAACAATGCCCATGAATTATTTCTATAGTTATGGCTCTTAATTCACTTTGTGGAATCTCTTGAACACTCAAAATACCAATCAACCAGTCTGTATGAAATTGATACAAGTTATTTAAATTAGTGACAAAAATTATAGTTAAGTTGAACAATCTCCTCACTAATGATTTTAATTAGGACAAAAATATTTTGGGGGACTTTTGTATGTTCTCTTAAATATGTGTTTCAATGGGATTTAGTTATTGAACAGTCATAAAAAGGACATAATTCTATTGAATACTATTAGTTATTACTGATCGATATTGGCATGTATTAGATCGAAACTTCATTGTACGAAAAATCATGTTTTTTAGCTTGTGGACCCTATAGAGGTCACAATTTTGAACCGATTTTGATGAATCTTGACATGCAAGTTTATAAGCCAAAGATCTTGGTTCCTTTCGATTTTTACACATATCAGATCGCAACTTCCTGAATTATGGCCCCTGATTATCCGCAAAATCGCCTTTATTAGCCTGTGGTCCCGCTGGAGGTCAAAATTATTACCTGATTAAAAAAAACGTTTGATTTTGAGTTCGAATTTCGTGGAAATCGGAACAAAACTGACGCACAAAATGGCCACGCTTGTACGCGAATACTATAAAAAAAAATATGGTATATCAAGGTTTTGGACCCTGTAGAGGTCACAATTTTAATCAGATTTTGATGAAACTTGAAATGCATGTTTATAACCCGAAAGATCTTGGTTACTTTTGATATTTGCGCATATTGGATTGTAACTTCCTGAATTATAGCCCCTGATTATACGAAAAATCGACGTTTGATTTATAACTTCCTAAATTATGGCCCCTGATTGTATGCAAAATCGCTTTTATTAGCTTGTGGTCCCTCTGGAAGTCAAAATTATTACCCTATTTAAAAAAAAAGTTGTTCTCTTCAAAAAATCTTGTGGTTGCTCTAGAGGCCAAAGTTAATATCGGATTGACTTTAAATTTAAGAAGTCTATTGATTTTCAGCGATTTCTGATGATTGTGTCCAGAGTTATGGCCCTTGATCACTTCAAACAATATCCAATTCAGTTAATATCCAATTCACTTTAGATTTATCACTGTGTTTAAGGTCATGGGAAAAAGAAGCCTATTGATTTTCAGCGATTTTCGATAATTACTGCCAGACAAACTTTAAATTTATCTTTATATCACAAAATTCATGGTTCCTTTTGATATTTGCGCTTATTGATCTGTAACTTCATGAATCGGATCGTAACTTCATGAATTATGGTCCCTGATTGCCTTTTATGGCTTGTAGTCCACCTGGAGGTCACAACTATTATCCGATTTAAAAAAAAAACGTTTGATTACACCGTAATGAAGGTTGTGTTCGAAATTTGTGAAAATCGGACCAAAATTGCCGGATAAAATGGCCACCGCTTGTACGCTGATAGTGTAAGAATAATGTATACCATGGTTGTGGACCCTGCAGATGTCACAATTTTAACTCCATTTTGATGAAACTTGAAATACATGTTTATAACCTAAATATCTTGGTTCCTTTCGATATTTGCGCATATTGAATCTTAACTTCCTGAATTATGGCCGGCTGATTGTGTGTAAAATCGCCTTTATTAGGTTGTGCTCCCTCTGCAGGTCAAAATTATAACCCGATTTAAAAAAAAAACGTTGTTCACTTCAAAAATTCTTGTGTACGTTCTAGTTAATATCCGATTGACTTTAAATGTATACACAGTGATTTTCAGCGATTTCTGATAATTACTTCCAGAGTTATGGCCGTTGATCACTTCAAAAAATCTTGTGGACACTCTAGAGGCCAAATTTATACACGGTGTTTAAGGTCATGAGACGAGGATTCCTATTGATTTTCAGGGACATCCGATAATTACAGAGTTATGTCCCTTGATCACTATGAAATATCTTGTGGGCGCTCTAGAGACTACAGTCAATATACGATTGACTTGAAATTTATACGCAGTCTTTGAGGTCATGAGACGAAGAATCCTATTGATTTTTTTAGCGAATTCCGATAATTACTTTCTTGATTTTCAATGAATTTTGATATTAATTGAATAGCTAAATCCATAATATTAAATGTATACTAAACGTTAATATGGCGCATAACTTAATAAAAACCAAACAAATGCTAATGATTTTCTGTTAATTACTTAACCTCAGAATGCCACGTTTGCCATTTTCGTCCAAACGTCGCTAAAACGTGTTAATAATTTCGCCACGAATTTGCCACGTTGTAACGTGGTAAAAAAAATGCCACGTTGTAGGTTTTTAGATTGCCATATTTTTTAAACGAGGTATTTTTCCAGAACGAGGCTGGGTAAAAACGTGGTTTTCTACAAGATAATTATTACAGGTACTTGCTGTCAACAAATAGAGCCACAAAAATTAATGTTCCGCCCTTCGCGTGAATAATTGCAGATCTACAAATTAGATTATTTATTGGGATATCACGTGGTTAATTATGACGGTTTAATTCACTGGAATTCTATTGTGTATAATAAACATGACATTTTATGGTTCTTCTCGCATTTGTTAGATTAAATAAAACACCAATTTCTTCTCTGCGATATCAGTTAGGCGGAAGCAGAGGGGAACCGAAGCAGACGTCAAATAAAGCTAATTCACACTGAACGTTGTTAATTAGTTTATGGGTTCAATCAGAGACCGCAGTTGTTACTTAAAACCTATTATATATAGGTCAACGTTTCCAAGGATTCTGATCAATCAACCATGACAATATGTTCACCTATTTTGACTGTATATACGCAATTCGACACAACATTCGGTAAATAAGAGTGATTTGAATTGCTAAATAAAAGATGAAATATTCAGAATATGGATCATGTTGTCTATACAAGATGTCACCGAGTTGGTTTCCCCTTGTTACTGGTGCAGGGTGGAGGACTTGACAAGGAAAGCTGCCTAGTTGTTCAGATGGGACGAAAATACATTAGCATGCTTGTAGAAGATTCCTTGGCTGTTGGAATTCGATATATGAGTAGGCCATAGTGCTGCTGCCCGGACAAAAATTACTGCATAGCACACTTTGTCGTATGCCTATCTTCATTGGTCCATTTCATTTCATTTCACACCGAACTGTTCCTTGTTGTTAGGCGGAGGCAATACAGTTAGAAAGACTGAAATTTAGATGGCTGAAATTTGACCATTTTTACACATAACAGTTTATTCCAGTATGATCAAGTACAACAAAAACGCCGGTTTTATATTGGGTGTGAATATTGTGATCTATCCAATGGTGGTCTTATAGCAATGGAAAAAATCTGATTTAAATAAAGTTTGTTATTTACTAAAATTTATTCATATTTTTCTTTCTCAACGGAAATGTCTACAATGAAAATAAAACCAGTCCAAACTATCATATTATAATCAGAGAAATGTTCATAGAAAGAAATAGACAAGAAAGGAATACAAGTCATACCATAAATTATTATCACATTATTGATATCCATGTGTCTTCATAATTAAACGTTTAAATTAAATTAAATTTTAATGTATGAATTGTGGGCTTTATTTTCCTTATTATAGCTTTGTTTACTAATGGTAAATAAAGCACACAATTCATACATTAATCGGAGGACCCGGAGTAAACCCACGAGGTTGGACCGGCGACTCTACTCCTTGTCACGTACAACCGGTGATTCAAAACCACGACAGTTGACAGGCTTTAAGATACAGCGAGCACGTGCCCACCCACCCCCTATAATATTATAGCTTGAACTTGTGTTATTTTCGTTTCAGATGTTTCCCAATAAGAAATAGAATTTAATAAATAGCAAGCTTTATTTAAATCAGATCAATGTCATTGCGATAAGACCACCATTGGATAAATCATAATATTCACACACAATACAAAACCATCGTATTTTTTTTGTACTTGCTCATATTGGAATAAACCGTCACGGGTAAAAATGGTTAAAATCCAGCCAACAATATTTCAGTCTTTCTAACTGTATTTCCTCGGCCTAACAAGGAGCATTTCTGTCTTAAATGAAATGAAATGGACTGGGCTACCATAGTGTATTGTGAGGGAAATTTTGTCCGGGCAGCGGCACGATGGCCTAATCTTATATCGATTTCCAAATGCCAAGGGATCTTTTATAACGCGCATGCCAATTCATTTTCGTCCCATCTGAACGACTAGACAACTGTACTTGTCAGAACCCCCCCCACCGTCCTGCACCAATGACCACCTGGGTAAGTCTTGATAAACGTTTTCGGCCAATGCGGGAATCGGACACACGAATTTCACCCTAGCGAGCCAGCATCTTACCCACTTAAGCACCCAGTTCCATGTGAAAGGCGTTCACTCCGTTACTAAATTATGTAATAACGAAGCCAATGAAAACTTTGATATTTGGCTGGTTTCGTTATCCCGATAATAAACTATTCGTTGAATACGAAAGTATTTTTGTTATTCAATGTTAGATTCATAGGCGGATTGGGCCATCGGGCGATCCTGTCGGACAAATAATGAAAAAAATAATTTTTTTGTCCAATTCGTCTAAAAAAAAAATCCCTTTTCTGCTGAACATTATATAGGGGAGGGTGGGTATTGGACTGGCCATGGAGCGATGATGATCATGTTGTATGTGGCCGTTGGAGTTTGGAATTGGCTGGTATAACAGACTTTCTGGGCTGGGTGTGCATGGCGTGGACACAGAGTAAGAATAACCAGAGTGGCAAGTCTCATTACTCTCTATAGAAATACTCCGACGCGCAATGCATCTTGGGATTCGTCTGTAATACACACACACACACACACACACACACAACACACACACACACTGGCAGTTCGCTCAACGTTACGATGTTTATATCCATGAAATAAATCTCTTTAATTTCGTAGTTTTATAGAATTTTCGGTAACAAAACTACCCAGATTTGTCACATACAATCATAAGCTAGGTGTGTTTGTGTTTCAGGAATTTATAAAACATGATTAATATTTTTAAAACATGTATAAACGGAGCGTCTTGAGTGAATATGAAATGAAGTAATGAAGTGAAAGACGGAGGTCGTGGCGGTTTACGCATTGGTTTATAATAAGGCCGTAAATTATTGTCGATTTTATTTATTTTTTTTAATTAACTTTAAAACTAATCCACCAAATACTTGTTTCGATTCTTAGATTTGAACTGTTATTTTCATAAACCTTAAAATGGCCCATTTGAAAATGTCGAAGTGCCACGCCCTTTGTGGATAAGGCCTATTTGCTATTTTACTCAACATGATTTTTTTTTTCTCACAAAGAAAAATACCTTTGTCTTCTAGAGCTTATTACGGTACTTAATAAAGTAAGATTTCATTAAAATATCAAATAATAATTTAAGAATTTTAATAGGCCTATAACATTTTCCAATAAATAGATTTGACCCATTGGTTGTTTTCCAAGATAAAATTCCTTGGCTCCAATGTTGACTCACTGTGTTCCTTTATGATTTTTGTTCTATTAATTAATGTAGGTTTTCATTTTTAGATAAAAAAAAAAAATAATAATTAAAGATATTAAATTTCTATTTTAAATAGTAAGCCATTTTTCTATAAACATATTTGAGTTGATTGACTTCTCTTCTTTTTTACAATCAAGTATAAACCAAAAACAACTTGAGAATGAATATTTTGCATATTGCTCTGGGTGTCATGTAATTGGCGGTCTTTATAGGCCCCTATTACTACGAAATTGTCCATTTTACACCACTGCACAAGAATATTTTAATTTATTATCAATCTGAAGTGTGCTCTAGATATCCATGACATTAGGTCTGATCTGTGTTCAGAGTTACTTATATTTTTGTGATATTTTTGTCAACTGGTTATTTAGAAATAGAAAATAATAGAATTATTTAGAAATAGAAAATTTAATTTATACTGTGTTCTATTATGGAATTTATAGGTGGTCGGATTTAAGGCCTCCATTAAAATGGGAAATGTGATTTTTTTGAATAACATAACAGTATTAGGCTTACTGTTTTATTAAAAGCTTATTGCAACTGATAATTGAGCAAAACCGTATTTGTGTGAAGAACTTTGGAAAGGTATAATTACAGATACCATAAACTTAGCACTTTGTTTACCACAAGTAACTATATAGAATCACATATTTCGATACACAATCTTAGAAAAAATCAGGCTTGTTCATTACCACAAGTAACTATATAGAATCACATATTTCGATACACAATCTTAGAAAAAATTAGGCTTGTTCATTATATAATTCCGCCAGAATCCAATTCTTCAGAAAATATAGTTAGTGCCCTCGCACACAATTCTTTTAATAATTAATGATAACATTAGGCCTATTATATTATCGAATGTAAAAAGAGCATGTGCAGCTTGTGCAGACTTAATGGGTAAATATTACTTCTTAAAATTTGATCCTTAAAAAAAAAACACAACACACATGTAATTCTAAAATTACGAAAATACTAGATAGCAATTAAGCGATAAAGAATGCAAGGAATGGGTTTGTTACATCGAAGCGCAACTACCGTACTTCTTGTCCTGCGTACGGAAAATGACCTATCATTTAAATTACAGGATATTATAATACATTTATTAGACCTATGACATGTCATTAAGTCAAATGACAATGGATAGTGTCGCCTGTCCAACCTCGTGGGTTTTCTCCGGGTCCTCCAGTTTCCTCTCACTGCTAAAAAAGACCCATACCCGTAAGTGAATTACTGAAATAAAACTGAACCATGTTAGTCCAGAAATTACCTAGTTTATCATACAACTAAGAGTATAGATCTACTTCTAGGCCTACAGTGCTACAGTACTCAGTACTGACAGTATACTAGTTCAAGTTGCCTACTTTACCTCGGAATAGCCCCCCCCCCCCTGGCATATCATAATATGCATTATTATAATGCCAATTGACCAATCAAATATGAAAACATCTTCTTACAAAATAACATTTTTGATGATATATATTGCTGTTATTATAAGCTATTATATTATTATGGCTCAGTATTTATTATATATTTATAGCACTAGGCCCCACATAGTAAAACTCTGAGCTACGCCTAGCACTCGACGATGCCTCGTATCGTACTCATAGCAGACGACGCGACATAAACTGAGATGTTTTTCTTCGGGAAATCTAAAGAATTTTAATCCCTTAATAGTACCTAAAATTAAAACACCCTGCGTAGAACCTACTCTGGGTACCATATCCACCACTCGGATGTTTACATTTTCTTTTACAGACGAAACCTAAAGGCCCCCGCACACGAGCGCATGTGCGGGGGCCTTAAGATGCAATGCGCGTAGTCTCGGTCACCCAGAACCCCCTAGTCTTCAACGCACGGAGGGTCTGGGTCGGTTCTCAATTATTGACGAAAATTACTGGATAATCTACCACATAAAAAACCAAACTCCCGGTTACGCATGGGCAATGGAACCTTTTGGCTCAAGTCTCGGTAAGTGATAGATATTATGAAGTCGGGCCGATTTTGATAGATTCTATAAAGCGGGGATAAAATATATCCCACAATTCACTTGGCACATCTATTATTAGAAACAAAATAGAGACGATACAACAGCATGCATCGCGATAAAAGAGATTGTGAGAAGCCCTACGTTTGATTCATTACGAGAGAAAAATTACCATTTCCATTAAAACCTATAAAACAAAATTTTAGAGAGTGTCATTGTTGACAAACGAGCTATTTTGATAGATTTAGTACCTGGTAACTTAGAAGACTGGATATTCCAGACAATGACCGACTTTCTGTCAAATTTTGAGGACCCATCCAGACTAATATTCGTAGAATATTTGTTTGGATGATAAGAGACTACAATGAAGAAGTGCGTGGGCCACAATTCGGAATACTGCTATGGGATTCCGAATTTCATCAGAAAATTTCATTGGATTCAACGGGTTAATCAAATGGTAAATTAGCTGCAAGTAATTTACAACCATCCACCTGTGAAATTACCATTTGATTAAACAGTTAGAAATATTGAATAGTAGAAATATATTCATTGAAAAATGTCCCATTTGTGTTGCCGGGAGCGCTAGTTGATTCCTCCTGTGATGGAAGGCCACGAGACCGCGGAATTCGATTGTGTATAATAAACATGACGTTTGGTGGTTCTTCGCGCACATGTTACATAAAATAAACACTGATTTATTCTCTGCGATATCAGTTAGGTGGAGTAAAGCTATTTCACATGCAGTTGTTACTTAAAACCTATTATATATACACTCTTCCATTTTTATATTAACCTGGACCTAATGAATTCTATATCCCCCCCATCTACACTCTTCCATTTTTATATTAACCTGGACCTAATGAATTCTATATTCCCCCCCATCTACCCTCTTCTATTCTATATTAACCTGGACCTAATAAATTCTATACCCCTCCCCCACCTACCCTCCTCCATTCTATATTAACCTGAACCTAATAAATTCTATACCCCTCTCTCCCCACCTACCCTCCTCCATTCTATATTAACCTGAACCTAATAAATTCTATACCCCTCTCTCCCCACCTACCCCATAATACGTAATATTATATAATATAGTTACCCTTTAGGATCGGAGGCACAATAATAATACTAATGATAATAATAATAATTTATTGTTTAAAGTAGACTACATACAAATTTATCTCAGCCCGCTGTACAGTATAACATACGACATATAATAAAACAAACTAGTAGTATAAAATAATTTAAGAATAGTATAAAATAATTTAAAAATAGTATAAAATAATTTAAAAAATGAAAGGAGACTAGGAATAAGTGGGGCGAAATAAATGAGTTTTCAGTTTACATTTAAAAGTGTTCAAGATTTTAATAGCACGAATAGATTCTGGTAGGCTGTTCCACAGCCGTGGTGCAAAGACTGTAAAAATCTGTCACTGTACGTTTTCAGTGTCCTGGCTACGGGATGATTAAGTTGAATTTCTTTATTATCTCGTAAAGAATGTGTGGGCTCACGGACACTCACGAGCTCAGTCAGGTAGGCTGATGCACCTCCATGTATTGCTTTGAATGTGATGCACAGAATTTTGAAGATGATGCGGGCATCAACCTTGAGCCAATGATGACTGTACAGAACAGGAGTGATATGTTCACACATCTTGGTTCGAACAAGAGTCGAGCCGCCGAATTTTGAATAAGTTGAAATTTCTTGATCTGCTTAGAAGGAAGGCCAAAAAGTAGACTATTGCAATAATCTAAACGAGATGTCATACAAGCATGGATCAGTTTTTCAGTCGTCTACAGTACCAAAATATTACGAAGTTTTCCTATTCGCCACAGAGCATGGGATGCCGACCTACACAGACGTGAGTCTCCAAGGTACCACCTGAATCAATCATTACACCCAAATCACGAACAGTTTCGGAAGGATAAACTGTGAAGTCACCCACCCGGACACCACCCGAGGCCCCAGCAGCCCTCTTGTACTTAGAACCAAACAAGTTCGGTTTTGTCGTCATTAAATGCTAGCATATTTGCGCGCATCCAATGACGAATCTCATCCACACAGGCCTCAACACGGGCAGTACAAGAAGTGTCCGTGAGCGAGTCACAGCATAAATTACACAGTTTAGTCCGTGACGACTAATGACATCCTCAATGGGTGCCAAATATAACGAAAAAAGCACAGGACCTAAAACAGATCCATGTGGTACACAGAAATTTAAAGGTTTCGAATCCGACACGACTGAACCGATCACTACTCTCTGCGTGCGTCCCTTGAGATACGAGGAAATCACATGGAAATTATTTGTAATTAGGAAATCACATGGAACTAAGTTGCGATTAACGCAGGCGAATGACAATTACACAACTTTTAACACTACGACACTAATAATTAATAGAGGGGAGTTATTATCATAATATAGTAATTCTGATATGTTCGATGTGTTTGTTTGCTCTCTTCACGGTATATAATTGTATTTCTGTATTTACCTATGAACCAGTGGTTCAAGTTTAATACAGTTTTTATTTGAATATTTCTATGAATAATTTTATTTCTAATGACACGGATGTTATGAGATGGATTTCGACCTTTTTGTTCGTCATGAGAAATCTTCCTCTCTAAGTCGACTGAATAGTTGTCAATATTAAATACTCCTCTTCAGTGTTATTTACAACAAAACATCATACAAAGTCGTCAGTCAGTGTACTGTTTGTATGAATGTATTAATAACAAGTAACGTCTCGTTGGAAGAAGTGATTTTCTAGCTTTAACTGTTAATATGTGAATAGTTTTACTCCAAATTAACCTTGACGAATACAAGACACCAAGGTAATTATAATAAGAGACACACTCTAGCCGGTTTCCGTCATAATAAAAACGCTCGTTGTTTCGAAGTATACCTCCATTTCTGAAGACAACGATTTTTGTTTTTGAAATACTAACTTTTAAATCAAAATCAGAATAAAATTTTCTCAGGATATCTATTTTACGCTGTAAATCGCAAAACTGTATCAGATAAAATACTGAGATCGACAGCATATATATCTTTAGTATCTTCATTGGTGAATATACCTCTGATATCCCCTTGATTCATATAATCTATTATTTGGTTTATATATAAGCAGAATAACGGGGGGCTTAAAATACATCATTGACGTACACCGGATGTACATTCAAAATAGGGAGTTATGTAAGAACTTTACACAAGAGCTTACAGATGTATACATGGTTTTGAGGGCTGTGAACATTTTACCTTTAACGCTCTTATCAAGCACTAGCTTCAACAACTTTGTCCGATTTAATAAATCGAAAGCACGGGAAAAATCTACATACAAAACATATAAACGCCCGCGAGCTTTGGACAAATATTTTTTGATTAGGCCCTGTAGGGTAAAAATCTGATCAACGGTCGAGTATCCTTGTCTGTAACCAGCTTAATACTGGCCTTCAGCTTCGACCATTCCTGCAAACGACTATTAAGTATAGAGCTGTAAATTTTACCCAAGCAGCCCAATAATGAAATTCCCCTGTAAATGGCGCTCTCACATTTGGGACCCGTCTTATGCTTTCTGGATAACAACCATTGTCGAAAACTTGATTAAATATCAAAGTGAGAATGAGCACACAAATGGTAGGACACGATTTATAAAAGTCAACAGCGATACCGTCGGGCCCAGGTGACGTCCCTGACTTCATGTTTTTAATACACTTAGTAACTTCATGTTCTGTGATAGGGCAGCTGAAGAAACTGTCATCGGTGTCACCATATTGATCATCTGGCAAGGCATCTGGTGAATCAGACATAATATCATTGTTCGGATTAAGGACATTCTTAAAATGAACCATCCAATCGTCCGGTGTTATTTGACTACTTATTTTTGAACTTGGTCTGAAACTTTTGACAGTTTTCCAGAACTGGTTTGGATCTTTTAAATTATCACACAATCGCTCACAATTTAATTGATTGTATTTAACTTTCTTCTTTCTACATAAAGATTTGAAATCATATTGACTTTTATTGTATAATGATAAATGGCGATCACAGTTGCACCCTCTAAATTCATTCAGCAGTGAATATTTTAAGTTTGTTTTTTTTTTGCCAAAAGGATAATGGCTCCTGATTGCCACGTACGGACCGTAACTAAAGGGATTATGGCTCCTGATTGCGCGGAAACTCACATTTTAGCCTGTGGACCATATAGATGTCACAATGTTTATCGGAATTTAATGAAACTTAATAGAAATGTTTATATCCCAAGAATTTTGATTCCTTTCATTATTGGCATGTATCGGACGGTCACTTCCTGTGTGGATAATTGCTCAAGATTATCTTTAGCAGGTTAACCGATTAGTAGTCAGAACTGTTCAAATATATCACTCTAACACCATAATCGCGACTGAACGCGAATTTCGTTAAAATTAGAAAGAAACTAATGTATTGTGTGGCGTCTCCGCACTAAGTGTAAGTGGGCAAAAGTTCTCAGATCAGTTTGAGTTTGGGGCGAAATATGTATATAGTTTGTGCACCTTCCAAAGGCGAAAATTTTTATCCGATTTAGTTGAAACTTGAAGCAAGCTATCTATATGCAGCATTCTCTGACATTACATTCCAGCCCTTAAAAGGGCTACAGTTTTTATCACTTTTTGCATAGTTCGATGTGCAGCATCGATGTTCTCCATCTATTGCAAAATGCGGTCATATCTTGTTTTGTGCGGATGTTATAATTATTATGAGAATGATATTGAATAATATTGTTGATTCAGATACAGAAACTGTCGGACCTCTTGGGCAAGACCTGTTATCAAAGATACAAAAACTACAACACGAAAACATGGAACTACACCATGAAAACGTGGAACCACACCATGAAAACGTGGAGCTGAAAGACCAACAATCAAAGATACAAAAACTACAACAGGAAAACCTGGAACTGCAACTTGAAAACATGGAGCTGAAAGACAAACTATCAACGATACTGGAAGAAAAAGATGGTGTCATCAAAGAGGTGGAACGGAAAGTCAAAAATTTATTCCTTAAGGCTGATAGCCCAACTACACAAGGTTATTACACTATTTTTTTATAAACATCAGAATACCTCATTAGACATTATCGTGCTAATAATTCCTAACATTTTAGTATGGGTATTTCATGTCGTGACAATTGGCTTGTGAACGCGATAGAGACTACATGTGAAGTATTGTTGCCAGGAGAGGACGAATACTACGGCTTTCTGTTTTAGAGTTATCTCCCCATTGCTGAAAACTATGTGAACACCATAGGGTCATGATAAATGCCCCCTATGTGTTACCAGCTTTCCACAAATCTTCTGAACGCGAAATAAGCTACGGTTTTTATACGCCCACATTTTCATGTGGACGTATTATGTCGTCGCCCCTGTCCGTCCGGACGTCCGTCCGTCCGTCCGTCCGTCCGTCCACAATTTGTTTGTGGACTCTCTACAGGTCACAATTCTTATCCGATTTTGACGAAACTTGAAATATAGGTTTATCCCCATAAGATCTCGGTTCCTTTCGATATTGGCATGTATCGGATCAAAACTTCATGGATTATGGCCCCTGATTGTACGAAAAATCACGTTTTTAGCTTGTGGACCCTATAGAGGTCACAATTTTGAACCGATTTTGATGAAACTTGACATGCATGTTTGTAACCCAAAGATCTTGGTTCCTTTCGATATTTGCGGCTATCGGAATGTAATTTCCTGAATTATGGCCCCTGATTGTCCGAAAAATCACCCTTTTTAGCTTGTGGTCCCTCTGGAGGTCACAATTATTATTCGATTTAAAAAACCGTTTGATTATATCACCGTTACACCCTAAGGAAGGTTGAGTTCGAATTTCGGGAAAATCGGACGAAAATTGCCATACAAAATGGCCGCCGTTTGTACGCGAATACTGTTAAAAAATGGTATATCAAGGTTGTGGACCCTGTGGAGGTCACAATTTTGATTTGATTTTGATGAAACTTGAAATTCATGGTTATAACCCAAAGATCTTGCTTCCTTTTGATATTTGCGCATATCGGATCGTAACTTCCTGAATTATGGCCCCTGATTATACGCAAAATCGCCTTTTTTTAGCTTGGAGGTCACAATTATTATTCGATTTAAAAAAACGTTTGATTATATCACCGTTACACCGTAAGGAAGGTTGAGTTCGAATTTCGGGAAAATCGGACGAAAATTGCCATACAAAATGGCCGCCGTTTGTATGCGAATACTGTTAAAAAATGGTATATCAAGGTTGTGGACCCTGTGGAGGTCACAATTTTGATTCGATTTTGATGAAACTTGAAATTCATGGTTATAACCCAAAGATCTTGCTTCCTTTTGATATTTGCGCATATCGGATCGTAACTTCCTGAATTATGGCCCCTGATTATACGCAAAATCACCTTTTTTTTAGCTTGGAGGTCACAATTATTATCCGATTTAAAAAAAACGTTTGATTATATTACTGCTACACCGTAAGGAAGGTTGAGTTCGAATTTCGGGAAAATCAGACCAAAATTGCCACACAAAATGGCCGCCGTTTGTACGCGAATACTGTTAAAAAATGGTATATCAAGGTTGTGGACGCTGTAAAGGTCACAATTTTAATTCGATTTTGATGAAACTTGAAATTCATGGTTATAACCCAAAGATCTTGGTTCTTTTCGATATTTGCACATATCGGATCGTAACTTCCTGAATTATGGCCCCTGGTTATACGCAAAATCCCCCTTTCTTTAGCTTGTGGTCCCTCTGGAGGTCACAATTATTATCCAATTTAAAAAAACGTTTGATTATATCACCGTTGCACTGTAAGGAAGGTTGAGTTTGAATTTCGGGAAAATCGGACCAAAATTGACAGACAAAATGGCCGCCGTTTGTACGCGAATACTGTTAAAAAAATGATATATCATGATTGTGGAGCCTGTATAGGTCACAATTTTAATTCGATTTTGATGAGGATGGTTGAGTTCTAATTTCGTGAAAATCGTACCAAAATTGCCGGACGAAATGGTCCCGGTTTGTACGCGAATAGTGTAAAAATATGGTATATCATGGTTGTGGACTCTCTACAGGTCACAATTCTTATCCGATTTTGATGAAAAGTCACATTTCTAGGTTGTGTACCATCACACCATAATCATTGTCGGTTTCGAATTTCATTAATATCAGACTGGAACTGACCAACTAAATGGCTGCTCCCAATACAGTATGAAATACAGGACTTAAAGATGTAGGAAAAATCACTTTCGGTATTGCTTGTTCTCTGTCCATCTTTCGAAAATGTGGGCGTATCCTGCCTGGCAGTGCCAGCCTATCTTTAACAGATTGGCTTGTGAACGCGATAAAGTTCGAGGGTTATTTCACATATGGACAAGGGGTATTAGGTATTCCGAGATAATTGTGTTTTTATTTTTTTTTTGTTTTATTTTTTGGTGGGGTGGCGGCATTAAAGTATACTTTTATTTCCAGGCTAGTATTCAACAGATTTTAGGATAGGTTGGGTATCATCGAACCTAAATATCGTACTTAACAACTTGTTATATTCTTACAGGCAAACAGTATGGCAGAATGTTACGTTCTGATTACAACAAAATTCAAGGCAACTTTATGGTTCTACTAGAAAATATCAAAGAACCAAATAAATTATGCCAAACCCTGTTTACAAATGGAGTGTTTGACGATAACGATAAGGAAGTGGTACAGAAGTGCCTTAGAGAAGAAACTACACGGAACGCCACAGACAAGCTTTTCTCTATTCTAATGAATTGTGGTGAAAACGCCTATCATCGATTTTTAAAATGCTTGAAGCAAACTGGCTATGATCAAGTTATTAACAGACTCGAACAAACTGGTAAGTTAATTAAGGGAACGGTGGTGGAACTTCTTATTGTTGAACAATGTAACCTGTATAATAAATACCTTCTAATTATTAATAAAACGTGTATATAACCCTTAATTTACGAATATTAGACTAACTAAAATCAGACTTGTCATAAGAAAATACGCAATATTTAATATCATTCTATGACCTATTATTTATTAACATACAAATTTTGGTGTCTTTTGGTGTATACATATTTTATCCATTTTTGATTTATAGAAGAGCCAAATAATCAGAACCCCGGGGAAATTAGAACATTGGAAGCAGAAAGAGACACCCCTGTACAAATATTGGCAACTAAACAGAAAGATGATATTGATAGTAAACTGCAGCAACTAACTGACGAAAAGAGCTCTATTCTAACCGAGCTGTCTGAACTGAAATTTAAAATGGCTGCGATAGAAACCGAAAGACAGGACGAAGATGCTGATATGACGAAAGAAATCAAGGAATGTCTATCAAGAGAAAAACACCTCCTTGCAAACCAACAACGGATCAGCAAAGAGATAAAGAAACTTGAAGAAGAAGTACAAGATTTAAAGGAAGGGGACAGATTATTAACTATGGAGAGTAACATTGAAAATCTGCTCTATTTATTTAATGAACATCATGGTAAGAAATTGTTATTTTATCAAATTTATCTTAAAGTTTATTTATTCCAGTTGCTTTGCATGATATTATTTTATCATTTCTTTGATAGAATATTGAACAGTCGAATGTAGTCTGAATGGATGGAACATAATATTTTATGTAGAAGTATATTTTAATGAAGAAATATATTCCACAACCTAAATATTTGAAAATTATTTTTTAAAAAGCCCATTTTAGAAAGGTATTTTGGGTCTAAGCAAAAGTAATGGTGCTTCTAGGACGAATATAGATCCATTTGTGTCTAGAGAGAAGT
Source organism: Patella depressa (assembly GCA_948474765.1). Lineage (NCBI taxonomy): Eukaryota > Metazoa > Mollusca > Gastropoda > Patellidae > Patella > Patella depressa. Next base: position 70,290,271 of record OX419718.1, on the reverse strand, counting down.
AGTTTACATTTAGTTGGTAAACAAATTATATTATATTATAGAAATCACCAAGGTACACAGTATAGATGTTACTATACCTGAAGTCAGAGACAATAGACCTAATCTATCTGATGGTATAGATATAAGTGTAGATGGAAGTAGAAATAATACCCTATCTAGTGAAATTACCAAAATACAAGATCAAGATGTTACAGTACGTGTAGAAGAGGAATGTCATCAGCAGACAGGTAATCATTTCTTATAATATAAAAGGATATTAATATTTTGTCAGGTCGATGTTTTTGTCAGTCCAATAATGACGACAGACATGAATAGATAATTATGTATAAAAATCCCCGCTCAAGTCTAGCACAGAAAGATTTTACATAGAAATGAGAGATAATCTATTTTCCCGTGATACATCCATGTTTTATACGCCGACAGGTGGAAGTATATTGTCGTCACCCCTGACTACCCTTTTGTCCGTCGACAATTTTTGTGTGGACACTCTACAGGTCACAATTTGTATCCGATTTGGAGAGAGAGAGAGATGGGGTTTAACGTTCAGTCGACACAAACTAGGCCATTTCGGGACTAACATATGGTTTAATTTTATTTCAATAATTCGCTTGCGCGTAAGGGACGTTAGCAGTGGGAAGAAACCGGAGTACCCGGAGAAAACCCACGAGGTTGGACAGACGACCCCACTCCTTGCCACGTACAACCAAGGAGTCGAAACTACGCCAGTGACTCAATGACAGGCGTATGATACAGCGAGCGCACGCTAACCATTCGGCCACCCCACTGCCCTATCCGATTTGGACAAAACTTGAACTATATTTTTATCTCCAAACGGCCGCGGTTTCTTTCGATATTGGTATGCATCGGACCATAACGTCACGGATGGTCCCTGATTGTACGAAAAAAAACAGTTTAGTAGTGGACACTCTAGAAGTCAAAATTTTTTTCCGATTTTTTTAAAACTTGAAATAGTGGAAATGTATAAACAAAGACCCCAACTTCTCGCTCCCCTCCACTTCTCTACTTCTCGCTCCCACTTCTTCTCACTCCCTTTACTTCTCGCTCTCTCTACTTCTCCCCTCCCCTCCACTTCTCGCTCCATCTACTTCTCCCCTCCCCTCCACTTCTCGCTCTCTCTACTTCTCCCCTCCCCTCCACTTCTCGCTCCATCTACTTCTCCCCTCCCCTCCACTTCTCGCTCTCTCTACTTCTCCCCTCCCCTCCACTTCTCGCTCCATCTACTTCTCCCCTCCCCTCCACTTCTCGCTCCATCTACTTCTCCCCTCCCCTCCACTTCTCGCTCCCTCTACGTCTCCCCTCCCCTCCACTTCTCGCTCCATCTACTTCTCCCCTCCCCTCCACTTCTCGCTCCCTCTACTTCTCACTCCCTCCACTTCTCGCTCCCTCTACTTCTCCCCTCCCCTCCACTTCTCGCTCCATCTACTTCTCCCCTCCCCCCTCCACTTCTCTACTTCTCACTCCCTCCACTTCTAATTCTCTACTCGTCACTTCCTCTACTTCTCTACTTGTCACTCCCTATACGTCCCTACGTGTCATGAAGAAGCATAACTCCAGCAGTCAACATGCCTAGCCTCTCCTTCTTGATCGCCGCTCTCAATTGCTTCAACTAGTCGGCATAGTAGGCTCCTGTTATTGTAGTTTTAAGTTTTAGGAGGTTAATAGTCTATAAGGTCGCCATGATCTTGCCAGCAGAAGGCTGAGTACTGAACGTCTTGGGTGAAGGAGAGTGATTATGCTTCCATTGCAATGGATTCTTGCTGGTGTAGATGTCCAAGAGCTCACGACTGGAGTCATCTCTCTGGTGTCGATCTTGTGCATTTGAGTTTCGTGGCACCTTGCAGACACCTTGGACATGGCGCAAACACTTCCATGAGAAATGTCACATTATGAAGATATTTCGTTCACCTTTATTTACGATCGGACATGATTAAGCCCTGGACCCGTGCAACCATATCATCTGTGACCCCGATTAAACTCAGCTGACTATGTTACAACAGTAGAATATCGAGGGGCTTCCTACCCATACACATTCGTCATACGTTTATGTATTTCGGTCGCATTCACCCCTTCTTTCGTGAGAAACTTGATAACAGCACGATGCTCAGTTTTAGAACTGTCGATGATTACGGGAGGGGCACCGGTGTTCAACAGGCTGTAAATCTCAAGTAAATGATCGGAAAGGGTTGTTTATGTCTGTAAACTGTCGTCAGATGACCTCTCTCAATAATGACATCAACGATGATGACTTCGCCTCGTACATTAACCAAATCCAGGGACTTGCTAGCACTGTCATGTCCATTTAATATATGAAGAAACACTGTCTCCTCTCTTGTTTTCAAAATGATATCGTATTCCAGGGACTTACTAGTACTTCATGTACTATATATATTATGAAGAAACACCATCTATGCCATCCTTACATTGGCCGAGAAAGTTCAGCTAGATTTTCCGGAGTGGTTCCCCCTTGTCAGTGACGCAGGAGGAGGGTCTGGTAAGGACAGCTATCGAGTTGTTCGTATGAAACGAAAACCGCCGTCCCATGTACACATTGGCGTGCACGTAAAAGATCCCTTGGCAGTTGGTATTCGATATAAAAGTAGGCTGTCCTGGCAAAATTTTATTCATAGCAGACTGTCTTCATTCGGAACAGAACAACAGGACGTTAAACCCCATTTCATTTCGTTTAGTTTAAACAATATTTTATTTATTTGAAAAGAACTGCCATTTTCCTTTTATTTAACAAGAAAAACCACAACCTCTCTTAAAAAAAATGATTAAAAGCAAAGAAATTTCGGCTGTGACGAATGATGCTGTTTTTGGTGCTGTTTTGCAGAAAATAATAAGTAGGCCTATTCGTATTCCCGTCTTCATCAGCTCAGTCGGTGAAAACAGTAGGACGCTAAACCCCATTTTATTTCATTTCCATTATATCAGTATTGTATATTCTCATTACGTACTCGCAATAGAAATTAAGTTATTTTGTGACTGAAGTTAAAATTCATTTTTGCGTTAGTGTTGATAGCATCACAGAACTGTTCTGATACGATCTATGATAGCTTGTATACATAACATTAGGACTCAATGTCTTTTATGATGATTCGTGTAATGGCCTATCTACCTAATTTTAAGTATGGGTAAAATTAAGTAGTCGATATTTCAATGTCAAGTCGGAATTCTGTTCTAGTGACCCGCCCAGTCCTTGTTTTTAAAATGTGGTTTCCGTTGCTTTAACATAGTTATGCATGTAATTACTTTGTTCTGGTTAATTTATTCTTCAGGACGAAAAACATTGACCTTTAGAATCAATAAAAATCATTGAAAAAAATTGCATTTTTCAGCTATTTTGGTCACCATTATTTCTGGGAGTCTGTGAATTTCCCTGAAAGATTTAAATCAGAGAGAGAGAAATGGGTTAACGTCCACTCAACACAAACTAGGTCATTTCGGGACTAACATATGATTTAACATTTTATTTCAATAATTCACAATCTTTAGCAGTGGGAAGAAACCGGAGGACCGGAGAAAACCCACGAGGCTGGACAGGCAACCCTACTCCTTGTCACGTACTACCGGAGAATCGAAACCACGCCAGTTGACTCAATGACAGACTTTATGATACAGCGCGCGCACACTAACCCTTCAGCCCCCCCCCCCCGATTTAAATCAGAGATCAGGTCACGATCTTGATACACGAAGAACACATAAGGCTATAATCTGTATGGAAGCCTATTGCGACCATTTCAGAATCTCGACTACTTCGGGATTTTTCGGTCGGTGTTCTTGCTTGTCAGTGGTATAGGGCGGAAGGCCTGGCATGGAACAACGTATAGTCGTTCGAATGGTATAAATAAAAAACGAGGTTCCTGGCCAGAAAACGAAATGAAGTGGTGGCTACGGTGTGTAAGACGTTTGCTCTCTAGCTTCATCGAAGTGCGTCGGGCTATTTCTGGAGATGCCCTCCCTTGTCAGTTATGTAAGATGGAAGACGGACGGCCTGGCAACGGATAACGTGTAATCTTTCGGATGGGACAAAAACGGGGGGGGGGGGTAGCCTACATATTGGCGTGGACGTAGGGGAAGGTGAGGTCTGTCATTGATTCAAGTGGCACGGTTTCAATTCGCTGCTTGAACGCGACAATGATTAGGGTCGTCTCCAACCGTGTGGTGTTTTTCTGGTTTCACCGGGTTTCCCCCCACTGAGGCAGCAATTTAGCCCCGAATATCATTTCATCTCGTCCCAGCAAATTCCGGGTGAAAATATGACGCTTTGTTGCATAAGTTAACCAGATTTCTGCTCCGATATTGCGCAATACGTCTAGCACTAGAGTTACGCCTCGAGCTATATTTGTCAAGTGTAGCCATAATGGGTGAAAAAATCAAATTTTAGGCCAATCAGAAACCATAAAAGCCATCAACGTCATAGGGTCACGGGTCAATAGCCATAAATAGACCATGGAATACCTTTTATGAGACGGAGCACGTTAGTTTGTGTACATTTGTCATAGAGAATTTTTCTCCAAGTATGTCGGGATGACTATATGTTGCATGACTGTATGTTGCATTGATAGTGATACAATGAAAACGACCAATCTCTGATGTGTGGAATAAACAGGCCCGCAGCTAGCCCAAAATTGTTAGGAGGGGGGGGGGGGAAAGGCGTACGGGGGCGCAAATGGGGCTTCTGGAGGCGCCGATGTACATGTGCTTACACCGCGGAATGGTTTATAGAGTGCTCTCATGGGGTTTGGATTAGCCTTAAAGACGTCTAGTGGGAAAATTCGACATCCTCAAACGCGTTTTCTTGCTATTCCAGTCCCTGAAACAATAGGTGGTCTGATATAGCCTAAATTAGATGGCCGAGTCGAATTCCAATCCGTCGTTTATATTCCATGGAGACGGGGCCGTCGGGAAAAAATTTCGACTGCCGTAAACGTGTTTCCTGATATTCCAGCCGCTGAATACAGCAACTTAAATGTGGTCCGATATAGTCTACCTTCGGTGGCGTACTATACTCCCCGCAGTGTTGTAATGGAAGCAAATTTATGTTCAAAAATTATGACTGGTCAATAGTCCGATTAACAACCAATAGCTAACTGCGTAACAATGCCATTACGCTTTAAACATATATCCAATTTAGACCAAACATGTTTATATAACGTTATGTCATGGCTCACGCTTTTGTTATACCCAATTAACCAGTGTATATGTAGCAGAATATTGCCAAAAAAAAGTAATTGCGTGATAAACGAGGATATCTGAACGGATACGATACATTAAATCACTGTCCAAAATTTTTAGGGAAGACCCAAGATTAAACGAAGGGCTGTCAAGTTGCTGACCAGAGAGGGATTTCACGGGCCATTGTTGTAATTGAATTGACAAAAAATTATCATTGACGAAAAATGTGGTTCCAGATATGTTTAAATCCATAGTCAACTTATTACAAATTGGCGGTATTCAATTAAAAGATTTCGGGCACTTTATTTTGCCAACCAGATTTAATAACATTTTTTGGTTTTCACTTTACCCGTCGGCCCGAAAAGTCACAGTGCCTATGGTGCCCCCCACCCCCAAAGAAAAAAAATTGGGGGGGGGGGGGATAGGGTTTCAATTTTGAAGCTGAATTTATGATATTGGCGTATTATGATACTTGGATATAAACAATATCAACATTTGTAAGTAAGGAATACGACTTTAACATACCTATAATAATTTATGAGAAAAATGAAAAGTGAGGAATCGGGTTAGAGTGCGACTTGTTACAATTTTGAAGATATCACGCCATTTTCGGCGACCAATTCATTCGTGGGCGCCTAACCAATCTCACTAGCATTATATCATGGGCGCCTAACTAATCTCACTAGCATTATAATATGGGCGCCCATTATCTCGTCATTATGGGCACCCCTCCGGGAAGAGGTACGCCACACATTATGTCGTTTGAATTTTGAAGATTATCACACCGTTTTGGGCGCCTAATTCATTCGTGGGTGCCTAACCAATCTCAATAGCATTATGGGCGTCCCCCTGGGATATGAGGCACCCCACAAATCATGCCGTTTTTGAAGCCCCATTGAACAAGTTGTGGACGCCCAACAAATCTAATTCAGCATTATGTAGGCCTACTATTTGCGGCCCAACAGTTTAAGGCACTCCACCATTCAAGTCATTATGAACGCCTTCCCGGGATAAGGCACCCTACAGATCAAGCCGTTTTGGGAGCCCAATTCATTTGTAGGCGCCTAACTAATCTCACTAGCATTATGTCATGGACGCCCCACCTGAATGGGGCACCCCACAAATCATATCGTTTGAATTTTGAAGATTATCAAGCCGTTTTGGGCGCCTAATTCATTCTTGGGCGCCTAACCAATCTCACAAGCATTATATTACGGGTTCCCATGATCTCGGCATTATGCGCGTCCCTCTGAGATGAGGGGCCCAATTCATTTATGGGCGCCTAACCAATCTCACAAGCATTATATTATGGGTTCCCATGCTCTCGGCATTATGCGCGTCCCTCTGAGATGGGGCACCCCACAAAACATGCCGTTTGAATTTAGAAAATTATCAAGCCGTTTTGGGCGCCCAATTCATTCGTGGGCGCCTAACAAATCTCACTAGCATTATATTATGGGCGCCCGTGATCTCAGCATTATGGGCGCCCATGATCTCGGCATTATTGGCGCCCCTCTGGGATAAGGCATCCCGCATATCATGCCGTTTTGGGCGCCCCACTGATCTAGTCGTGGGCGCCCAACCAATCTGATTCGATATTATGCACTATGTGCGGCCCAACATTATAAGGCGCCCCACCAATCATGTCATTATGGGCGCCACAGATCAAGCCGTTTGGGCGCCCCATCTGTTGTGTTAATCGTGTGGATCATCTGGCGAGGCGCCTTTAAAACCAAGTGGCGTTGGATGGGCGCCAACATCGTCGTGGGCACCCAACCAATGTCACTCGACTTTATGTGGCGCCTATACTATTATGGAAACGTTGGTCGTTGGTCTCGTATTGCGTCATTTGGCGCCCTTTGAGGGAGTTGGGGCAGCTGCCCCCCTTGCCCCCCCCCCCCGCGCGCTAGCTACGGGCCTGATAAATATGGCCAATAGTAGAGAAATAGCACCAATGATTGAAAGAATCTGTTTTTACTGGAAACAAGTATTTCAGTGAAACAATATCCAAGAGAAATATATACTAAATACACATGAAAACGATTTTGGCATGATTGAAATACTAGTTTGGTACTATAACATGTGACCTTAACGATACAATTAACAATAAGTCACCTTCATCAATTATACCATTTATTTTAAAAATAAAACAATAGACTTATTATAAGTGAGTATATAGAGAAAGAAAAGGGGGTTGAACCCCCTCTCGACAAAAACAAGGGGAATTCGGGACTAACACATGGTTCAATTTTATTCCAATAATTCGCTTGTGCGTAGTGGTCTTTGGCAGTGGGAGAAAACCGGAGGACCCGGAGAAAACCCACGAGGGTTGGACAGACGACGCTATTCCTTATCTAGTACCACTGGTTAATCGAATCCACGCCAGTTGAATTAATGACAGGCTTTGTGATACAACACGCACATGCCAACCATTCAGCCATGCACCCACCTACCCCACCCCTTCACGAGGTTGGACAGGCAACCCTCCTCCTTGTCACGTACAACCGAGAAATCACTGACCTTATGATAGCACATGCTAACCATTCGGCTAATCAACCCACCTATAAGAAAGTATAAGATATGTACATTTATTTGAAGAAAGAAACAAATAAAAAAAATGATAAAAAATGCAATAATATAAATTTCCTCATACACAACAATATCACACACTACTAGTAAATGAAATGAAATGGGGTTTAACGTCCTACTCTTCTGTACCTAACCTGGGCTAATGGAAGACGGGCATACGCATACAGTGTGCTATCAAGGAAATTTTGCCCGACAGGCGGTGCTACGGCCTACTCTTATATCGAATTCCAACTGCGAAGGGATCTTTTTACGTGCACACCAATATATAGCCTACAACAAGTCGAGATTCTGAAATGGCCGCAATAGGCTTCCATAGCTCTGAAACCCACAGAAGTTAGGGTTCTATTTAATCATTGGAAATTAATTGACCCCTGCTCCTATGATTGTGATTGAGGGTGACATCTGATTTTGTGTATTTGTGGTCATTGACTTGATATTATGTTAATACGGTTACGTGCAATCATGTTAATTCCGATAGGCACCTATTAATTTTAATGTTTTCTTCTCATAAAGTCAACAAAATTCAATTTCGATACTGGGCTCGTTTTCGAGATCTCACAAAATATTCAATTTTTTACTTTTTTTTCAACATTTCAACAATAAATCATCTATAACATCTGATCAATATAAATTCTTTTGCGTAGACCTAAATGAGATTCGCTGTAATATAAAACAATAGAAACAATCAAGTATCACAAATCTAGAGTTTCGTTGATTATTTATCGTCAATGGGCCTACAATATGTAGTTATCTCCCTTGAATCAATATTTCTCACAATTTTGTCAGCAAAAGGGTCCTGCAGTGGTCACAAAATTTTCCAATAACTTGATATTTTACAGCTTGTCTACGAAGCTTTAGCCTACCTAAATAGGCTAAATCAAGCTAAATTGTATTTTATTTTAATTGTCAGGTAAAAGTCGATCTGGCATTCAAATAGTCTTAAACAATCACGTATGTTGTGTGTATACGTATGAAATAATTATTATTTATGTTGGCTGTTAGATTTTCCCAACACATTTCTAGGTCCAACAAAAATTTCAACGAAGAAATAGCTAGGAAGGATTTTGATTTATTTTTTGGACATTGCTTTGCGTCCTGTCTCCAAACTCCAAGGGGAATCCGACAATCAACCCCTCTATTTAGACAAGGCCTATATGACTCCAGAGCGGTAAGAAATCGAGAAAGCAGTGGAAATATATATTTTTAAAAACGGCTGATCTGTTCAGCGATAACTTTTCGTTTATTGAAAAATAGCACATGGCGTCAATGTGTTTAATGTTCTAATTTAATTACGTCGTTCGTGGACGACCGTCGTCAAGTGACGTCATTCAGCAGACGACAACTAACAAGAATTTCATTTAGCAGAAGAATGTGGTGAAGACAGGTTTGCCCCAGTTGCATAATATCTTCTTTGTTGTACATAATGTTGTACATGGTAAAGTGGTCGTATTCCTGTCCGTCCATCAATCCATCCGTCGTCCACAATTTATTATTTAATTACTTATTAGGAATGTAGAGTTATTGTCCGTTTTTCACAAATTGTAAAATTAGCCTATTTATTCTCTAGCCTATGGCTGGACCATGTGGAAATTTTAACGACAAAACTTGTCAAAAGTATATTTAATACATAGGTTACAGGTAGCCTACATTTTTATCATTTGTTTTATCATTTGTGTTTTTATTGATTACAATCTCCTGTTCTGTAATCTGTATCTTGTCAGAGTGGGGTTGTTTTCTGGGCTTTTATCAAATCTGGTCGTATATTGTCGTCACCCCTGACCATCCGTCTAGTAGAGGTTATAATTACTGCCAGAGTTAGTATGTTGTATTGTACATCTAAATGTTTGAATTACCGACACAAAAAAAAAATATGTCTGCGCGGACGACTTAGCTGCTGTGTGCAAAGGGTGGATTCCGATTAGGGGGGTGGGGCGAACGCGGCGCCCCCCACCTCCCCACCCACACACCTCCCCACACCCCTCATGTCGATCCACAGGACGCACTTTAGAGCCCGATTCGTGTCTCAGGTCACTGGAAAAATGGCATTTCCGGGCTTTTTGTTTCAATCCGAAATACTCCACGGGCGGCCACATGCAGGGACCCCTTTTGAGCGCTTCGCGCCTTCGTTGTTTCCACCCTGCGACTTCGCCTCACGTGCGCCCCCTCCTATCCGTGTTCTTTAGACCCGCCCTTAGTCACGTTAGTGTGCGACTGTGCGTATGTTTCGTTGTCTGGCAACCTATTTTTGTTTATATGGTACGATTCTTCTGTACTTACTAATATATGTTTCTATTACAGATACTGATGATAAATATGATCACTTAGTAATGGATGAAGAAAACAAAGGGATGACAATTCCAGGTATGTCATTACGTTTTACCCATTTTAATTAATAAGTGAAGAAATGGCAAATAATTTTCTAGTGAAAGTGTTTTAAGCCCGGGTTGTATATCTTCACATGTTGTGACATATTAAAATAACTCGGGTGTATATCCTACCTGGAAATCACGTCGGCTAAGTGGGTAAGGCGCAGGCTCGCTAGTCTGGAGGTCGGGTTTTCGATCCCTGCATTGGCCGAGAAAGTTTGTCTCGATTTTACCGGCGTGGTTTCCTCTTGTCAGTGATGCAGAAGGAGGGTCTGACAAGGACAGTTGTCTAGTCGTTCGGATGAGACGAAAAAACGAGGTCCCGTGTACACATTGGCATGAACGTAAAAGATCCCTTGGCAGTTGGAATTCGATAAGAGTAGGCCGTAGTGCCGCTGCCCGGGCAAAAATTTCCCTCATAGTACACATTATGACGTATGCCCGTCTTCCATTAGCCCAGGTCAGGTGCAGAAGAGTAGGACGTTAAACCCCATTTCATTTCATTTTAATTTCATTTCGTATATCCTACCTGAAACCAAAAGGTCAAGGATTAAAACTATAATTAAAATAACTCAGGTGTATATCCTACCTGAAATCACAAGGTCAAGGATTAAAACTATAATTAAAATAACTCAGGTGTATATCCTACCTGAAACCACAAATTACCACAAATAATACGGAAATATACCGGCACAAAGCTAACTGAAGTCTGATGACCGCCATAAACCAGCTTAGATAAAGACTAAGTTGTTTTAAAACTGGTTTATTTATCCCACCTGTTCGTTCAGACAACAAAGATAACCTAGTTTAAAGATGGCCTGGGTTTTTAACCACCACCAGAACGGTGAACAGGTAATCAACTAATATAAATATTATATAATTTCAGATGATAAAACAACCTATAACAATACAATGGACGTGGGATCAATATGTATGACTTGTCGAGATGGTACACTTGATGATGTCAAGAATTTAATACTTCTTAATATAGATTTCAATATTCGTGGCGCGTGGGGACAAACACCTTTATTTGATTGTGTCATGTCTGACTATCAACCAGTAGAGAAGGTTAAACTCCTCGTCTCTACTGGTGCCAGGTTGGATGTCAAGGATTATACAGGTCGTAGTTTATTACACTGGGCTTGTATGTGTAGTACAACAATAGAGTGTATTAAATACCTATTGGAACAAGGCCTTGATAAAGATGGTAGAGATAATGATAATCAGACACCTTTATTTTATTGTGTCAAGTCTGACTATCAACCAGTAGAGAAGGTTAAACTCCTCGTCTCTACTGGTGCCATGGTAGATGTCAAGGATAAATATGGTCGTAGTTTATTACACTGGGCTTGTTGGTGGAGTACAACAATAGAGTGTATTAAATACCTATTGGAACAAGGCCTTGATAAAGATGCTAGAGATGATGATAATAGGACACCTTTATTTTATTGTGTCAAGTCTGACTATCAACCAGTAGAGAAGATGAAACTCCTCGTCTCTACTGGTGCCATGGTAGATGTAAAGGATAAAGATGGTTATAGTTTATTACACTGGGCTCGTGGGTTAGGTAGAACAGAATGTGAAACATATTTGCGTGAATTAGGCCTTGATGAATAGAATATAAATAATCATACAACATATTTATTTTACTAGTTAATAATTATATTACCACTAAATTAAAATGTTTTGTTTTATTTTGATGTAAATTTAAAGATTTGTTATAAACCATTTTCTGTACACAAACTGGCTACCTACCAGCCATTAAAATTAGTAACACGTGATTACAACGTCACAGCGGGTTATTACGTCACAGGTTAAATAACATGAATAGAAAATCAACTCATGTGATGTTTTGGTGGTCAGGAAAGTCAACTTTAACCACAACTTAATTCAGGAAATAAATATATTTACAATAGAAGGTAAGAAAAATTTATTTATTTTTCATTTTATAAATTGACATCTACTTTTATCATGTCAAGACTCCGAGTTAAATGATTAAAGTCTATTTGATATCTAGAATATATCTCTCTAGATTTCTTTGTTTATATTTGTTCACATGGAACTTGACTTCGACTCATCTTTTAAATTCTGGTTTAAGGCGAGTTTTACTATATTATTTAGAAATATTTGTCAATTGTTTTTATTGAGTGATGTATAAGGCAGACATGTTTTAAATTCTGGTTTAAGGGGAGATGAATCATTTACGATTTTATTATAGGAATATTTTAAAAAATAAACGTGTGTTGTTATCCTTTCTGGATGATATAGAAATAGGATTATATTTTTTAAGAATTGAACCTTATAATACAATAAATTGATAGTTGTTATGTGTAAAAAAACAACAAAATATTTCTAAAAAATTAGATTAATATTAAAAATTGTATAAAAGATATCTAGAAAATTGGAATCGTGTTAAAAATTGTACAAACAATACCTTGATGAGTTTTTAGCGTCTTGTAAATTATTTATATTCTCCCTATTTTGTTTATGTTTTCCAGAGCTGCTACATTCCAACATAAACCCTCATTAAAAGTTGTTTGTAATTATTTCCACTAGAAAACTGTCCACTGTGTAAAAAACATTTTTTAGCTGAAGATCCTGAGGTAATGAGTTTTTTATATTTTATTGTCTAATAACCAAAAGTATTAATTCTCTAACAATAAACTTGATAAAGACTGTATAATATTAATAATGGTTTAATCTAGGATGCAGTCCTTTATAAACTAGTTATAGATATTTATAATGCTGCACCCTTGTATACCAAAAAGTACAATTTGTTTCCATGGAAACACAAAAACTATTAAATCCGTTAAATTATATCACTGTTAATATTCTAATTTTATTTTCTTAAAAATGTGAAATAATCAATTTGAGTGCTGCTACATTTTAACATGGATCAAGCTGTGAACAATTAGATAATGTGTGAAAAATATTTTATTTCAGAATCAACTGAAAGGTCGTAAAAATCAAATAGAGAGAGTTTATTGTGGTCATCTGTTTCATAATGGTTGTTTAGATACGTACATGAAAACACCTCCATTTATAGGTAAATATTTATAATACTGCTGGGAGTCATGGCGACTGTCTTTATTACCTCAGTTGGTGAAGAAAACTAAACCCTTGACAGACAGTTGGAATTTCGTGGAAGACGAGGTCTGAATGTCGATGTCTGAGCAAACTGTCCCCTCATAGTACACTGTATGGCGTATGCTGGTCTTCATTAGTCCAGTAGAAGCTGAAAAGTGGGACTTAAAACTCCATTTCATGTTATATCACTTAATCTACATTTAAAATAAATAATTACACATAATAGGCCCTATAAGATTATTATAAATATATCAGACATGTCGCCTTTAACTTGTGTTTTTAAAGACGTAGCTTATGTTTGTTTGTTTTTTTCAGGAGGTAAAATATATAGACTTAAAAGACCCATTAAAAAAAGAACAATCAGAAGATGGACAATTATTCATTGGTTGATAAGGTCATGTGACACTCTAATTTTCCTATATAAAGGGTGCTAACTTTATTATAATAATGTCAACAATCACTTTGTAGATATTCTGCAAGTTTTAGAAGATCAGTTTTGTTTTGGGCTTGCTTATCAATGACTTGGTTTGTTCCCCATAAAGACTCTATTAACATTTTCTGATGTTCACATTGCCTGGTTTTTATAGAATTATGGGTTTTGATATTTCATTCCCCTCACCCCCCCCCCTGTTTTACCAGGAGACCGTGCAACAATATCACCATCTGAGATTGGAGGAAAGTAAGCGTAAAAAATGTATATATTTTAATTATCTCCAATCTATTACCATGGAAACGCAGGCGTGGTGTCATAAATTATGACGTCATATCTGCTATGACATCATAGTCAGAGAGATAGATTCCCTCATTTACCATGTTTTTTCTCTAAACAAGTCAGATACGATGTTCTTGCTCTCACCAATATGATATTTATGCACGTACAATATTTTGAGGCAAGCCATATCTCCGAGAGAAATTGAGAAATTCACGCTTTCATACTCCATAAAGGTGGATATAGGTACTTGGACTCCAAAACAATCAAAAAACAGTTTTCGTAAAATTTGTCACTTAAGTATGTTTTTACTCTGACCCAACGATATGTGATCTGTGTCAAAGGACTTTTAAACTAACTTTTATTATAATGAAAGAACGAACCACACGGACATTTTTATTTGTAAATACTCCACGCATCCAGCTATGTGGTTTTTACTGCGAGAACTTCGCTTTTCCACATTAAACAGCAGATTGTTTTTCCCACAGGGTTTTTTCAATCGGCTGGGATGACATCAAACAGTTGGATCTCCTATTTTAACTTGTTTTCATTATGACAAAGTGAGAAGATGACCCGCCCTCTCTTCTCACGACGGTAATTTTAAAACTGTGTTTTAAAGTGATTTTACATATATAAGAACTTTTTATTATTTTAAAACTGTATTATAAAGTGACTTTTAGATATACAAGAAGGTTTTTATTATTTAGTGTTTTTACCTATCTTCAATATATTACTCATTCAGATGTAAATAATTTAATTAAATCAACCTGTCCATAATATCATGCCTTTATAACAAGTACCGTATAATCACAACCTTTTAACTAATTAGAAAGGTGAGAATCGTGTCTGTGATGGAACTTGGTCATACATGTTAATGTTACAAATATTATCATTAGTCGGCAGAGTATGCCGCCATTATCACCGGGTTAACCAATGTGCGACGTCAAGGACGTTAAGGTTTTACGAACGTTATCTCCCACCACGCCGGACATTCATATTTAATATATTATATAAGATGATTCACTAAATGTATGTTATTGTTATTCATGTCATGACATAACCTCGAGTTCTTGCTATATCAGTTCTTGTTGCTTGTGGCGAACCTATAGGAGGCATGATCCAAGCCCTTGTCTATAATTCTTACACCTATCTCACAAATTATAAATAGTTTTTATTATTTAAACATGCATTATAGGAGGTGTGAGTCAAGCCTTTGTCTTTGTTTGAAAAACATTTTTATAATTTTTACAACTATTTCACAAATTATAAATAGTATTTATTAGTGAATAAACCAATGTATTATTGTTTTTAAATCATTTATATATCATGAAAAACCGACATCCATCTGTGTACATATTGTTGTGCAAGTAAAAGAACCATTGTTAGTTGGAAATCGTGGAAGAGGTTCATGGAAAGGCCACTGTCTGGGCAAAATTCTCCTACCTCATATTGTCCATAAAACCATAGAAATAAACCTTGCTAAATGAAAGTCAACAGTCTGTTTACATGCTTGCCACTGTATTCAAGTCTGGGGCTCGGTTTTTCATCCCATCCTATCTACTTGTCAGCTGCACAGGTGAAGATCAGGCTTAGTATTCTCATTGTGACAGAGAAATGGGGTTTAACGTCCACTCAACACAAACTAAGTCATTTCGGGACTAACATGGTTTAATTTTATTTCAATAGTTCGCTTGCGCGTAGGGGTCTTTAGCAGTGGAAGGAAACCCACGAGGTTGAGAAGGCGCCCCTATCTACATGCCACACCATGGCTCGAAACCACAGCCGCAAGCCAGAGGTGACCGACCAGCTAGAGGTCGAAGCGCGGCACTTTAGACCACTAGGCCATCCCAAGCCCCCTTGTATTCGCATTGTACAACTGTGGTTTTCTAGTTTAGATAACGCTGGTACGAAATGTTTTATCCGCGAGTCTTTGTTTACTTATCAGGGTCAGGGGGCCACGGGTTCGATTCTAATGGGAGGGAACAGTGTCTGGTCATTTGGGTGGGACAATAAACGCTGCTTTCCGGACAGAACAGTGAACCGTTAAACCCGATTTCATTTGAATTGGGCCAGGGGTTGGGTTTTATTTTAATTATCTGGATTATTATTGGAAATACGTCCACACAACAGCCATGTCTTGACAGCTTCTTATCCGAAAGGAAAACAACCTTAATGTTGAACAAATTTGACAAGGATGACTTCAAGAAATCTGACCTTTATCCTGTTCGGAAAAAGAAGGGTGACTCGGGAACAGAATGTCCCAAAACAGAATATTTATAGGATTCGTCACCCTAAATACCAGATGTGAAACAAATCCATTCAAAACCACAGCCTCTAACTGTGGGACGGAAGGTTATGGAATGCCGAGTACCGATTATTTTGTCCTCTAATGACATCAATGCTTTATAGCAAAGTCGAAACAGAATCTGGTAAAACAGTGGTGTAGGATGCAGGCCCCGGCAAGGACAGTGTACAAACAGGCGGGCCCGTAAAAGAACCCTTGACAATTGGATAGGGTTAGTCCTCTGATGACCCCATGGCAGGGCGGTTAGTGGCATGTGATAGATGGCCCTGTGATAGTCTGGTGTAGGATCAACATGTCAGCCCCCCCCCCAAATGGAAGTAGGTGGCTTTTATCTAATTGTATAAGGAAATCAAAAATGTGCCGTCTTCTGCTTTGGTCGGAAATGCTTCGAAAATGGGTTTGCAGTTGTCAATTTTCAAAATTTTCCTGGGGGTAGACAACCCCCATGCCCCCCCTCGGATGCTAGGACTTTTTCTGCGCGTACTTGTGTGGGCCTTGGTCAATGTACATATTGTTGTGCAAGTAAAAGAACCATTGTTAGTTGGAAATCGTGGAAGAGGTTCATGGAAAGGCCACTGTCTGGGCAAAATTTTCCTATCTCATATTATCCATAAAACCATAGAAATAAACCATGCTAAATGAAAGTCAACAGTCTGTTTACATGCTTGCCACTGTATTCAAGTCTGGAGCTCGGTTTTTCATCCCATCCTATCTTAAATTTGGTCGAAGAAACCATTAATTAAATTATGTATGATCCAATTATGATTTTAATATCTATCGGTACCTAGAATTCATACAGAGCGTCTAAGAACTAGGAAGCATGATTCTTTAGCAAAATGCACAATCCATGCCGAGGCATGACTGTTATTGTAGCTAACAAGCAAGTTGATTTACTACCTAATCAAAAAGGTAATAATTAACCCGTAAAATATAGCCGAAGGTAGATTGATTTATGATACCATAGCTTTACCAATCGAGTTCAAGCGACTGAAGCCAACAAAAAAAGACATGTACAAATCAGAGGCTGGTTACACGAGTCATTGTTTGGATAAACAGCAGCTTCCGTCATGTTAATGACAAGTAAACAATAACTGGAGGTTGCGTTTCTAGAATAGTTCTGCCATATCCAGAACTTTATGTAGACACTAACTATGCTATATAAGAAGGCGAAGGCCCGGCAGACCCGAGTGCAATAGGCAAGCGGAAGTCCTCCGATAAATCAGTCGGCCTTGGGCCTACGAACCGACGTTTGTGTCGAACACTGGTTGTGGCTATCATTCCTGTTTTTGAAGGTCAGATACGATATGAAATGAATATAGGTTAACTGTGTAACCATATACATCTTTAATTATTAAGCAATCAAGTCTACAATCTTTATAGTTTCAAATCCCCGGTTATACGTGGTAAGGAGTTGGGTCACCTGTCCAACCTCGTGGGTTTTCTTTAAGTACTCCGATTTCCTCCCACTGTTAAAGACCCAACGTACAAGCAAATTATTGAAATAAAATTAAACCATATGTTAGTCCCGAAATGACCTAGTTTGTGTCGCATGGACGTTAAACCCCCTTTTTCTCTCTCCCTCTCTACGCTCTTTATTAAAAAAAGATAGGTTGGCGGGTAACATATGCCCAAATGTTGAAGATAAAATCTTGTACGTTGTCGAACTATGGACTAGTGGATATTGATGTCGGGCTAGTGCCTGTCAGTAGACTACCAGTAACTAGCCCTGGGCTAGTGGATTAAAAAACAATTTATGCCCCTGCCCTGTACACATGCACTATTTTCTGATAAGTATCCTCTTATCCTTTTTAAGCACCATACATACTGGGAGCTAGGTTGAATTATTTCTGACAGTATGCCCATCCTCATTAGCCCAGGTTCAATACAGTGCTGAAAATAGAATTATGAAATTGAAACTCTGATTTGTTTTGCTCATTCTATGCACCCTAACCCACACCACCAGAGTGAAAATGACACGGGATTTTGATTCAGCAGTGAATGCGATCAAATGTTGCTGGATTGTAGCTAAAACACCAAATTGTATTCTCCTAAATCATCTGAGGGAGCAGTGTGGTTTCCTCAGCAGTAACCAGCTACAGCTATTGGTCGATAAACTATGTGCCATCGGTGTTGAACAGTCACATGATTTAAAAGATCTAGAAATAAGTGACCTTTTAGACATAAACATAATGTCACTCATTCAGGCCCGCAAAGTCCTTACAAAAATGAAGCAGACAAGAGAAACAGGTATGTTATAGCAACTGTATTTAATTTTGTAAGAAATAAATCTTTTGTCAAATTGCATTGCGAGAGAAAAACGAAAGTGCCAAAAAGGGGAAGGTCTTGAGTTCCGTCCGATGTGACAGAGACAACATGATGATATTTTAACACATCAAAAGATAATAAAAACCTACTCAATCTGTTGTAAGCATCTCATATATTACCCCATTCAGAGAAACAATGTGCGAAATGTTTGTTGTAATATGTGTGCATCATCAGCCTAAAGACAATAGGGCCGTCAAATTGTAATTAAATTCCATACACGAATCTCTATACAACATGAACTTGGTTACTAAGTGAGTAAGTGTAGTAGGGGTGTTAAAAATATGGTTTAATGCACGAGCCCCCAGGACTAGGAGTCTACTGTCAGACACTAGCCTGCCATTAATTTCTACCAAGTTATTTACTTAAAGGACAGTGCAGAAATTGCCGGTGAATCTGTTATCACTCGTCACTTCAGTTAGTTATATGGAGGGATAACTCATGTTTTACTTTTGAGTTCATCACTTACCTTTCTTGATATCTCCATAACGCGTAGCAATTATCTCACGTGTTAAAATTACTGTAAAGTGTTTAACCAGTTCTATCACATGTGATAATGACTGACACCAAAATTATCCTTTTAAACTGAAATTGATAGTGTAAACTTAAATTAATCTAAAATATCTTATATGTCTTATTTGTAGAGGTACCTGTATGCCAGGATGGTTCTTATATACTTTTGCTAGTTTAGTAACATCAGTGGGCGTATCTGGTAGTAGTACAGATGAAAGTCCATATCCTTCATAGTGCCCAAATACATCTCAAACAGCATGGGTTATTTAATACCAGGGGAAAAGTCATTTTTAACGTCTTGTAAAAAAAACCTGTCACCATCACAGTCAGATAAACGAGATGTGGTTCGTATTCTTGTCGATGACGTAACTGGTGTATGACGTAACTGGTGTATGACGTAACTGGTGTATGCAGCAGGCTCGGTGCAAGAGATATTTACATAGTAGCATCAAAACTTGTGGACAATTATAAAACTTCATTAATGGATAGTTTTGAAGACACAAGAATTGGAAGTGGCAATTCCAGTTTCATTAATCGCATTCAAGACAGGTTAAACAATGTGAACCGGAAAAGATCATCTTCAGTCGTCATCAACTCTGGACGTGGCAAGTCTCCCACCACAAAAAGGGGCTATGGATGGTTACCAGAATCTATTCTTGGAGACATCCCGCGAGAGGAATATTTGGAATCAAAAGAGTTTCTTAAACGACAATCCAGATTCACTGATGTTGATTTTTCCCTTACTACAGAAGTAATGAACAAAACTTATCCCCTCCAAAGGGAAGAAATTTCTTGTGGTGATATGTCAATTTCTGAAAAAGAAAAAAAATGGCCAGTTCTTATTACCAAAACACGTGCACTTAAACACTTTGAAAAACTCACAGGTGTAAATCTTCCACGTGAATTTTTGATTAATTCGTCACCTAAAAAGAAAACACTTTTGCAATACATGAGAAAATTAGAAGGGTCCAGGAAAGAAATAAAAGAAATATTTGAAGAACAGGAGGAATACAAAAAAATACCAGAGACAAATTACCTAGAAACACAGTATTTTGTGAAACTTATCTCTGCTTACTTCAAAGAAGATGGATTTCTTGAGTATTATCCTGTAAGTTTTTTTTAATAATACCATTAATAAAAATCACTACACAATGTTTATGGTGTTTTTATGTAAGCCTACACTGATGGTCTCTCGCTATTTCACTTCTTGGTTGCATTCTCTTAATGTATTTTCATACAAATTAATTAATTTTATTGCTGTATAAAGTAGCACCCTATACACCTGCTCGTTTCACATTTTAGTACTGCTCTGTCTATTTCAGAAAAGGTGTGATCAGAAACATATTGAAGGTAAAACAAGAACATAAGGGGCACCAGTTAAAGCTGTGGTTGGTGAGTATAGATTTAGATTCTGTGCCGCCTACAGTAGGGGTGGGACTTTAATGGTGGGTCACGATACGATAATTGCGTGTGCGTGAAAACAAAGAATTTAGTGTAAACATGATAAATTTCCCTCATAGCACACTGTATGGCGTATGCCCGTCTTCCATTAGCTCAGTTTAGGTGCAGAAGAGTAGGACGTTAAACCCCATTTCTTTTCGTCACTACACTGAAATACTACGCAAAGCAATGTGATAGTCAAAGTTTGGATTTGTAGTGTGTGTAGATAGACAAGGCTAAGAACTGATTCATATATTGTTTGTGTTACAAAATTAAGTTCATGTACAATATTATCGAAATTTTATCAAAACAAAGAAAAGCCGTTTTCATTTCCCCAATTTTATTAAAGGAGCTAAATCGCTAACATTTGAAACCTTGAAATTGACACAAGTGGGTCGCAACGCATATAATACTGTAATATGGATGTATATAAACTAATTTACATTCAATGTTTTCCGTTATGTTCGGCGAAATAAGCCGTTGGTCTCAAACGAATGCAAATTTCTAGCGTCTGGTTATTCCAGCCTACATACGCTGTTTGATTTGGTGCAATGTTTCTAGCCTCCTCCCTCGAGTCTCTTGCGAGAACTGGGGCTGAAACGCATTATAGTACACGATTCGTGTACCAATGGTAAAATGTTTATTTTTCTTAAATATTGGATATCAGAAGCCAATCTATTTCAGTTAAGATCACAGCATCAATATATTTGATGCAATATATTTGTGTTCTTGAAATTATGTTTTGTATGTGATCACCTTTCCCCTTCAATGGCTCAGAAATAATGCAGATTTTATCTCAGAAATAATGCAGTAGGCCTACAATGCTGTTACCTTTTTACACGTAAAATGTTATATAAATATTAATTAAACAGCATAAATGAATAAGCAATTTGACAGAAACTATCAGCATATTCTGTTTATATTACGGTATTTCTATTATGGGAAGATCTGTCAGCTCTAATCTCTGTATCCTCGGTTATTGGTTCAGATTTTACTTTTAAAGACTTAGATCGTTAGATGTACACACATGTAGGGTGACTCTGAGTGACTATCTCATACCAATTTCATTTTCTTTTGAAAGTAATTTGGTTTTGCAAAATGTTTTTTTAAATAATTTATTGAAACAATTCCCTTTGAGCACAGGAATTTCACTTGTAGTTTAACTTAGAAAGAGAGGAAACTTGCAAAATGTTGTGTGTAATCTAATCAAAATGATGTGTATAATTCACTCAAAATGATGTGTATAATTCACACAAAATGATGTGTATAATTCACTCGAAATGATGTGTTTAATTCACTCAAAATGATGTGTATAATTCACTCAAAATGATGTGTATAATTCACTCGAAATGATGTGTATAATTCACTCGAAATGATGTGTATAATTCACACAAAATGATGTGTATAATTCACACAAAATGATGTGTATAATTAATAATTCACTCGAAATGATGTGTATAATTAATAATTCACTCGAAATGATGTGTATAATTCACTCGAAATGATGTGTATAATTCACTCGAAATGATGTGTATAATTCACGTGTAAGACCAAAAAACTTGAGGAGTTTGCAGAACATTTTTGTCCCATCATTTTAAACATTAATTTAGTATTTAATTCCAAACTGTAATGAAAACAATTAGAAAAGACATTGTTTTTTAAACTCCCATTTTGCACCCCCAGTATTTCAATTTGAACGAAAATAAGAATTATTTTATTATTTTTTAAGGGTATGCTTTGTGATAAACCCGACAAGAGGCTCGAAGGTTGGAAAAAGAAAGAATACAAGGAACTCTGTCAACGCTCATGTATTACAGATTATTTCAGAATTAAGACGGTTTGAATTAGATCAATTGGTTGACTCGTAAAACTATTGTGAATTAATTTGAGAACATTAAATAAGTTGCTGCATTTGATAATTGTGCATGATTGAGTCATTATCAGCTACATAGAAATATTAAGATTATATCTTGTTGCAACAGTTTGAATTAGATAAACTGAATTAGGTGGACTCTTAAAACTATTGTGAATTTGAAAACATTAAATAAGTTGCTGCATTTGATAATTTTGCATGATTCAGTCATTATCAGCTACATAGAAATATTACGAATTTTTGCAACATCCAATAAGAAATGGGTTTTATATGTCAATTTTGCACCAAGGAAGTTGACATAGTATTAGCCATATCTGAGTCATTATCGGCTACATAGAAATATAAACATCCAATAAGAAATGGGTTTTATTTGTCAATTTTGCACCAAGTTAGTTGACATAGTATTAGCCATTGTTTGAGTTATTATCGGCTACATAGAAATATTAAGGATTTTTGTAACATCCAATAAGAGTAGGCCGCAGCGCTGCTGCCCTGTCCGTCTCGATGTCTACAATTTGTTTGTGGACACTCTACAGGTCAAAATTTTTATCCGATTGTGACAAAACGTGAAATACAGGTCTATCGCCCAAAGATCTAAGATCCTTTCGATATAGGCATGTATCAGACCATTACGTTTATGAATTATGGCCCCTGATTGTCTGGTGGTTCCTCTAGAGGTCACAAAATACTATTGATTTAAAAAAAAACCGCTTGAACATATAATTAATTGATGTGTGTCATCTACTTATTTGGGGATTTCCGCGGAGAGACATAAGCTGCACAGTTAGCTTGTTTCATTTGAGAAAGTTCTACACAGAGTTGACTGTGATTTTATTTTTTATTTCCATATCATCATTTCAGTGGCAATGTTTATGGGAATTACAGGATTTTAAGTCCCTGGCGTGGATGGAACAAGCCCGTAAACACAAAAAAGTCACTGGCGTGGATGAAATAAGCCCGTAAAGTTTTTCCTGTTGCCATCAGACATTGTCACTGAAAAGATAATATAAAAAAAACCAACAACTTTGTGTAAAACTTTTTCAAAAATGAAACAAGTCAACAGTTAGGTTATGTTACCCATTGATATCTCAAAATAAATAGTTGACACATATCAATTAATTGAATTAAATTTTCTTCATTTTATCAAACATGCTTTTCTATACTTTATCCGAGAAGAAAATGTAACACCATTCCACCATAATGAATGTTAAATTAAATTTTGGGAAAATCGAAACTAAATTCCCAACAAAATGACTGCTCTTTGTATGCAATTTGTGTAAAAGTATGCAATACAAAAGTTATGGACCCTTTAGAAGTCCCCATTTTTATCTGATTTTGATGAAACTTAAAATAAATGTTTATAGTCCTAAAGATCTCAGCCCTTCGATATTTGCGCACTTCAGGACATAAATTTCTAGATTGATTATGGTCCTTGATTAAACCAAAAACGTCTTTTGTTTTTAGCTTGGTCTCTATCCATCTCTTGCGAAATGTGTGGCCGTATCTTGCCTGGTAACTGCTGATTTACTTTGTTGTGAATGTATATGATTAAATTGATTGAGTAACTATAAGAATAAACAAGAATTAAGGAAAATAAACCTTAATGATAATTTCTTTGGGTGTTGATATTTTTATTCATGATTAAAATATTTTAAAGTATTTTGTGTTGTTACTGATTAATCAGTTAAAATAATCCACCTGCAGTGAAATGAAAGTATTAATATTGCAGACCTACCCTTTCTATCACCTGCAATGGTGTGGTAAAGTTGGTAGATTGAACCTGCTTAGTTCGGGAAAATAGATTTCTTGATTGACAACACGATATAAGGTTTAAATAAGTTTATATAATCCACAAATGACACATGATACAGTAAAAAACAAATAAATAAAACGAGTAACCGCGTAGTCGATGTTGGTTGATCTACATGTATTTCAATTCACCATAACCATTAAACCCCATTTCTGTTGGTATTACACATAACTAGAACACAAAATACATTTATGCTTGACAAGTTGGTCCTGAAAATATAATAGTTGCCATTATCCATATATTCGTAACCAACAGTTCTATTGGCTATACATCCTATAATTTTTACCTTACAGTATTTGAATTACATATATAATTATATCAAACACTCACGAAACTCACAGTCCACTTGCACAGTCATCTATTACAAGAAAGTTAAACTAAATAGCTTACCCATTTGTGGAAAAGAGCCGGTATTGACCTTCACCAAGTCTGTAACATGTGGTACTGATGCATGCGTGTAATTTAGTTTTATCCCAGCTAAACTTCTGAATAACCAACCAGGACAAAGAATTACTAATCACCTGATAAACAATATTTCAGAAAGAGACCACCTTTAAAACTGTAGAGAGTCCAACCAGTTATCCTTTCAACTATACCAAAAAAATATTAAAACTAAACCCATATAAGAACTAAAACATTTCAACGACTAAAATAAAACACCATAATCCGGACAATACAATTCCAGACCCATACAATTGAAAATCCACCACCCAAAACATTTAAACGAATTTACATTATCTCACAACCAAAACTATAAACTCACTAATTCAAAACTTCCAATAATCAAGACACTGACCAGGACATTCTTCACCAACATTAATTGACTAGAGTCCCAAAATATGAATCTGTTACTATTAAAATGGTTAATAAAATATTTCGACAATACATACACCAATATCTGGAAATCAATTATGACATACTATTTAAGGAAAATTGCTAACTTAAATTTAACTCATGAATTATTTACTATATACTATGACCATAAAGATTTAAATAAATTACCAGAATTCTATAAATGTCTACTTTTAGCATGGGATGACCTCAATAAGGGTACTAGGCCCGAACCGGCTACTTTTCAAGATATTGTGTGTCAACCCATTTTTAATAATAACTATATCAAATATAAAGACAGGAAAATTACCTTTGAAATATTTAAATTAGCAAATATTAATAAGATATATGATATAATTTACTATGTTAAGCCTGGATTTATCCCTGTTCATTCTATCATTGATATGATACATAACCATATACCTGATTATAATGTTAATACAATTATCAGAAATTATGAAGTTATATTATTGAGTATTCCATCTCACTGGACCAAAATTATTAATAATGAATACTATGATGGGTTAATTAATGTTTGAAATAAATTTCATATTGTAAATAATACTATTAACTACTGAATAAAATTCTAGATTTTGTTATTCTGAATTAATTAAGAATATATTTGTACAACCCAAATCCTTAATGTTTTGGGATAGACTAAATATAACATGTAACTGGTCTGTCATCTGGAAAAAACATGTTTGGAAAGTATAAAAACCCCAAACAAAGAGAATTAGATTTTAAGATTATGCATAATGTAATTTGGACTAAAGAAAAATTACATAAAATTGGCAAAGTAGACAATGATATTTGTCCTGTATGTAAATCAGAGATTGAAAGTTTACTTCATTTATTTGTATATTGTCCATCTTTAAAAGGGTTTAAAACTTTAATAAAGGCTATCATCGATGATGTAATGCCAACAACTATAGAAGATGAATTTAATAAATGTCTGTTATTTGGACTGCAGTCCAGTGATAAGTCGAACCCCAATGATCTTGTTAACACAACACTGAGTTGTGCACGACAGACAATCTACAGCAGGCGAACTATGCTTCTGGATAAAAATAATATTAAGATAGTTGTCATAAAACTATTCCATGCTATCTTTAGACAGCGGCTATATTGTATAAGTCAATTCTATGTCAAAGATAAACCAAAATTTTTAAAGAAATATATTCTACCTTCTGTATTGATTAAAATGGAATTCGATGGCAACATTAAACTTGATTTCTAAATACATGTAATTGATGATAGTAGATGCAAACTGTTATAATTGCCTATAATGCTTTGTTCATTATTATTATTTAATGTATATATATATATATTATTCTCTCTCTTCCAACTTCCTAGCGCTTCTCCGGGTTCTCCGGCTTACTCCCACTGCTAAAGACTCCCATGGCCAGCTGCTAACTATTAAGGAAACTCGGAAATTATATATTAGTCCCAAAATGACCTAGTTTATATGGAGTTGGCAGTAAACCGCATCCTGCTTCCTGAGATTTTCGGATATAAAATTAATCAATTAAATACTAATCTAATCAATAATCTTTATTTCAAGGGAGATAACCAATTTTTAATTTCTAGAACATATTTATACATATGATTTTTATTCCAGTCCAAACTTAATCAAGTAAAAGTTTAATTTATCTTCGGGACCCTACATCACCTCGAAACTTTTAGACCTTTTTCGAACTTCGAGGTTAAGGATCCCCGAACTTAGTTGTTTCGAGGTTTTAAAAGTATGCCATAGAATGTCTGAAAAGCTTGGAAGCCACTTCTTAACCTAAGCTTCAAATTCTTCAATCATGAAACCATTTTGAGTCAAAATCTCCAGCCATGTATCCCTTTTTTATCTCTTACTGTTACTCCTATTAAACGATTTTTGCCTTGATCACCTCGTCCGAAGAACTTTAACTAAATATTATATACTAGAACATAATATAATATGTCAAAACCCTTAAACATTTGTATTTTCTTTACCGCCTGATAATTTACCCTGCGAGAATAGTTGGATATTCCTAAACACCCCTAATCGCTTATTTTAACACGTTATCCGAAGAGCTTGGAAGTCATTCATCTATTCCTATCTAATATAGAACAAATCTTATAAAGTCCTTATCTAATATACTTGCTTTTCATCTCTTTTTTCTTTTCCTGTATTTATTATAAAATAAGACTAAAAGAAATAACTTAGTTAAAATCTCAATAATCAAACTCAATTCTAACTATAATATATAAAATTTAAATAAACTGGATACTCCTAAAGTATTTAATCGAAAATACTCACTGACAATACCTCTCTAAAATAGCAGACGAACTGCCGTCTGCTAGAAAGCGACCTACATTTCAACCTATAACATATATATACACACCGAATGTGTGTGAGTGTCAAGTCTCTATTATCCAGCTCTGCCTTAGCTATAATAACCATAGCAAGTCTTGCACATCCAGCCATCTCAAATATTTAACATGGGAATTGCCTATTGCAAACCTTTTCACAGGGTTTCCTTAGCCATTTTTGAATCATAGACAACTTTTTGGCTCACACTATCTTAATTCAGTATTGAAGTCACCAAATATAATCATTTTTAATCATTAAGTGCTATATTTTAAAATCTGAAGCATATTCTCTGATAGACACTGTGTGATCAACATCCAAAAATCTCTAAACTCTAAAATCCTACTACTAACCTGTTTATTTGAAAATATCTACAAATTACATAGGTAATACACTTCTCTCTATATATATAATCCCCATTTATACCCAAAGTCATCATATATAGCAATAATTGAATCAGCGAAATTAATAATTAGTATTTAAGAACAAGATAATAATAATAATTTTACATATAAAATGACTGGCATCAAAGTTGCCAGTTAATTCAACTGTATTTTTACTGTAGCTGCATGTTAAAATCTCATGTAATTTTACTGTATAATGTGTTAAAAATACTTGATCGCAAGTTCTTTTTACATGCAGTAGTAAATTTACTGTGTCAAATATTATCACGGAATAAGTGTAAATATACAGGTGTGTGTAAAAATACAATTGATGGATCGGGCAACTTTGCTGCCAGTCATTTTATATGTAAAAATACAGAATTACTTCTAACAGTGTAGTTAGCCGAAATCAACCTGGCATACAATAAGTCACCATAAAATAATGAGGATCGGGCAAGCATACTATAAGTAGAGTGGTTCAGGGACACTTCTATACACTCACCCACTTATCTACCTGGTTGCTCCTTCCAGAAATTGTCTGAAGTGAACAAAAGTCAGCTCCGCGCACGTGATTTTGGATGTCGCAGCAAATATACGTCACACGAGGTATTTTAAACACATGTATTGTCATATAAAGCCAAGTAAAAAATTAAGTCATTACCGGCTTCGACTTGCGTGTTTATTTAAAACGAACGTGAGCAAAAATTTCAATTGCACTCTTTGATTTAATTTTTGATTTTGGCGATTTGGGTGATTTCGATACAGAGCTAGCTGTAATAGCTTCGTTTCATTTCTAACTTTCAAGCTCATGATTTTGCCGAGATAAATTCATTACAACATTTTGGGATATACTTTCATTTAGTTGTTACACCCTTCGTTTACAGGGCGATCTCTTCGTAAAAAGAAATAAATATTTGCTAGCTCTAAATACGCAGAACTATTTAAGACAGGATAATCGAAACAAAATTTTATTTGTAGTCTTTATTTTCCAGACACTTTTCGGTAACTTGGTGTAAATTATTTTCATAATCATAGTATCTTATGTAATTATTGTGTGGATTTAAGCCTTGATCGAAGGAAATAGTTGTTAATTCTGAAATGCGTTACATAATGAAATAAGTAAATGATCAAATTAAACTTTTACAATAGTATTCTCCTTTAATAAATTCCCGACAACTACGGAGTATCGGTCTATCATAACTGTACATGTGACGTGTGCTCTGTTTTGCATGTGTATTTTTTATATTTGTCTGTGATAATTATTGGAAATATAATATGATTATTAAAAAGGATATTTAACGTCTACAATGTGTACTGTAAGTACTTTATGTATATTGCGTTTATAAGGTCAACTGCCAATTTCTCTGTATATTGCGTTTATAAAGTCAACTGCCAATTTAAAATGTTTTGGCTAGGGTTAAGTGCATTGATAAAAATCAGACGAAAATATAACTGTTAAATGTTACTCTATTTCTGTCTCTTCTGTTTAAAATCTAAGAACTGTGCATGCGTAGAAGCGTTAAATGTAATCGTTATTTGAACGTGTTCTAAAACCGAAGAATTCCGAATTTATTATTCTTTCCAGAGAAAAGATACAATTTTTTTGTAGCCAAGAACCATAACTCGTTTTGTCACCGGGCCCGTATCTACCGGGGGGCGCGTTGCCCCCCCCCCCCCCGCTCAGAAATTGCTAACAATCATTATTAAAGTATACACAGTTCCTTATACAAACCTAAAAATAGACTACTATTTTTTTTTTGTTTGAATACTTATTTTAAAATGCTTATTAGACGCATAGGTAACTACATAGCATGATGATTACAGCAGTCTGTTAGAATGACCTTTCCGAAAATTTCCTCAAAATGTTCGCCCCCCTACCGAAAGGTAAGGCCCCCCCCCCCCCGCTTAATGGGGTCTAGATACGAGCCCGTTTGTCACTAGGAGTTAACTCCCTTGAGAATGGGAGCCAATTTTGTTTTAGCAATTTAAAAACACGTCCAGATGGTTATATCTTCGAAAGTCAAACATGGCACGATATTCGTTGTTGATGAATGAAGTTATTATGGTAAGCCTTGTCATATTATGTTAAAATAGACCCCAAATATTGTCTTCTGGCCCTGAACCACCCTACTATAAGAAAAATCGCTCCATTATCCTGACTGTAGTGAAATCACTCGCGTGGTATGGCTAATCGGGGCGGGCCTTCGATAATAATAAATACATTGAAAGTAGTCTATTTTCAGTAAGGCTACTTTAAAGTCATTTGATTTATTGCTAGATCGGATTAACCCATATATATATATATATATATATATATCCACAACTATTAGCACAAGCGTAAATCTGCATTACTTTTTTTTCACGGTATACGATGAAGAGATAAAAGGTGTGAAATCATAGCGTGATTGTAGTGTGCTACCTGCCAGGTGTGTGTTACCTTACTTACAATAAATCATATAGTTTATTCAGCTCCAAGTAAGACATAAAAATAAATATATACAGTTGGTTTAACTTGAATGTAGATATTAAATATATATGTTGCAAACATATCACCTTTCAGTTGAATCATAATATATATCTTATAGTCTGGAAGCCCAGTGAGATTTAATCAAAATGTATTTAGGTCTACAGCACATATTTTTTTTCTTGTAATATTTTACCCCTAGACACTCTGGAAAGGCAAATCTTAAGTTTTGTAACCTGTGCATATACCCGGGACGTTATAAACAATCTTTTAAGCAGCGTTTCAAGCTTTATAAAACATAGAGTATATCAGTGTCATCTAATACCATTCGTATCACGAAAAAAAAATTAAAGGACAAATCACGATTATATTTTGGGAGAATAAAACTGCCAATTATGCTTGAAAACCCCTTTAAAAACTCTACCTCAGGGCCGAGCAACTCAATCAAAATACGTGATACGTGACGTTTGTAAACAACTTGAACCCGCCAGTCTTCATATAGCCTGTAAATTTCTGGTTTTATCCAGACACCGTATAGTATATACATTCTGAAAAACTGTCGCTCACGATGGTTGAAAAGTGTGTAAAGTGTAGTAAAGCAGTGACGAAAAACCAACGGACAATTTAATGTACGTGTGATCTATGGACACACAGAGCTTGTGGTACAAATAAGTCTTCTTTCTTTATGTCATTTTTGGGGGAAACTCGTTTTTTGACCAAACTAACAAATAATAAAGACTGTCTTTTGTTGATGAACTTGAAAAGAGTGATTGATATATTATACAAATGCCAGTATTCTTGTAACGATTTCTTTGTTGATATTTGGACGTGTTTTGAATGTTTTTGTTTATTCAGAACTGTCTGAAAATAAGCCATGACCTTTCCGTCGTAAACATCAAATATCAAGTCTGGTTGTCTTCTACTTGATCGTAGTAAACTGCAAAATGCCAGACAATATGTCCCTTTAACTCGATTGCGGCGGTTTGAACAATAATTATTGGACGTCATCTTGAATTCCTCAAAACGCTCAAGAGTGACCGAAGTTCACCCGGCAGATTTTAAAAAAGTATACCAGAAGCTACTGAAATCAATCCTAAAAACACTTTGTAAACAATTTTCAAGTTAACTCGAAATATTGGGCGTGACGACTGGACTAACTGCTTTGATACCGAATAAGTGGGTTTGACGTGAGTTCTGATGTCTTGGGGCACACAGAATAAGCGGGCTGTGATCTAGCAAAAAAAGTTTCAAATATTTGGAAAACCTAGACTGGATTCCAAGCCCATCACAAGAGCTTGGATCTTGACAACATCACCACCATCATTAAGGTTATTGCCGAAAATTATGCACGTATTCATGACGAAATACATGTACGGCTCTTTTCACAAAATTAGCAAAAGAAACTTTCAAATATCCGCTTATTCTGAGTTCTCTAAGTCATCAAAATTCACGCCAAATCCGCTTATTCGGCATCAAAGCAGTGTTTTGACGTCAAAATACGGCAATTTAATCCTTTGGTCGTATTTCTGGCAACAACCTAAGACAGTACAAGTACAAAATACTGTGTATTCTAAGCCATTTCTAGTGCCTATACAAGCAAGCACACTGCATGAGGTGTCATTCTTGCATCAAGATTTGATTAGACACATGACAGACCCTAGAGCAGGTTGGTCGGTTGTAATGTTATCAATTTGATATCCTTCACCGAGCAATATAGTTCTGGATCAAGTTTCGACGGATTACCATCTTCCAGTGAACACCATGTTCATTCAACGAACAAGACTTCCATGTTTGAGTGGCGATGATGACTTTTGGATGTTTCAGGCTTGATTTGCTACAACTATGTCCATATAAAGCTGACAAATATACAGTGGCCTGTATATGCACCGATTCTATTACTTCGACGAGTGATAGAGCATACAATCAATGTAGCAGAATGTAACCGTGTCATATCGAGTAAGAAGAGTATGGGCTGACATGATTTCAGTGATAACTGACGACATGTGTTTCTCCGTATTTTGACCAATGCCAAAGGTTGTTTTTTCTTTGATTGGTGATTCCATTGCGGCGTGATTCTTGTCAACTTGTTATGGACAGGACTCTTGCAAATCGACTCCTGGAACACACTGGGGGGTATAGGCATCCACAACTGGAAATATATGGTCACGCCATGGTCACCTGCTGGCGTCGCGATAACCTTTTTTCTCGATTCGTTGGTATCATTTTTGTACCTAATGATATACATTTATATGCTCTAAAACGAACCGTTTCCGAGATATGGAGGACAAAAAGTCCAATTAGCGGCCATCTTGGATTTATGCTAATTATGAAACACGCTACAGGGTTTCAGCGGACAATTTTGAGTTGGGAGTCCTTAAGACATCTCTTTACTAGATTCCAGTGAAAGAAATTCGTTTGCAATTTGTTCTTGGTATTTTTTTTATTTCTCTCCGTTTGTATGTTGAAAGTAGAATATAATATATTCATTTATTGATATTCTCTATGAGATTGTTCATATTTAAATATCATAATACGCCAATATCACAACTTCAGCCTCAAAATTGAAATTCACACACACACACCATATTTTCCAAAATTTTCTGGGAGGAGAGCACGATAGGTAATCTGGCTTTTCGGGCAGACGGGTAAAGTGAAAACAAAATATATTATTTCATCTAGTTGGTGAAATAAAGTCCCCGAAAACACTTATTTTCCTGTTCTTTTACTTGAATACTGTGAATTTGTATCGAATTGACTATGGGTGCAAACCTTATTTTCCACAATTTTCGGGGGGTGGGGGACCACCACAGACAATCTGACTTTTCATCTAGTTGGCAAAATAAAGTCCGGAAAACAATAGTTTTACTATTCTTGAATACCGCGAATTTGTTCTGAATTGACTATGGATTAAAACATTTTGTCCGGAGCAACTCTTTTTTTTGTGCTACATTTTTCGGGCATTGATTATTATTTGTGAATGCAACTGCAACAGTCCGATAATATGGGATTACTGTTACAAAACGATTGGAAACTTTGTAGTTAGAAACTTAGGTTAGAATAGCATAAAAAAGCATATGAGGCGGTTATATTTTTGAAATATTCTCGGGTGTCTTGAAGCCCCCATACCCCGCGACGATCGATTGGTTCTTTGGGATTCAGGTAAGTCACCCAAGGTAGACTATATTGGACCACATATTTAAGTTGCTGTATTCACGGTCTGGATTAGCAGGAAACACGTTTGCGGCAGTTAAATTTCCAAAATTTGCTCCCGACGGTCCCGTCTCCGATTGATTGGATGATCGGAATTCGACTCTGCAACCTAGGTTAGGCTATATCAGACCACTTACTGTATTCGGGGACTGAAATAGCAAAATAATGCGTTTGCGAACGTCAAATTTTTTTGGGGAGGGGGGTGGGTGGCTGGACGTCTGTAACCCGACATTTTTTTAGAGCATTTTTGTTTCTGCCCATGGAGAACACCCTAGACCGCGTATCCACGGTACCATTCGCCGTCAAGTCTGGGTATATCGGCGCCCCCAGAAGCACCATCGGCGCCACCAGAAGCCTTTACCCCCCCCCCCCCCCCCCCCTTAACAATTTTGGGCACGCTACGGGCCTGATAACAAGATGATGTGTGTCTATATGTATATAAAACTACAGGTGTGTTTGTTATAATGTTATGGTTGATCAAGTTACATCATAGTTTATATAGTAGGCAGGTATATGAAATGTGTATATATTAACACACTAGCTGGTGTATTTATATAGTAAGCAGGTATATGAAAGGTATATATATTAACATACTAGCAGGTATATAAATGACTTATACAAAGACAATCTTCAGTAATAGATGATAACACTGGTTTTATCAACAACTCAATTCTCCTGGTAATTCGTGATTAAAGGTAATATTTTATAATTTATAATTTAATTAGAGTTTTACACCTACCCAGTGTGAAACACTATTGTTTTTGTTCAGATTATTATTAGGGTTTCACACAAACTACACGATGTGTGACACTATTGTATTTGTTAAGATTATTATTAATAGTTTTTAGCCCAATACATAGTGTAAAAACTAGTGTAAACAAAAAGTATTAATATTATTATTATTTGACCTCACGTTTTAGTATATCTTTATAGTTTTGGAAACTATTAGTAATCGATTAGGGAAAGCAGAATTTTGATATGTGGCCTAGATATATTTTAGAGGGTTTTTTTTCTTAAAGTGTAAAGCTTTGAATTCAGTTACGATTTGACGCTTATTCTAAAAGTTTTTATCAGAATGGAAATGTTTTCCGGGCTGAAATACTTTTGGTCAAAGCAAAGCGATTTTTTGGCGGAATTTAATCAGTCTTTATTCTTTAAGATTGTTGAAAAGAAGCCAGGTGAATGATGTCTGAAACGCAAAGTTGTTGTTTTTTTGTAAAATAATTCTGTTATATTGACAATAATCGTCGGAATGTAAAACTTGATACATAGCCGAAGACAGTCCACATAGATACGGTGCTTTAGATTTTTTGACTTTTGACAAATCTTTATATAAAAAAAAATTAATTATGAATATTTTTTATGGTATTCTCTGGTTATAGGTTCATCTGATTTGAGCAAAAATGTCGATAATTTTCATTGGCCGCCATTGTCTAATTCAGTTTTTCGGTTCTAAGAAAATAGTTATGTATTTTAAGAGAACACAGTTTTTATGGAAAAAATCCCTGGTTTATTCTAAAAGCACGACGTTTCAACAAGTATCCTCCTATCGTTATCAAGCACAAAGACATTTCATGTTGTTGTTGTTGTCATTTTTTTCTTGTAATCATTAAACTATCCTATCGGCGCCGGACGTGACGTAATTTTACATAACTTTACCATTTTGACAACTCGGTATCACTATTGAAAGCAAATATTATTTATTGTATATAATACGATATGACGTGTCGGATGTGCCCTGTATGCCGCACCAAACATTTTTAAATATTAATTCGTTTTCGGGCCATTTCGATTAAAAGCTGAAAAAATGTGTAAAATTAAACTATTTACAACCCAAGCGTCTTCATATTTTAAAAATATTATTTCGTAACTCTCATGATCGCAATAATCTATTCGAAGAGAATGTTTATCATAATTAGTTTGTAATATGAAAATATACGAGAAATAGGCAATGTTGCATGAGTCACTTTTAACGTTATTTTTTTCTGTAAACGAATCAATTGCTATTCGATTTTCAATTTTCGTTGATTATTTGATGCCCAATGCCACTTTCACCGGAAATGACGTCCTTTGTATTGTTATGTTTCAAATGAATCGTATTTGTTATTTGTTTTGAATTATGATCTTGGATTCCAATCAATAAATCAACAATTAGACTGAACCCATAAGATCCTGTAGATAACGCGAAATGCTTTTTTTTTAAACTTCATCAGTTGCGGAGAAATAGACGTATTCACCAATTATCCTCTCAATGGGTTCGGTTCATAAAAGTGTCAATTATTATTCGATTTTCATAATATTTTCACCATGGGATGGCTAATATCATTTACGATTTCATAATACTCAAGTCTCCAAAACAAATATTTTGTTGTAGTGAATTATATTTATTATTTGTTTAACCTTATGACATTTGATTCCAATTGACATAGACATATAGAATCTTTATTCTTCGAGAAATAGCCAATTTTATCAGGATCACTTTTAAAGATTTTTCGCTATTTTAATTTCAGTTCATGGGTTTTATTGCCCGATTGTATTAAACAATGTTCATGTGCTCCATGGTGCTTCTTCCCAACATTGTTTATTCGTTAGAAAGTTTTCTGTCGGCAACGGAAGTGACGTAATTTTGCAAAAAACAACAATTTTGACGGGCCGTTGCAGGCAACTATTAATGTTTACAAATCTCATAGGTCAAGAAGAATGCGCCTTGTGGCAAGCGAAAATAAAATCTGCAGCCTCATTTTTTTTTTATTTTGATTTTGTGTTTGCGCCATTTCGATTATAAGGTCAAGAAATGTTTGCACTATTTCAATTTTAAGGTCAAACAATATGTAAAATTAAATAATTTACAACCCATCCACGTTTTTCATATTTTACAATATTTTCATACGTTCATAAACTTGTAGCATTTATTTATACGAATTCAATCCATGTCAAAATTATTTTGTCATATGAGCAGATGCCGAGACATAGGTAATTTTACATAAGTCACTTTCCATGGCATCTTGGATTCTCACAAATGGCGTCCAAAGTTAAATAGTGATGACATTGATAAAATGTACATTTGCTTTATGCATCAATTGGTGTTACTTTTATGAGAATCGAATAACAATTGAATCTTTTACAGGCAAAATAATACGGAGTTTTTGATTCTCCTAAAAAAAAATACGTATAATGCGACTTAGTAATCGGGATAACTTTATTTCCCGCGATTTTTTTATTATTCTGCTTTAAAGATTAAAACTCCCGGAAAATTCATTACGGAACGAAAAAATGGTAGGTACTGATAATACGAGAAGGATTCTATTTTAAATGCTATTGAATGACAAGTCTTCTCCTCTCTGAATTAAATATTATTACTCGTTGAATATTCGCCTATCTGTTTTTATACATATACGCTGATGGGATATTAACAATTATTATTTTCAAATTTTCGACAAACATTACCTTTGAAGAAAATTTTATACGTCATAAGACCTAATATTCCAGACTATAAATAGCAGAAAACCATATAAATATATATGGATCTCTAATTTTGATAGAAAAACTGTAAATGATAAATAAATGAATAAAATAGAGGCACTTTTAAAGAAAAGGTCTGTATGTTTTCTTTGAGACGTATTTCTTATGATTTCGTTTTTAAAATTCACTCTTTATTATTATAAATATTTTTAGTTTACGTTTGAAGAAAATAAAACTGACACAAATTCATGCTTAACAACAAAAGTATCGCACTGCGAGGAATGTGGGTTTTTTTGGGCGGGTTTTAACTTATTTTTTTGATCAGTGTATAAATCTATTAAAGGGCGATTTTGTCATCCGCACTGATTGGCAACGCTTTTTGTTTTTTTTTTCTTCATTTAACTTCGCAGTTTAGTCGGACATGTTTACATTACGCAGTAGCTCAGACGATTCTGTCAATTCATATTTAAGAGATTTAATTGTCTTGAAATCTTATTTTGGTCGAAAAACTATAATTATAAATTTTCATTTCATCAGTGTAGATTCATTAGCATAGATAAACCAATGTTTAATAAATTAAATAGATGACGTATCTTTAAATAGCTTTTAAAATAGATGCTTTCTCGTAATATCAGCACATAGACCTATCATTTTTTCGTTTCGTTGTGGATTTTTCTGGTACTCCCGATGTTTACCTCCGACGAAAAATACGCGGAAAATAAAGAAAAATCCCAATTAGTCACATTTTCCCTAATTTTTGGCGTTCGCCGTTTTTAGGGCGCATCACAGAGACCGCACTTCTCATATTATTTTGTCCGTAAAAGATTCAATTAATATTCTATTCTCATAAAAGTAACACCACTTGATGCATAAAGAAAATGTGTATTATATCAATTTCATTACCATTTAACTTTGACACTGGAGTATTCTTTTAGTTTAAATCAATACATCAGTTAAAACAACGCGGTCATGGTGTAGACTGGTTCAGTTGCGGGTAAATAGAGGATTTTCAAGGTTTTTTGGTCCTTAAAACGCGGGCATGACGTAGACTGGTTCAGTTGTGGGTAAATAGAGGATTTTCGAGGTTTTTTGGTCCTTAAAAGTGTCAGTTATCATTTGATTGATATTGCCACTTGTGATTTCATAAAATCAATTTAAACATTTATTCTCACCGGAAGTGGCAACATTTTGACAAAACAAATATTTCCTGTGGTTCAATATTCCTTAAGAATTATGATATTGAATTCCATCCAACTTGTAGAATGAATTAATACTGTGATATAGATATCAAAACAATGTTTATTTGTTACGTCTTATCGCTGAGAAATTACCCTCACATTTTAAATTCCCATTAGTAAATCTCACCAAATCCATTGAACCATTGGCATCAGTATACTACTACTCGGTCAGACAGTATGATATTATTAACCTGCCAGTGGTAAGTAAGTTATTCATTTTGTCAGGATCACTATTGTGACATATGGTTAATTATTGATTAATTATACGTCCATTTTATAACACGTATGCATTGTTCGTGTGGAAATCTGATTAATGGTTTCATTGGTACCGGAAATGACGTAAGTTCAAGGGTAACACGGCCCAAGTGAAACCTCTCAACGATGCTATGTAGAAAGCGTGAAGAACAAATGAGATGTGGCAGAGCGCAAATGTAAAATGTAATGAGAGAAATGTGAAATGTAGACACGTCAATAAAAGCATTTTCTAACAAAACGTTTGTCATTTGACACTTAACAGTTGATGTTTTACATTTAACACATGCCTTAGAGATATTTTGACTTTATCTTTACCCGTATTAGGACTTTGTACATTGTACGTTTTACATATAATCAATGGAAACGACATTGTCGCAGAGCATTTAATATTGGCAGCGATACCGTTCCACAGACCGGACACTTGTGCGGGTTGCTGTAAACACCGGAAA
This sequence comes from Patella depressa, assembly GCA_948474765.1. Classification (NCBI taxonomy): domain Eukaryota; kingdom Metazoa; phylum Mollusca; class Gastropoda; family Patellidae; genus Patella; species Patella depressa. Next base: position 70,251,425 of record OX419718.1, on the reverse strand, counting down.
GACCGGAAAACTACCAGAAAACACCAGAAAAACACTAAATACAGGAACACACACTAAATACCGGATAACACCCTAAATAGGCAACTCGGACACTGGTCCTCCGGAAAACACACAGAAAACTAAACCTAACCCTAACCCACAACGGAAAAACCTAACCCTAACCCATAGAGGATCAGGCTCCGGGTCACCTATATATAAGCGTAAGGGTACAAACATGATTAATATATAATAGAATCTGATTAAGATTAAAATAAATTTTATGAATTCAAAATAATGCAATTGAAATAATAATGTTCTGATTAAGTAAATTCACTGGCCAGTTTGGGGATGTAATGTACTTTATCCTAACGAGCAGCAAAGAAGAACCAGTCAAAGGAATCCCTATTTAAGCAGACCTGGTTCTGAAGAAGAATTGAAGAAGTGTTAACTGTTCAAGAAGTAATAAGACAATTTTGAATAGGGTATGAATTATAGTTAGTGTTAGAAACAGTGAAGTTATTGACAGTGAATCGGTGTAGTTTTATTTTAGAAGTACACCTTGAATTATCTAAAGTAAAGGAGACACTAGAAGTTTTTAGTAACGTAATATTTAGTAGCTATTTAAAGATTGTTATCTGATAATAAGAGGATGTTTAAATCTAGTTGCGTAGGGAACCCTACTGTTTCAGAAGGTTGAGACATGCTCGTATAATTCTATAGTTTCACAGTAGTTAAATAAGTTATTTCGTATTATGGGCGAAAGTTATGTTTAGGAATGGTATTAGTTATAGTAGAAATAACATAAACTAAAATGGCGTTTAATGACGTCACAGCAACTAGGGGCTATGGACATAGCAATACATAAATAAGAAGATGGAGCAGAGTTCATGACGTAAGCTGGTATTTATTCACGCGACAACAGGATGCATATCATGTGATGAGTTCAGATGATTCAGATTCTGGTATAATTACCTGTTCTTTTATCCACGGGTATTGAAGTATGACTACATATTTGTTGTTGTATAGACCAACATGTACAATAATATTATATTACATACGATTTATATGAAGACAGGTAAAAGCGGTTGTTTATAAAACTTTAACCGAGGCCAAGTTGACATTTAAAGGTCGGATCCCCCGGGTCTACTCGTGTTGTATGTTGGGAGACGTCCACTCAACACAAACTAGGTCTAACATATACATGGTGTTTTTCAAACTTTCACTTTCACTTAGGGGGCTTTAGCAGTGGGATGGAACTGGAGAATCCGGAGAAAACCCACGAGGCTGGACAGGCGACCCAACTCACTTTCAAGCGGGGATTCGAAACCACGCCACTTGACTCAATTACAGACCTTCTGATCCAACGTGCATGCGTTAACCATTCCGCCTCCCAATTCCTCGACCCTCACCCCAACTTCTTTAGAAACAACAAGAGGAATGACGTTCTTTTGTGTCGTTCTCGCATGGGTTTTACTTTTATAATCACATTTTCATTTATCTTAAATGGAGAACGTGAGCTAGGATATGTTAACTGTCATGTTCCTTTCACAGTTAAACACAGTTCAGTCTATATTGTTTACATACAAACAGACATCTTTGATTTTATTCATATTAAAACGTATTCTGAATTGGAACTATAAGATGTCTTTATCTTAGAAATTACATGAATAGAACTTAAACGAAAGCACGACATTAACAAATTTAGAATTTTGAATCTAAAACCGCCGTAATAAAATACATTAACTAGTAAAAAATATTATATATGAAATTAAATAGCGGAGTTAGTCATTTGTGAAAACATACATCAGATATGATCAGCGTCTTCTTTATGTACAAATATGGACATATTAATACTTATCACATGATCACGCTACATTAAGGTGACTTGACTATACCAGGACGTCCTCAGCTTGAAGATAGATATCATTTTAACTTTCAAAATAGGTATGTGCACATTTTATATCATTATATATTGAAGTATTTTTGAATTGTTTTGATGCCGGTCTGATTAAACGTTTAATAAGCCCTGTTTTATTTCTACAAACATTGTTGACACAGAAATTGATTCGTAAAAGTGATCGTAATGCAAACATATTCACTGCTGTACAAGTTAATTTGGGTATACGTACCTAGCTGTAGACTCAAACGTCGGTGATATCCGGAAAAGTGTATTCTGTATTTTAATACCGGAGCAATGTAAATTGTAAAATTAAAATACATATTTTGAACTGCTGACATATGAAGTTTACACTATGAACATTGAAATAATATTGACAACGTTGTTCTTCCATAATTTGGGGATTAGCCAAGGTTTGATTAAGTTATAGTGTACCATTCATTGACATCGTCCAATAAATGCATATCTTAGTACTTACCTTCAGTACAACCACCCAATAATTATCCAACTGTTCCATGCAATCCTCTGAGAATTTTTAATATAATTTTATGCATTAATCAACTTCTGAGCAGGTCAAAGGGTAGGCTACCATGATTTTTTCTGAGTTGTCAGTTTTAGTGATTAAAGTTTAAAGGTTACAATGGCTTGATTCTGCCAAGTTGCACATTTCATATACACGGTCGAGTACATGAAACATGGAACCAATGGTGACATTTAATTTCTCGGAATAGGAACAGATATAATTATGATGCCACAGGGGATCCATAGGGGATCCATGGGAACAGTTTGAAACCTAGTTTATGCTTGAACTGAAGGAATGTCTGTCCCGAGATATGTTTTTAAGGTGCATTGGGCGGTGTCGATCAATGGTACCCTTTTACCTACCCAGAAATGCATTAATCCCCAAAACTGACAAGTCCGAAGGATTTATATTGCACCGGGGAATCGGAAGTAACGATCTGAAACCTATTTTGTGCTTGTACTGAAGGTATACACTGAGATATGTATTTAAGATGGGTGAGGGGGGTGCGCTTTGACCTATTCAGAAGTAGAGTAATCCCAATAATCGACTACAAAAGGGAATTTTATTTTCCCATGAGATCACAAAGGGTAGTTGTAAACCTAGTTTGTGCTTGTACTGAAGGTACGGCCTGGGATATATGGCAAATTAGGCATAGCAGACCAATGGTGACCTTACTCAGAAGCGGGTGGAATTCTTATTGCCCTAAGTGTACAGAGAAACATTTTGACACCAAGTTTGTACTTGTAATGAGAATTGTATTTAATGTATATTGGACGTGGCCAACCAATTGTGACCTTTGAAATACTCAGAAGTGGGTTAATCCCCACAAATTGAGTACTCAGAAGGATTTATATTGTCATAGCGGATCCGACATAGACCTCGAAGATGTACACGAGATTTGTTACAAATTTTGTTGGAAATGTTTCATAATCTATATTCGGTTCTCACACGCGTTCGATAACACTGGCACTGCCCTGACCCCGACATGTTCCCAGGAAAGTAACTTACCTCACACTGCGCACGCTCAAAACGAGCTGGAGCCGGGATTTTTAAGCCAACCCGTTCAGACGGCAAAGATGAACCAGTTGAAAATAAAAAAAAGCCTTCTTCAAGACAGGTCGTGAGCTGGGATTTTTAAACTAGTTTATTTGACCCATATTTGTGTTCAGACGACAAAGTTAAACTGGTTAAAACCAATTCAACTGAAGCGTCTGAATGGGCTATCATATAACTAAAGTATTGTATAGTGTTTGACAAGTTGTTAGTATTACGTTGCCATAGTTACTCACGACATGTTGTAATATTACGTCTGTATATTCTCTGGGATTTTCAGGTTGTACGTGTCACGTGTCAGTAAACGATAATCCCCGGGAATTCCCGATTCAAACTAAATTGTAAATGTAATGAGGGAAATTTTGTACAGGGTCGGCGCTTCGGCCTACTCGTATTTCAACTTCCAACAGTCATGGGTTATTTTACAAGCACGCCCATATTTACACTAGACCTCGGTGTTTCTTCCAATCCTGACATTACAGTAAGGCTTCTTCATTTTAAATTTATAAAACCGCAAATAGTGTAAAGGTATGTAATACCAATGTTTTTATCTGATTTTGATGAAATTTCTAACCTTTTTTTATATTCCACAGATCTCGGTGCCTTTTCATATTCTCTCATACCAGATCACAACTTTTTGATTATGGCTCCTGATTGTTCATAAAATCGCGGTTTGATCTTGTGTACCCTGTCGTAGTTATAATTTTCACCTGATTTTAAAACTCGTTCAAATATATCAATGTTATACCTAATGAAAGTTGAGTTCGAATTGTTTGATAATCGGACCGACAGTCCAACAAAAAGGTCACCCCTTGTACGCAAATAATGTAAAACTATGTAATACCAAGGTTGTGAACCGTCTGGTGGTCACAATATTTATCCGATTTTAATGAAACATAAAATATATATCCGAACGATCTCGTTTCGTCTCGATATTTTTGCATGTCGGACAATAACTTTCTGGAACATGGGCCCTGATTGTACAACGAAATCACGTTTTTAGCTTCTTAACCCTCTAAAGGTCACAATTTTTATTCAATTTAAAAAGACGTTTAAATATCACCGTAATGATAATAATAATAATTATGTTGACTTTATTTAAGAAAGCTTGAAGATTAGGCTTTAATAGCCTTTCTAACATCCTGCCCTTCATAGAAAATATAATACAACAGATATATGTATAAAGTACAATATAATATAATACAAAAGACAGAATAATATACAAGTTTCAACATTATATTTATAATCTAAGTTACAACATCTACAGATTAGACAGGAACGTTTTAAATAAACAGCTTGTCGTTCTTGCTATAATAGTTCCAAAATACATGAATATCTCGAAAATGTCATTCAAATTATTTTATTCCGAGTGAAGTTTTGACAAGATGTGGCATAGATTGTTTATTATCGTAAGAACGGTACCTGTCATTCGAGACTGAGCCTCGTTTCAGTATTTTTTAATGAAATCATTAAATGGCGATTGTGTTTCAATCCGTTTAAATCTCAGCCATCTGATGTTCTAGAGAGTTGATCATAGGCTTGTTATGTGAATACAATGTCTCCATAATAATTTATACAACGTTTGAAGCCAATAAAAATGTGTTTGTTCCACTAGCACCGGGTTAGGGCTTGGGGTTCTTATATTTAGTTGATTTTATTAACTAACATTTAGGGATAAGATTTGATATATGGTTTGTTTTGGGTTAGTGTGACATTAGGTTTAACGTCCTACTAAAGTTACAGGGAAATTCAAGGCTGTAAACATGTTTATCAAAATGACAAAATCTTCTTTATTGAATAAAACATTTAAACTTTGATGTTATAAGTTTGAAAAATGACTGTTAAATTGTGTTTGAAATGACGAGTATTGGACAAGCGTATTATTGTAATTGTCGGAACATTTTCTATAGTTTCAAGGTAGTTAAATAATTTATAGGTTTTAGGAATGGCATGGTATTGCTGATCGGTCAGTATGGATTCTGTTTAATCCAATATAATATATAGTCTTAAACGTTATATATTGACCCCACATTCAGTTAATATCTATGTATTGTCTATTGAGTTAGTTCGTCATAGTAGTGCATATTGAATACGCGCCATCCAATAAAAGTTAAATTCACAGGGAACGAATCTATGGAAAGTTTGGTCCTTTAGTAACGCAGATCTCAACAAGTGTCGTATTACTCGTCTGTAAGTTTGATTTTATTTTACGTATATTTGCCGAACAAGATATTATGTTGTCAGTTTTATTTATTTCGTTTTTATGTATAACTCTATATGCACTACTGGACAACATTAATAGAACGTTCTCGTGTACAACCCCCCACCCTTGTATAATATGAAAACAAAATGTTATTACTGTATTTTCACTAGAGGCCCACATTTATAGAAAGTTCTCATGTAACCACCTTTGTATAACGTGAAAACAAAATTCAATAGACCTTTGGTCAACTTGACATGGGATGTCCCATAGATATATCATGGTATACAAATACAGGCACTTTATGGGGAGTAGCAAGGGTTGTATTTCTAACGGCTTGTATCTAGATGTTTTATTATAGATGCTAATATTCAGTGCAGGAGAACGGCGAACTCAAAAGAACCCTATGACAAACTCCGGACAAAGCACCACAAACACACAGGGAGACAATGCAAGCAATACATAACATAATCTACTATCATATCCATACATGAATCGCTAATATTAAACCTGCTAATCACTAGGTGGCGCTAATTACTACACATAAACACCAAAACATTAGGACAATCGCTTACCCATATATGGTATTGGCCTGTCACTCACGTTAACTGACAACGCTGTGTATCATCCATATATGGAAATAGGCGTAGTCTGTTTGGGATTGTTTATTCACAAGAGCTGAATAATAAGCCATCTAGCCCCTCCTTACATTATCACCTCGGTGGAAGCGGACGTTAAATAAAGTTATTTCACACACACTCCTTACATTAAGCCTGTTAGGAATATCGTCCATAACAACGGCTCTTGTGGTCGTGTTATGTAGAGGTCCATGCTTAATTATATATGAAGAGTTCAGAAATTTGATTAAGATAATTTTTTTAAAATAAGGATATAAATATTTTTATACGCCCACATTTTCATGTGGACGTATTATGTCGTCGCCCCTGTCCGCCCGTCCGTCCGTCCACAATTTGTTTGTGGACTCTCTACAGGTCACAATTCTTATCTGATTTTGACGAAACTTGAAATATAGGTTTATCCCCATAAGATCTCGGTTCCTTTCGATATTGGCATGTATCGGACCGGAACTTCATGGATTATGGCCCCTGATTGTACGAAATATCATGTTTTTAGCTTGTGGACCCTATAGAGGTCACAATTTTGAACCGATTGTGATGAAACTTGACATGCATGTTTATAACCCCAAAATCTTGGTTCCTTTCGATATTTGCGGCCATCGGGTCGTAACTTCCTGAATTATGGCCCCTGATTGTCCGTAAAATCGCCCTTTTTAGCTTGTGGTCCCTCTGGAGGTCAAAATTATTATCCGATTTAAAATAAAACGTTCGATTATATCACCGTTACATGGTAATGAAGGTTGAGTTCAAATTTCGTGAAAATCGGACCAAAATTGACAAACAAAATGGCCGCCGTTTGTACGCGAATATTGTGAAAATATGTTATATCAAGGTTGTGGACCCTATAGAGGTCACAATTTTGAACCGATTTTGATGAAACTTGACATGTATGTTTATAACCCAAAGATCTTGGTTCCTGTCGATATTTGCACCCATCGGATCGTAACTCCCTGAATTATGGCCCCTGATTGTCCGAAAAATTGCCCTTTTTAGCTTGTGGTCCCTCTGGAGGTCAAAATTATCATCCGATTTAAAAAACCGTTTGATTATATCACCGTTACATGGTAATGAAGGCTCTGTTCGAATTTCGTGAAAATCAAACCAAAATTGACGGACAAAATGGCCGCCGTTTGTACACGAATAGTGTGAAAATATGTTATATCAAGGTTGTGGACCCTATAGAGGTCACAATTTTGAACCGATTTTGATGAAACTTGACATGCATGTTTATAACCCGAAGATCTTTGTTCCTTTTGATATTTGCGCTCATTGATTCGTAACTTCCTGAATTATGGCCCCTGATTGTACGAAATATCATGTTTTTAGCTTGTGGACCCTATAGAGGTCACAATTTTGAACCGATTGTGATGAAACTTGACATGCATGTTTATAACCCCAAAATCTTGGTTCCTTTCGATATTTGCGGCCATCGGATCGTAACTTCCTGAATTATGGCCCCTGATTGTCCGTAAAATCGCCCTTTTTAGCTTGTGGTCCCTCTGGAGGTCAAAATTATTATCCGATTTAAAAAAAAACGTTCGATTATATCACCGTTACATGGTAATGAAGGTTGAGTTCAAATTTCGTGAAAATCGGACCAAAATTGACAAACAAAATGGCCGCCGTTTGTACGCGAATATTGTGAAAATATGTTATATCAAGGTTGTGGACCCTATAGAGGTCACAATTTTGAACCGATTTTGATGAAACTTGACATGTATGTTTATAACCCAAAGATCTTGGTTCCTGTCGATATTTGCACCCATCGGATCGTAACTCCCTGAATTATGGCCCCTGATTGTCCGAAAAATTGCCCTTTTTAGCTTGTGGTCCCTCTGGAGGTCAAAATTATCATCCGATTTAAAAAACCGTTTGATTATATCACCGTTACATGGTAATGAAGGCTCTGTTCGAATTTCGTGAAAATCAAACCAAAATTGACGGACAAAATGGCCGCCGTTTGTACACGAATAGTGTGAAAATATGTTATATCAAGGTTGTGGACCCTATAGAGGTCACAATTTTGAACCGATTTTGATGAAACTTGACATGCATGTTTATAACCCGAAGATCTTGGTTCCTTTTGATATTTGCGCTCATTGATTCGTAACTTCCTGAATTATGGCCCCTGATTGTACGAAAAATCACCCTTTTTAGCTTGTGGTCCCACTGGAGGTCAAAATTATTATCCGATTTAAAAAAACCCGTTTGATTATATCACCGTTACATGGTAATGAAGATTTTGTGAAAATCGGACCAAAATTGACGGACAAAATGGCCGCCGTATGTACGCGATTAGTGTGAAAATACGTTATATTAAGGTTGTGGACCCTATAGAGGTCACAATTTTGAACCGATTTTGATGAAACTTGACATGCATGTTTATAACCCAAAGATCTTGGTTCCTTTCAATATTTGTGCATATCGGATTGTAACTTCCTGAATTATGACCCCTGATTGTACGAAAAATGACCTTTTTTTTTTAGCTTTTGGCCCCTGGGGTCAGAATTATTATCCCATTTAAAAAAACGTTTGATTATATCACCGTTACACCGTAATGAAGGTTGAGGTCGAATTTCGTGAAAATCGGACCAAAATTGACAGCTGTTCTTGTCAGGCCATCCATCCTTCATCACTAACAAGGGGAAACCACGCCAGAAAATCTAGATGAACTTTGTCACCCAATGCAGGGATCAAACACCCAGCCTCAAGGCTACCGAGCCAGCATCTTACCCACTTAGCAACATGATCCCCAGTCGAATTTGAAGCCTACTGAAATGAACCTTTATAACCCAAAGATCTTAATTCATTTCGATATTTGCACATAGGAAAAATCACTTTCGGTATTGCTTGTTCTCTATCCATCTCTGGAAAATGTGGGCGTATCCTGCCTGGCAGTGCCAGCCTATCTTTACTACATAATGTTATTAGTACTTTTATATTAGTTTTTATACGCCCACATTTTTATGTGGACGTATATTGTCGTCGCCCCTGTCCGTCCGGACGTCCGTCCGTCCACAATTTGTTTGTGGACTCTCTACAGGTCACAATTCTTATCTGATTTTGACGATACTTGAAATATAGGTTTATCCCCAAAAGATCTCGGCTGCTTTCGATATTGGCATGTATCGGATGGTTCCTGTCGATATTTGCGCCTATCGGAACGTAATTTCCTGAATTATGGCCCCTGGATGTCCGAAAAATCACCCTTTTTAGCTTGTGGTCCCTCTGGAGGTCACAATTATTATCCGATTTAAAAAACCGTTTGATGATATCACCGTTACACCCTAAGGAAGGTTGAGTTCGAATTTCGGGAAAATCGGACCAAAATTGCCATACAAAATGGCCGCCGTTTGTACGCAAATCTGTTAAAAAATGGTATATCAAGGTTGTGGACCCTGTAGAGGTCACAATTTTAATTCGATTTTGATGAAACTTGAAATTCATGGTTATAACCCAAAGATCTTGGTTCCTTTCGATATTTGCGCATATCGGATCGTAACTTCCTGAATTATGGCCCCTGATTATACGAAAATCGCCTTTTTTTAACATGTGGTTCCTCTGGAGGTCACAATTATTATCCGATTGAAAAAAACATTTGATTATATTTCCGTTACACCGTAAAGAAGGTTGAGTTCGAATTTCGGGAAAATCGGACCACAATTGCCATACAAAATGGCCGCCGTTTGTACGCGAATACTGTTAAAAAATTGTATATCATGGTTGTGGACCCTGTAGAGGTCACAATTTTAATTCGATTTTGATGAAACTTGAAATGCATGGTTATAACCCAAAGGTCTTGGTTCCTTTCGTTATTTGCGCATATCGGATCGTAACTTCCTGAATTATGGCCCCTGATTGTCTGAAAAATCGCCTATGATCCCTCTGGAGGTCACAATTATTATCCGATTTAAAAAAACGTTTGACTTTATCACCGTTACACCCTACGGAAGGTTGAGTTCGAATTTCGAGAAAATCGGACCATAATTGCCAGAAAAAATGGCCGCCGTTTGGACGCGAACAGTGTAAAAATATGGTATATCAAAGTTGTGGACCCTGTAGAGGTCACAATTTTAATTCGATTTTGATGAAACCTGAAATGCTTGTTTATAACTTAAGGATCTTTAATCCTTTCGATATTTGCGCATATCAAATTGTAACTTAATGAATTATGGCCTTTGATTTTAGGAAAAATTACTTTCGGTATTGCTTGTTTTAGCTTGTGGTCCCTCTGGAGGTCACAATTATTTTCAGATTTAAAAAAACGTTTGATTATAACACCGTTACACCTTAAGAAAGGTTTGAGTTCGAATTTCGGGAAAATCGGAACAAAATTGACAGAAAAAATGGCCGCCATTTGTACGCAAATACTGTTAAAAAATGGTATATCATGGTCACAATTCTTATCCGATTTTGATGAAAAGTCTCATTTCTAGGTTGTGTACCGTCAACCCATAATCATTGTCGGCTTCGAATTTCATGAATATCAGACTGGAACTGACCAACAAAATGGCTGCTCCTAATACAGTATGAAATATAGGACTTATGATGTAGGAAAAATCACTTTCGGTATTGCTTGTTCTCTATCCATCTCTCAAAAATGTGGGCGTATCCTGCCTGGCAGTGCCAGCCTATCTTTTTTTAGATATATGGTAATTAATATTTTATATTAATCAGTGATCTGATTTGTATTTTTTATAGTTGTTTGGTTTTAGTTTAAACATATTAACTATGCCTACCTGCCGACTAAATTTAGCAATTGCAGAATTGAATACCCATTTAAATATTCCCACTCGCCCACCCTCTTCCGTTTTATAATTTGAATTATATATTTCCACTCGACAATAGGGCTTCTTCCATTCTATATTAACCTAATGAATTTTATATTTCACCCGTCCCCACCTACCCTCTTCCATTCTATATTAACCTGAATCTAATGAATTATACATTTCACACCTCTCCCTCATCTACCCTCCTCCATTCTATATTAACCTGAACCTAATAAATTCTATATTTCACCCCTCTCCACCCCACCTACCCTCTTCCATTCTATATTAATTTAAACCTAATGAATTCTATATTCCACCTCTCTCCCCCACATACCCTCTTCCATTTTATATTAATTTAAACCTAATGAATTCTATATTTACATCTCGTCCCTGATATCAATATATACATGATTTCCCTGGTAAAAAATCAATCAGCGACTTGATGGTGAAAAATAGAAACCTGGTTCTGAAAATGACGGAAATAACCTGAAAAAGTCTGTCATGTGTTAACTTTAATAGAGCATATTACGGAATAAATTTAACTCTGTATTTCAATAATCACAAATGAAATATTGACAACACATGGCCTACGTCCCCGCCTTGTTTGAGCAACTATATGATATACCAAATACTAGCGTATTATAATAATGATAATAATGACTTTATTTTCTGAGGGAACATATTTAGTACATGAGTTCTATTATTCATCATGTCCCTCCTTCTCTGTAAAACTACCAACTACACAGTACATGTAATAATATTTACAAAGTGCATATATATCATATTATATAAGCTTATAATAAAAAAAAATAACAAACAAACAAGTAAGAAAGAGAAAAAGAGAGAGAAAAAAAGGCAAATAAACATACATTCAGAGGACAACAGTAATTGACAAGGGTTCAAAGAATTAACGTGTTTTACTAACTCCCTTTTGAAGATAAAACTTGAAGACGCATGTTTCACAGTTTGAGGTAGAGAATTCCAGAATACAGAGGAGGTATATTGGAATGTTCTTGTCATTGCCCTTTTCTTACTTTTTGGAATTGCTTATTTAAGTTGTGTTTCTGATATCAATGTCATGGTAGTGTCGGTCAATTTAAAATTTTCACAGAATGTGTTATATAAATATGATGGTAATTTGTCTCTTAGAATTCCTTGGTTGTATTGAGCGCGTTGGTATATTGTAAGCCAATTTAGAGATTCATACAAAGGTGCCGAATTTCATCCGAAATGCTCCCTGCCGCACGCTTGTGGGGTTTATACAGGACCTCTAGTTTACCTTTATTGGCACTAACCCAAACTGTGGAACAGTAATCTAAGTATGGTAAAATATAGCCGTTAAAAAATAAACTTCTAAGATGGTGTGGTCAATAAGGTTTTAACTTTGTAAGGAGGTAGAATTCGGAGAATATGATTTGGGAAATTTTGTTAACTTGGAGATTCCAATCTAAATTTTGGTCAACAGTAACTCCTAATAACACTACTTCAAATAAATTTTCTAATGATTCTCCATTATTTTTTAGTGATACGCTGTTGTGTTTGTTTGGTGTTAGCATGGCTTTGGTCTTTTTAGCATTCATTACCAAGCCATTATCATTACACCAATTGAATACATTCAGTAAATCCTCTTGAAGGTCAATCTCTATATTGGCTAAATTGTTGCTAGAGGGAGATCGTTTATAAAAATCAAGAAAAGTAACGGACCCAATATTGGATCCACAAATCACACCAGTAACAGTTGAATGGCATGCCCCTAAGACAACTTGTTGCTTTCGAAATTCCAGATAGGATGAGATTAGTTTATGCGATTTCAAGTCAAATTTGTATAATTTTAATTTTTGAAGGATTAATCTATGGTCTATAAGATCAAAAGCCTTACTAAGATCGAGGTAAACAACTCTGGTCATATTTCTTTCAGCCAGATATCTTTAATTCGCAATAAGGCTGTTGAACATGAATGATTTTTTTCTAACACCAGATTGAAATTCATAATATAGTTTGTATTTTTCAAAATATTCTGTAATTTGAGAACTAATGTGTTTTTCAAATATTTTTGATATTGTGGGTAAGACAGAAATTGGTCTATAATTATTTGGTAGATCCTTGTCTTCCTTCTTGTGGATAAGTTTAGCAAGATTTTAATTGTTCAGGGAAAATATTTGTTGAGATGCATAAATTTATTATATAAGTTAATGATTTAAAATATAGTCTGTCGGCATCCTTAGAATTTTTGGTCCTATAGAACTGAGTATGACGTCATCGTGGGATCGTGCCGCGTATCTAAACTCGAAATCCGTCAATTCGGCGCAATTGTCCAATGAACCGCCATGTCTAGTTTTACGCCGAACGTACATGAATTGACGCAACCATAGGCTTTTTTCGAAAAGGACCACCTACAAAAACAAGAAGGACAATATCAGTAACGCTAATGGGCCAATTACTGGTCCTAAAATGATATTGCGCGTGCTATTTGCGATTTAAATCACAGAGTGTGCTGGAGAAAAGCACGTAATATAGCGTATCTGATAATTCTTAATCGTTAAATAGTTGGATTTTACGCATACAGTTGATATCTGGGATTTTTTTACAGTCGCTAGTCTATTACCCTAGTGATGTCCATGGAATATTACTGATTACAGTTTCCCTTTAGGATCGGTGCAACAATGTTATATTTTTTTTATCAGGAAATCACATCGAACTACAGCTTGAACGGCTGAAGATCCCATTCTATAAATAATTTATTACTAATCACAGTAGTGTAAAGAGAGCGATTTTGACCTTTTTTTATTCGTCATGGCGTGAGAAATCGTCCTTTAGAAGTCGACTGAATAGTATTATTAAGTATTTCGCCTTAGTGTTGTTACAACAAAATATCATACAAAGTCGTCAGTCAGTGTACTGTTTGTATGGCTGTATTAATAGCAAGTAATGACTCATATTGTATTACCCAATCCGCTTAACGGTCGTGGAAGCGGGGGAAATTGCCCTTATTCTACGGAAGCCTATTGCGGACATGTTAATAATAATATAATTTTTAATAATATTTTTTTTATAGAGCGCCTACAATCGAATGTATTAATTGCGCTATGGCGCTTTTACATTATGGTAAAAATACAAAATATAAAACATCTCAAGAATAAGGTTTAGAAAAAAACAAAACAAAAGAAACACATATAAACATTGCACAATTAGAATAAAATACATGTATGGTATGTAATAATAAAAAAAAGTAAACTCTGAAAACATTTAAACATTAAACAATTAAAAGGGCTTTCAAAAAGGTGAGTCTGTAACTTTTTCTGAAAAACAGGCAAGGAAGGGGAATCTTTAACTTCAGAGGGTAACTTATTCTGTAGTTCAAAAGCAGCAAAACTAAAAGATCTTTCACCAAAAGATAATTTTGCATGATAGGGCATTAGCAAGTTTTTGTTTTGTGACCTAAGTGTAAAATAGGGGTGATATATTCACAAAGTTTAGCTCTAGTTATGATTCGGGCGGCTTTGTTTTGTAGTCTATTTAGCTGAAGAGAGGGCATATTAAACAATAAAGAATTACAATAATCAAGTCGAGAGGTTACAAGTGAGTTGACAATCGTTTTACAAGTATCAATAAAGTTTCTTATGCGACGTATATTTTATAGCTGAAAATTTGCGGATTTACACATATTCGACACATGTTTTTCATTTCAACGTTTTTATCAAATTTAACACCGAGGTTCCATACACTGTTACTTGAATGTATGACAGCACCACTCACGTTAACATAATTTGTAATAATTGTCGAGACTTTATGATCAGTTCCTACTTTCAATAGATCAGTTTTATTATCGTTTAGTTCTAAAAAGTTGTTTTTCATCCAGTTTGTTTACATACACTTCTCCAACTTAATGATTTGTTGTCCCCGCCTTTCGAAGAAAGTGGGGGACAATTAAAATGGGTTCGTCTGTCTGTCTAATTGAGTTAGAATGTCCAAATTTGGTGTAGGACTTTATTAGGTCGATACCTTGATGGAGTTCGAAGATAAGCATTTTCTGCTTAGCGTAAGCAGAGATAAGCAATTTGATTGGTTAATGCTTTGGGACACGATAACTTTAGTTCTAATTAAGTGAGGGTTATGAAACTTGGTGTATAGTTTCATTACCACAATACCTTGACTAAGTTCGATAATGAGCATTTTCTGCTCAGGGTAAGCAGATCGATAAGCAATTTGATTGGTCGAGACTTTGAAACACAATAAATATCTTTCTTATTGAGCTAGAATGTTCAAACTTGCTGTATGCGTTTATTAGGCCAATGCCTTGAAGGAGTTCGAAGATGAGCATTTTCTGTTTAGGGTAAGCAGCGATAAGCAATTTGATTGGTTGATGGTTTGGGACACCGTAACTTTAGTTATAATGAAGTGAGAGCGATGAAACTCAGAATATAGATTCATTACATCATTACCTTGACTAAGTTTGATAGTTTGATTCGGCTTAGACTAAGGAGCGATAAGCAATTCGGTTGGTCAAGACTTTAGAACATAACAACACTGCTTTTAATTAAGGTAGAATGTAGATGTTCATTAGGTGAATGTCTTGACTGTGTTCAATGATTCACATTTCAAGCTAAAGCTAAGCAGAGCTAATCAATTTCATTGGTTGATCACTATCTGATAGAGAGTGATGAATTTTAGTGTATAGTTTGATTGCTCCATGATTTTGAAAAACAATAAATGTGCTATTAATTAATATGTGTCATCTCTTTATTTTGGGATTTCGGCGGGGGACATCAGCCACGCTGTTACCTTGTTTTCTTTTGTTATCGACGTGTGTTATAGCCAGGTATACTCGAGTGTCGTCTGCGTATATATGGTAGTCTAAATTGTGATCTCTAAGAAGTTTACCAAGTAGGCACGTATAAGCCACAAATAATAATTATGAACTAAGCGGGGCCGAGTCAACAGAAGGAATAAGAATTATTTTCTCATCAACCATACCCGTAGCTGTATGTGTTTAAGGCTCGTTGGATCTAGTAGACGTAGCACCGGTCAGCATATCATAAAGTTGAGCGTGGGTTCGGCCTGGTACCGTATTTTGTGTTACATGGTCAGTTGCCTGATATGGACTGATTGCCTCCTTTTTTTGTTCTATTTCACGTCGCGTGTGTAGTTTCTTACGTTCAAGGCGAATCTGTGCAGGTATCCCGGCCTTCTGATTGTGAGACTGGTCGATCGTGGCATTGTTCACAACACAGTTATTATCAGCCCCAGCGATAAAATGAAGCTTATCTGAAGAATTCCTGTCGCCGGAATCGTCGTCGGAGTCAGGGAGTTCTAACAAACCTGTAGTTTTTGTTGTTGTCCTCTTAGAAGCTTTGCTGCATTTTATAGATAATTTTGCAGAATTTCGCCAACAATGCGCCCTGCGTTGGATGTACGACGCCAATGCGGGTGGAGACAAGACCTTAAACTCGTTCATTACCATAATATATTTTAATATCTTAAAATAACACTTCAAATGTCGAAATTCGACAACAAATGAATAAATAAGAATTAAGGACTATGAATTAAGAATTAAGAACATTAAATAAAGAGCTGTTTGGTCGTCCATATCTTCGTTGCAACCACTGTATAAATTTAGCAGTTCAAAATCAGACGAGAACTTTTATCTCTAGACTCATCGTGCAATTTTCAAAGTTATGAAAGGTCATAACTCTGGTAGTACTTATTGGAAATCTATGAAAATCAACAGTATTCTTCATCTAAAGACCGTAAACATTCCTATAAATTGAAACGTGCGGCAGAAAATAAACAATGCCAATTGTCTGGAACGAAACACCGAGGCCCCCTGTACATGTACAAGTAATGGAACCCTTGACATTTGGAATATCAAGGGTCTTTCTCGCCCCGGGAGGTCAATTCGTGGTCATGTTAACTGATTACCTCTAACAGGACAGTCAACCCGAACCCACGCAAATCTACCCAAATCTACAAGAATATAGTAATATTCGCACTCAAATCGCATTAATTTTAATCATGTATCGTTATTTGAACGTTCCTGGTGACAATATGTTATTTTTGTTAATTAAAAACTATAGACAAAACAATCTTGTTAGGGACAGACTGTGGTTATTTAAATTACGACATAGTATATTAATCAAGCTACTATTCTATACCAGTAAAGACGGGCATACAGTATGCTATGGGGCATATTTTGCCAAATCAGCATGCCATTTGAAACCATGCGGTCATGTAGATATCACAAAATGGTTCGTAATTTGTTCGGTTGCGGAGAAATAGACGATTCTCTTTAAGTCAATTTTTATACGCCCACACGTTCTTGTGGACGTATTATGCCGCCACCCATGTCACAATTCTTTTTGCGATTTTGACGACACTTGAAATATATAGGTTTATCTCCAAAAGATCTAGGCTGCTTTTGATATCTGAATGTATCGGATGGACACTTCATGGATTGTCGCCCCTGATTGTCCGAAAAATCACGTTTTTTGCTTGTGGACCCTATAGAGGTCACAATTTTGATGAAACTTGAAATATATGTTTATAACCCAAAGATCTTGGTTCCTTTCGATATTTGCGCATATCAGATTGTAACTTCTGGAATTATGGCCCTTATTGTACGAAAAATCGCCCTTTTCAGCTTGTGGTCCCTCTGGAGGTCACAATTATTATCCAATTTTAAAAACTAGCATTTGATTTTATCACCGTTACATACACCATAATAAAGGTTGAGTTCGAATTTCTTGAAAATCGGATCAAAATTGGCGGACAAAATGGCTGCCGCTTGTAAGCGAATCGTGTAAAAATATGGTATTTAAAGGTTGTGGACCCTGTAGAGGTCACAATTTTAATCCCATTTTGATGAAACTTGAAATGCATGTTTTTAACCCCACAATCTTGGTTCCTTTCGATATTTGCGCATATTTGATCGTAACTTCCTGAATTATGACCCTTGATTATACGAAAAATCGCCTTTTTATACTTCCACTTTCATAATGTGGACAGACGTATTATGCCGTCGCCCCTGTGCCCTGTGGTGTGTGTCTTTGGGTCGCCTACAGGGGGCAATTCTTGCCGGATTTTCTTCAAACTTTGTATACTTATTCCTCATACCCTATGATCCTATTGTTTTTGGTACATGCCCGACCCCCAGGGGCAGAGCCACGCCCATCCCTTTTATTTATTTGTTTGTCGTCTACAGGTGACATTTCTTAACGTATCATCTTGAAACTTTAAATACTTATACTTTGTACCTTACGGAACATCCCTATCATTTGGGGTGCATGCCCAACCCCCAGGGGCAGAGTCACGCCCATTTTCTATTTGTGTGTCGCCCAGAGGCCACAATTCTTAATCGATCATCTTGAAACTTAAAATACTTATTCCTTATACCCTAAGGATGATCCCTATTGTTTTGGGTGCATGCCTACCCCCAGGGACAGAGCCACACCCATTTCTTGTATTTGTGTGTCGTCTACAGACTGTATTTCTTAACGTACCATCTTTAAACTATTCTTTATACCCTAAGGATGACCATACGCATTTTTACTTTGTGTCTGTGTGTGTTGCCTACAGGCCTCGATTCTTAATGGATCGTCTTTAAACTTGGATATGTATTCCTTATAGCTTAAGGACGACAACTGCATGCCCCGACCTCCAAGCCAATCAATTTTTGTGTTTGTCGTTTACAGGCCGCAATTCTGAATGAATCAGCTTGGTATTTGGCATACGTATTCCATATAGCCTGAGGGCGTCCACTATTTATTTTGGTGAATGTCCCGACCCCCAGGGGCAGCCACACCCACTGTTTGCCTTTAGCGTCTGAAAGCCTCAATTCTTAATGGATATCTTGGTATACTTATTCCTTATACTCTAAGGATGGCAACTATTGATGTTGATGCACGACCCGCAACGCTAAACAAACCAAAAGCCTAGCCTTCTTGACAAAGTACCATATCAATCAAACCAGGAATGTGGACGTATATTGTAGTATTAGCGTTATTTTGTAGCTTGTTGTCTCTCTGGAGGTCACACCTAGCTAACAAAATTTTCCAAACGTTTTCAAAACATTATTTTTTCGTTATTTAACGTTCCCTGTGAATGTTTGTGGCACGTAACACAGGATACGTTTACTCAACATTAATGTTAACGTTTTGAAAACATCAAATATTCTGTTATTTCATGTTAGTTTTGAATGTTCATCTGACGTAAGACAGGAAAGTTACCGGTAATGTCTATAGCATGTGTTAAAATTCACCCCCTTAACGTTACAGGTAATGTCAATAGGATGTGTTAAATTCCCCTCCTTAAACATTCCTGATAACATTTATATCACGTGTTAAATTCTCCTAACCTAAACGTTATAAATAACCCCTAGAGAATGTGTTAAATTCCCCCCCCCCCTGTAAGGTTTCTGATAAACTGAATACAAATTGTGACACATAGAGGGTCCACAATCTAAAACATGATTTTCTTTAACAATCAGGGCCCATAATCCAAGAAGTTGCATCTCATATGCACAAACATCGAAAGGAACTATAAAGATCTTGCGATTATAAAGATACATTTCAAGCCTGAAGTTTCATCACAACCAGATACAAATTTTGAACGTCCACCAGCTAGAGTGGAAACGTGATTTTCAGTGCAATTAGTGGCCGTAAACAAAGTGGCCCGTTAGTTTGCCAATTTCGAAAGGAACCGGATCTTTCGAAAATTCAGATAACCAGCGGCTGCCAGGCAGGATACACCCACATTTTCGAGAGATGGATAGAGAACAAGCTAAAAAGAAAGTTTCAATTCGATATGCGCAAATATCGCCAGGAACCAAGATCGTTGGGTTATAAACACACATTTCAAGTTTCATCAAAATCAGATTAAAATTGTGACCTCTACAGGGTCCACAACCTCTATAATTCAGGAAGTTAAGATCTGATATGCGCAAATATCGAAGGGAATCAAGATCTTTTGGTTATAAACATGAATTTAAAGTTTCATCAAATTCAGATTAAAATTGTGAACTATACAGGGTGTACAACCTTTATATACGATATTTTTACACTATTTGCGTACAAGCGGCGACCATTTTGTCCAACAGTTTTGGTCCAACTTTCGCGAAATTCGAACTCAATCTTTATTACGTTGTAACGGTGATATATTCAAATGGTTTTGTAAAATCTGATATAAATGTGGCCTTCAGAGGGACCACAAGTTAAAAAAGTCGATTTTTTCACGTAAACCAGGGCCATAATTTCAGGAAGCTACAATCCGATATGCGCAAATATGGAAAGGAACCAAGATCACTGTGTTATACTACTCAAACGAAGTTAAGGGTCAACCATTTATTTTTGTTTGACATTTTATTAGCCACAGTTCTCAATGTTGAGTCTGTTATCCAAAGCATATACACTTTTTATACACAACTTTTCTCAGGATCTGATGAAAATTCGACATTTTGAGCATAATGAGGTCCAACAAAACTGTCTCAAATTCGATAACTTTGTTAATAACGAGTGAAACCACCACGTGCTCATCAGCAGTCGACACAACCACGAGGCATGCTGTCGATCAGACGTCAAAATTTCAGCTTACACCATTACCGTACCACCTCCAAAGCGATGGCGTTGTCTGACGTTAACATCAGCAAATCTTTCTCCTTGCCGCCTATAGACGCATAGTCTCCGTCATTGAACTGTAATGCAAATCGTTAACTCATTGGTGAAGAGTATTCGCCCCCATTGTCGCCGTCTCCAGTCTCTATGATGTGTGCACCAGTCACGACGTGCTGTCCTTAGAAGTTGACGAAGAGGTGGTCGAACCGCTTGTCATCAATGTTGTGGGCTCGCAAACGATTTCTTATGGTCTGGTCCGATTGACCGTGACTTCATACCACCCCCCCCCCCCTCACTTCAACATTAATATATCTTCCAAAGTAGAGAGCCAAATAGCTAAGTAAATGGGTAAGCCCCTGGCTAACTAGTCCGTAGGTCGCGTGTTGGATCCATGCATTGGATGAGAAAGTATATCGGGATTTTCAGACATGGTTTACCTTGTCAGTGGTGCAGGAAAAAGGGTCTGTCACGGACAGCTGACTAGTCTTACGGATGGGACAAAAACGAGATCCAATGTATACAATGTCATGCACGTAAAAGATCCTTTGTCAGTTGGAATTCGACGTAAGAGTAGGCCATAGTGCTGCTACCCTGGCAAAATTTCCCTCATAGCATGTATTCATTAGCCCGGTCGGGGCAGAACAGTGGGACGTTACACACCATTCATTTCAAGTATGTAAATTTACAATGAATCACCAAATGTACATATATAGAGAAGCTTTTTAGTGATACGTAACATAGCTACATGTATCTTTACTTCAAATACCCCCTACCTCCATCATTTAATAGAGTTTCGTACCACCACCACTGGCATTGAATATTGACCGTTTTTCTTCCTCGTTGTCAGTGATGCAGGACGGAGGGTCTGACAAGACACGGACAACTGTCTAATCGTTCGGATAGGAAGAAAAAACGAAGTGCCGTGTACAAATTAGCGTGCACGTAAAAGATCCCTTTGCAGTTGAAATTCGATACAATCAAGGGCGGTACTGTATGTCGTCTATGCCACTGTCCGGACAAATCTTCTCTCATGTCATAGCACATTTCATTTCATTGATCGTTTTCCGAAGGTCTGTAATCATCAGAAGGCCTATGGCCAACTTCCTACTGACCTTTGATTTCCGTTCTAGTCCGGAATTGTTTCCGTATGCAAATGAACTTCGTCATAGATCCCTTATAAGGTATTATGTTCTACTATGCTAAGTTCTATTATGCAAATTGCAGAATGAAGGAGTGTAGCCTAATGTGCCAAAATACCTATACCGATACTGTATTTTGTATAATTGAAAAGTGCATTCTGTATTTTAACACTGTGTCAATGATATTATGGAGCAATGGAAATTGCAAATTGTAAAACTAAATCACATATGTTGAACTGCTAACATATGCATTTTGCACCGTGAACAATGAAAATAATATTGGTAACGTTATCCTTCCAATTCCATAGATTCCTGTGCACAATAAATCTTTTTTCAGCCTGTCTTCGCATTAGATATTGGTCAAATTTCGCCCACTTCGATTTTACTGTAACTGATTAACTCAAACTACGACAAAAATAGCGCCAACATTTGAACGTAAACAACATTCTGTACACTTCGGTTTTTAACAAATTCCATGGATATGTATGGGGAGCCGATTGCGACTTTATTGTCAACTAAACTCTATAAATATGGCAATCTTCGTTTTATTTCTGTGGTAAACTTTAAATTGATGCTAAACTCAAAATATATATGACATGTATGCTCAGACTTGATGCTAAACTCCAAATATATATGTATGATCAACTCCAAATATATGACGTTCTTCTTTTATAGATGACAAACTAAATATATATGCGGAACTTCGTAAATACATGCTAAGTTAGACTGGGATTACCGGTCTTAGGAGTTCACTTTGTCTACGTCTTGTTATTGGAATCTGGGAGTCGTTTCGCCCCCGCCCCCAAACTTCTAAGGCTCTATAACGTCAAATAGAAATCATGTTGAGAGGTTATTAGATCCAACTTGCGTCTAACATAACCGTAGTATATAACTATTATAATCCTAACCCAAAGTTAAATATGCGCCATATTTCAGAGGCGGCAGATTTTGCCCCCCCCCACCTTTGGATCACCATAATGGCGGGAAAAAGGTGTTTTCAGCAGTGTTATTTTTCAAATTTTTCTGAGAGCTGTCACCATAATGCCATCACATGACATTAGAGGCTTCGTTTAAGATCACCAGAGTGGCAGATAAACGTGTTTCCAGCAGCGTTATTTTTCAAAATTTTCTGAGGCCGAACCCCAGACATAGGTGCCACGCGCCCTACAGGCGAAGTGCCCCTCATATCACCCTTCTGGGTCCGCACCTGCGCCATCACATGGCATTAGAGGGTTCGTTTTGGTTGTCCTATCCACATTTGATAGGGCCTTATCGGTCTTTTGGGGCGCCGCCATCAAATGAAATTATTCGAGATTCTCGTTATGGTCGCCCTATCCACACATGGCCTTATTGGTGTTTCTGACCAGTTCTAGTTTAGAGGACAAAAAGTTCCTCATTCTGGTGTGTTTCACATCAAAATAAAAAATAACGCGGCCGAAATTGAAACACGGGATTACTTGCTAGTGACTTTGATTGCGGCTCCAAGAGCGTGGAAACTTTGGCATTTTATTGGCGCCCCAACACACTGCTGCACCCCCACCGCACAACATTAACGTCATCTATGGTAGTCCTACGAGTCCAGTATTGCCGACGCATATTTTTGAGTCGGATTTTAACTTTGGGTTAGGATTATAATAGTTATATATATTCTACGGTCATCTTTGACGCAATTTGGATCTAATAACCTCTCAGCGCCATGTCTATTTGACGTTTGGCGTGGTTTCCCCTTGTCAGTAACGCAGGACTGAGGGCCTGACAAGGACAGCTGTCTAGTCGTTCGGGTGGGACGAAAAACCGAGGTCCCGTGTACACACGTAAAAGATCCCATGGCAGTTGGAATTCGATATAAGAGTAGGCCGTAGCGCCGCTGCCCGGGCAAAAATTCCCTCATAGCACATTATCCCAGGTTAGGAAGAACAGTAAGACGTTAAATCCCATTTCATTTCATTTAATATATTATTATTTGACGTCAAAGCCTCGCGTGTCTGGGGGCGAAACGACTCATAGATTCGAATAACATGACGTAAACGAAGTAAACTTCTAAGACCGGTAATCCGAGTCTAACTTAGCATGTATTTAGAAAGTTCCGCATATATATTTAGTTTGTCATCTATAAAAGAAGAACGTCATATATTTGTAGTTGATCACACTGCATATATATTTGGAGTTTAGCATCAAGTCTAAGCATACATGTCATATATAATTGGAGTTTAGCATCAATTTAAAGTTTACCAAAGAAATAAAACAAAGTTTGTCATATTTATAGAGTTTAGCATATATATTTTTAGTTGACAATAAAGTCGCAATCGGCGCCCCATAGATATGACATAACATTTTCATCTCCATACCCACAAACAGCCCATTTGTGGGTATAATTTTAAGATGAACTCGATAACCTTGAGCATTTTTTTTCTTTAACAAAGTTGGGTAAAAGAAAAATAATTTAGGGTCATATGACGACAAGCCAATTTGATAAACAGAAAACTTTATGGATAACATTATCTGATTATTATTATTATCTGATTTTAAAAACCGTTTGATTATATCACCGTTACACGACAATGAAAGCTCTGATTGAATTTCGTGAAAATCGGCCCAAAATGGCCGCCGATTTTGCTGAAACTTGAAATATATGTTTATAACCCAAATGCCCCGGTTCCTTCTCTCGATATTTAACAAAAACTGTGAATATATCATCATTACACGCGGATAATGGTTGAGATCGAATTTCGTGAACTGCCGGAAAAAATGGTCACCCCTTGTATGCAAATAGTGTAAAAATATGATATATCAAGGTTGTGGACCATGTAGAGGCCACAATTTATATCCAATTTTGATGAAACTTTAAATTTATGTTTTTTATCACAAAGATGTTGGCCCCGTTCAATAATCGTGCATATCCGATCGTAACTGTCTGGATTATGGCACCAGATTGTTAAACAAAAATCATTTTTAGCTTGTAGACCCGCTAGAAGTCACAATTTGTATTCAATTGTAAAAAAACGTTTAAATATATCACATCAATGAAGGTTGAGTTCGAAATTCGTACTAATCTATGTAATACGAAGGATGTGGACCCTCTAGAGGTCACATTTTTTAAATCCATTTTGATGAAATTTAAAAAATATGTTTATGTCTCAAAAATCTCAGTCCCTGCTCATATTTGCGCACTTCAGACCATAACTATCTGGATTATGGCCCCTGATTGTACGAAAAATCTGGCCGGCCCTCGTACGCAATTAGTGTCAAAGTTGTCGACCCTCTAGATTTTTGTCAAACTTTAAATTTATGTGGCCATATCACAAAGATCTTGGTTCCTCTCGTTAATCGCACATATCTGAACGCAAAGATCTTGATTCCTTTCGATATAATTTCCTGAATAATGACCCTTGATTGCCCGAAAAATCGCCTTTTTAGCTTGTGATCCCTCTAGATGTCACAATTATTATTTGATTTAAAAAAAACCGTTTGATTATATCCCTATTACAATGTAATAAAGGTTGAGTTCAAATTTCGTGACAATCGGACAAAAATTGCCTGACAAAGTGGCAGCTGATTGTACGCAAATAGTGTAAAAATATGTTATATCAAGGTTGTGGACACTCCAGGAGTCGCAATTTTTATCCAACTTTGTTCAAACTAAACATGTATGTTTATAACCTAAAGATCTTGCTCATCTCCGATTTTTGAGCAGATCACACCGTAACTTCCTGGATTATGGGCCCTGATCGTTTGAAAAATTACGTTTGTAGCTTGTGGACCCTGTAAGGGTCATAATATTCATCCGATTTTTTAAAAAAACAAACCCAACGTTTAATTGTATCACCGTTACACCCTAATGATGGTTGAATTCGTGAAAATCGAACGGAATCCGCACGTCAAAATGGCCGCTCCTCGTACACAAACTGTGTATGAGTATTTAACACGAAGGTTGTGGACTCTATAACATGATTTAGAATCTACATCATCATGGAGTAACTAGTTTAGGTTTGGGGTATTTCTGGTGGGAAAAGGGGGATTGGAGGAAGGGAAGGGGATCTGTTACTTGGGTTTGGGGTATTTTGGGGGCGGGAAAAGGGGGATTGGAGGAAGGGAAGGGGATCTGTTACTTTTAATTTGATTGGTGATTTTTTAAGAATAAATCTACCTCCTGAAATTAGCCCCGTTTACACTCGGCCACGATAAGCGTGCCGTTATAGTCTCTTTTAAACCTGCTTGATTCGAATTTGAACAAGATTAATCAATTACTTGCAAATTCGTTGTCCTTGGCAAAGCCAGGAGAATTCTTGTTTATTTCTAGTCGCCACCTCGGTAAACTGTGTGGTGGGTTTTCCTCTTGTCAGTGATGCAGGAGAGAGAAAGGCGTGGCGTTGTTTCCTTGGAGACAAAGTCGGGTCAGGAATAGTGTCTAATCCTTCGGAGGGAAGAAAACAAGGGGTCTCATTCAAATCGGCGTGCATGTAAAAGAACCTATGACAGTTGAAATTCGAAATAAGAGTAAGTCGTAGCACCGCTGTCATGGCACAACTGCGAACATCACACATTTCATGGCCTATGCCAGTCTTCATTAGGACGTTAAACCCCATTTTTTTTTACTTAAGTTAAATAATGTTTTACGTTATTTTTCATACACAGATATAGACGAAAAATGGGAGAACCACTGAATCCAGGTAAATAGGCAATAAATGAGTTTATATATATATATATATGACATCACACGAATTGTGACGTCATTATTTACCAGAAAAGTTGTGCCGATTTGGTAAAACAATAGAGGATTTTAAAATAGTATAAAAATATATATTTGTATTTAATTTAGAGATAGATAACTCGTAACTCCGGGATAGTTAATTCGGATCTCTGGCATAGTCAACTCGTAATCACACGATAATCAGAATAAGTTGTTTTCATTTGATTGATTTTATTGATATTCCGTACATAATGAAGTAAATACTGGGTTGTCTTTTCGAGTATGTGCAACAGATATATTTAAACCTTTCTTTGGCCTCATTATGAAACAGCGCAAATATCACCGGAATTTTAACGTTTTAATTTTATACTAAAGTTATATAAGTATATTTATGAAATAAAAATTAACCAAATGTTAGTCCCAATTTGTCTTTCGATTCAGGTAATCTTCCAAAGCACGTGGTCATTTTAACGAAACACAGCGGATGTCTAAGAACTACACTTGCGGACCAAATTGAAAGTGTGGCACGCAATCTACATGAACGTTTTGTTGTTAAGGATTATCAATTGGAGGACATATTAGAAAAGGCCAAGTCAAAGCCAGAGGATGGTGTATCTCATTTAATAGACATAATAAAACGCAGCCAGGAACATTTTGATGAATTTATCCAATGTTTGAATGACATGGGATATACAGGATTGGTTGAGAAGCTCACAGGTATGTACATGTATTAAAGTCACCGAACACAAATTGGCCACCTATTCGGCTAGCGAGCTATTCGACCGATCCAGCTGGCAACCTGTTCGTTTGCAACTTATTCAGAATTAAGACAACAGTCGCCCAAACTCATCTATTTTTACCAACTAATAAAATCCAACAAATAATACATTATTTTTATCAATTCCTTTAGCTCAGAATAGAGGTGTAATTTCGCATTATCTTACAAAATTCTAGACTCCCAACTAAATATATTCCGAAAGGTAATTAAATAGGCTTTCCAGATATTATCAGGAAAAGTTGGCACAGTCATATTAAAGGGGTGCACTCTCTTCCTACACATGATCAATTTTTTAAAAATTTTAAGGGAAAAACTGTTAATATCCCGTGTCAAAATTCGAACAATCGAACAAAATTCTGATGATCCAACTACATGTAAATATATTCTAAAAGGTAATTGAAGAAGCGTTCCAAATATTATTAGTAAAAGTTGGCATAATCATGTTAAAGGGGCGCGCTCGCAACCTGAACATAGACAATTTTTCAATATTTTAAAGTGAAAGAACGGTAATATTCCGAGTCAAAATTCGGGCCATCGTACAAAATTCTGAGCATCCAGCTATATAAATTCGGAAAGGTATTTTGAATAAGTCGAGTCGAAATTCGGACCATCGCGCAAAATTCTGAGCATCCAGCTATATATATTCAGAAAGCTAATTGGATAAGCTTTCCAAATATTATTAGTAAAAGTTGTCACAATCATATTAAAGGGGCGCGCTCTCAGCCTATAAACGTGGCCATTTTTTAAATATTTTAAAGTGAAAGAAAGGTAATATTCCGAGTCAAAATTCGGGCCATCGTACAAAATTCTGAGCATCCAGCTATATAAATTCGGAAAGGTATTTGAATAAGCTTTCCACATATTATTAGTAAAAGTTGGCACAATCATATTAAAGAGGCGCGCCCTCAACCTGAACATAGCCAATTTTTCAATATTCTATATGTAAAGATAGACCGGTATTTTTTTCGAAGTACCTGACTTATAGGTTTCGTCTCGGGGTCATCAGATTTCCTGCCAATGCTAAAGACTAAAATTGTTTACATTATTAATTATTTCTACCAAATTAAAACTGACCAGCATTGTTTCAGGTACCGTGGTTGCTGCTGAAGAAACCACTGAAAAAGGTAGGTTTGAACTTGTTCTTAGACAGTTTTGTGTCATGATGATTAGGCAATTAGAAGTATTATAATCAATGAATTCCAATTGGCAAAAACTGAACACAATCATATTTACTGTTCAAATTAAATTTAAAAAAAACAAAATGAAAGAGTAAAATATGAAAGACATTGTTAGACATGTGTATATGCAACATTTTTATACGCCCACGTTTTCATGTGGACATATATTGTCGTCGCAACTGTCCGTCCGGACAATTGTTTGTTGACTCTCTACAAGTCAGAATTCTTATCCGATTTAGACGAAACATGAAATATAGGTTTAGCTCCAAAAGATCTCGGCCGATTTCGATATTGGCGTGTATCCGATGGATTATGGCCCCTGATTGTACGAAAAATCACGTTCTTAGCTTGAGGACCCTCTGGAGGTCACAATGTTGAATCGATTTTGATGAAACTTGAAATGCATGTTTATAACCCAACGATCTTGCTTCCATCCGATATTTGCGCATATCGTAACTTCCTGAATTATGGCAATTTTTAGCTTATGGTCCCTCTGGAGGTCACAATTATTATCCGATTTAAAAAAGAACGTCTGAATATATCACCGTTACATCGTAATGAAGGTTGAGTTCGAATGTCGTGAAAATCGGAATGGCCGCCACTTGTACGCTTATAGTGTAAAAATATGATTTATCAAGGTTGTGGACCGGATCTGAACTTCCTGAGTTATGGCCCCTGATTGTACGAAAAATCGCGTTTTTTGCTTGTGGTCCCTCTAGAGTCACAATTATTAACCGATTTTAAAAAAGTTCGAATATATCACCGTTACACATTTATGATGGCCGAGTTCGAATTCGTGGAAATCGGACCTACACTGCCAGACAAAACGGCCACCCCTTATACCCAAATAGTGTAAACATCTGGTATATTAAGGTTGTGGACCCTCTGGATGTCACAATTTTCTGCTGATATTGATGAATCTTGAAATATATCTTTATAACCCACGGATCTTGGTTCCTGTCGACGAGCATGTCGGATCGTAACTTCCTGAATTATTGTCTTTGATTGTGCAAAAAAATGGGTTTTTAAGTTGTGGTCCCTCTAGCGGCCGCATTTGTTATCCGTTACGCCCTAATGATGGTTGAGTTCCAATTTCGTGACGATCGGACCAACACTCCCGGACAAAATGTCCACCCTTCGTACGCAAAAAAGTGAAAAAATCTAGTACACGTTTATCAAGGTTGTGAACCCTCTAAAGGCCACAGTTTTTATCCAATTTTGATTAAACTTTAAATTTATGTTTATATCACAAAGATCTTGGTTCCTTTTGATAATCTCGCAAATCCGAACGTAACATTCTAGTTTATGGCCCCTGATTGTTCGAAAAATTGCATTTTTGTCTTTGTATTAAATTTAAAAAAACAGTTAAATATATCACCGTTACACATCAATGAAGGTTGGCCCAATCTGCTGAACAAAATGGCCGCTACTTGTGTTAAATAGTTTAAAAGTATGTAATACCAAGGTTATGGGCATTCTAGAAGTCACAATTGTTATCAGATTTTGATGAAACTTAAAATATAAGTTTATGTCCCAAAGATCCCGGTTCCTTGCGCTCTTTGCGTATATCAGACCGTAACTTTCTAGATTATGGCCTCTTGATTGTACGAAAAAGGTTGAATTTCGAATTTCGGGAAAATCGAAATGAAACTGACCGACAAAATGGCCGCTCTTTGTACGTAAATTGTGTAAAAGTATGTAATACGAAGGCTGTGAACCCTTTTGAAGTCACAGTTTTTATAGGCCCATATTATTTTCATGTGGACGTATATTGTCGTTGCCCCTCTCCCTCTGGACGTCTGTCCGTCCACAATTTGTTTGTTGACACTCTACAAGTCACAATTTTTATACGCCCACATTGAATTGTGGTCGTATATTGTCGTCGCCCCGGTGCGTCCGTCGGTCCGTCCGGCCATCTATCAGCTAGAGGCTACAGTTAATATCCGATTGACTTTAAATTTCTACACAGAGTTTAAGGTCTTGAGACGAAGAAGTATATTGATTTTCAATGAATTTTGATTACTTGAACAGCTAAATCCTTGATAATAAATGTTTCGCCTCAATGATGTTTGCGTCATTGATTTCATTGTTTCTTAAAGTGCACATAAAATGAACCGGAAAATTTTTCGATTTGTGTAGTCCATGGTAACTTAATCCACTTTACCGCACGTTCACACCAATCTGACTGAAATTTATTAAGCTATCTTCACCCAATTATCTTCACCCAATTATCGAAAACATTCTTAATCCCCTCAGACGCCAGTGATGTCTTTTTTACTTTTACTTTATTTAGTTCTTTAAATCATACGACTTATCAGACACAATGTAATAATCAAAACATACAATAAATAAATATAATATAATATACAAATATATACAATTATTGTTTAGTTTTGTTATTGAGAAAGACCTAAAATATACATTTAGTTTGTGGTTGCTTATAAACCTAAACAAATCATATATATGATATAATTCTATTTTGGAAGCGAACAAATATATTCATTACGTTTTTTACCGGTAAGAGAAAGATATACACCAAGCTTATTCAGTTCTTTGGTATTTTGTACCGATAATAACTTAAAAATAGTATGATTTTATATATTTTTTTCTATAATCATTTAAATATGGACTAAAATAATATGGTGGTATTCATCTTCTATTTCATTCAAATTACATAATCTACAAATTCTCTGTTCGCGCTCTATTTTCTCAAAACGACCAGTTTCTATACACAAATTGTGGGAAGATAAACGTATTCTACATATTTATCTTTGATACTTATAGTGTACTGGTTTTCTCAAATAATATTGAAGATAAAAATGAGAAATAATATGTTGATAAAAAATACCTTTAGCTGGCTGACAAATATCTTCTGTACACTTTTGTTTAAAAATGTCTAAAATTATATTTCTAATAATAGGAAGATAATTTTAAAAAATATTTAAAAATGTGTATTTTTCTGTGGATATACAATGGATATCGACCCAGTTCATAATAGACCATGCTATTATTAGTGGACTGTTTTACGCCCAATAACCGTTTACAAAAGTTTAAATGTACTTTTTCTATGTCATACGCTTTATGAAAACCCCAAATCTCAGATCCATAATTCAAAATACTGTTTACATAAATATCAAAAATGTTTAATTTCGTTTCAACATTAAAATAATTTTCATTACAGACTTTAATAATACTGAATAAAGCTTTTCTCCCCTGCTCTGATATATGCTTCTGTGGCTTAAGAAACTTCCCGTTAAAGTTTAGTAAGATTCCAAGATATTTTAATTCGTCTACTATTTCGATTTTGTTATTGCCAAATTTCCATGCTTCATTTCCAGATATTTTACCCCCATTTCTAAATACAACAATTTTTGTTTTATTAATGTTTACTGTCAAATTTCACTTATCAGTATATGTATATAGAGAGTCTAAAATAGTTTGTAGGCCGTCGGGTGTTTCTGAAAATACAGCTTTATCATCTGCATATAAGAGCAAAAATAAACTAAAATCTTGTAAATCAAGGGGACAACAGTTATCTAATTGTAAATGAGATTCAACATCATTAATAAATATCGAAAATAATAATGGTGATAAAATTTCACCTTGAAAGAGACCATAATCAAGATTGAAGGCTGTCGAAACCTCGCCATTTAGCTTGACACAACATTTAACTTTGTCATTAAGTGAGCGAATAAGTTTTAATATTCTTCCATCAATACCCTCTTTAATTAATTTATACCAAAGGTTTGACCTTGCAATTAAATCATAGGCGCGTTTATAATCCACAAAACAAACATATAATCGTTTCTTAGACTTAAGTGAACGATTTATTAGCGTTTGTAAGACAAATACTGCATCAACCCTGGATAAGGATTTTTCTAAAACCAAACTGGACATTTGAGATAGTGCTATGTGCTTCAGTATATTTAACTAATCGATTATTTAGTACTGATGTAAATAGTTTACCCATACAACTCAAAATAGTAATACCTCTATGGTTTTCCGGATTGGTCGGATTGCCCTTCTTATGGACGGGTACGATATTAACCACTCACCACTATCTAATATATTATTAAATAAAATTAAAAGACAAGGTAAACACTGATCTGCACATTCAATGAATAATTCATTAATAATTTCATCATTACCACAAGCTTTATTACGTTTTAGTTTTTTATACGCCCACATTTTCATGTGGACGTATATTGTCGTCGCCCCTGTTCGTCCGTCCGTCCGTCCGTCCAAAATTGTTTGTGAACAGTCTACAGGTCACAATTTTTATCCGATTTCAATGAAACTTAAAATATAAGTTTATCACCCTAAGATCTCGGTTCCTTTCGATATTGGCATGTATCGGACGGTAACTTCATGGGTTATGGCCCCTGATTGTTCGAAAAATCACGGTTTTTAGCTTGTGAACAGTGTAGAGGTCACAATTTTGAACCGATTTGGATGAAACTTGAAATGCATGTTTATAAACCAAAGATATTGGTTCCTTTCGATATTTGCGACAATTGGATTGTAACTTCCTGAATTATGGCCCCTGATTTTCCGAAAAATCGCCCTTTTTAGCTTGTGGTCCCTCTGGAGGTCAAAATTGTTATCCGATTTAAAAAACCGTTTGATTATATCACCGTTCCATGGTTATGAAGGTTGAGTTCGAATTTCGTGAAAATCGGACCAAAATTGACGGACAAAATGGCCGCCATTTGTACGCGAATAGTGTGAAAATATGTTATATCAAGGTGGTGGACCTTATAGAGGTCACAATTTTGAACCGATTTGAATGAAACGTGACATGTATGTTTATAACCAAAATTGACGGACAAAATGGCCGCCATTTGTACGCGAATAGTGTGAAAATATGTTTTATCAAGGAACAGTGTAGAGGTCACAATTTTGAACCGATTTGGATGAAACTTGAAATGCATGTTTATAACCCAAAGTTCTTAGTTCCTTTCGATATTTGCGCCAATCGGATCGTAACTTCCTGAATTATGGCCCCTGATTGTCCGAAAAATCGCCCTTTTTAGCTTGTGGTCCCTCTGGAGGTCAAAATTGTTATCCGATTTAAAAAAAACGTTTGATTATATCACCGTTCCATGGTTATGAAGGCTGAG
The DNA here is from genome assembly GCA_948474765.1 of Patella depressa. NCBI lineage: Eukaryota > Metazoa > Mollusca > Gastropoda > Patellidae > Patella > Patella depressa. Next base: position 70,217,856 of record OX419718.1, on the reverse strand, counting down.
TTCGAATTTCGTGAAAATCGGACCAAAATTGACGGACAAAATGGCCGCCATTTGTACGCGAATAGTGTGAAAATATGTTATATCAAGGTGGTGGACCTTATAGAGGTCACAATTTTGAACCGATTTGAATGAAACGTGACATGTATGTTTATAACCGAAAGATCTTGGTTCCTTTTGATATTTGCGCTCATCGGATCGTAACTTCCTGAATTATGGCCCCTGGTCGTCCGAAAAATTGCCCTTTTTAGCTTGTGGTCCCTCTGGAGGTCAAAATTGTTATCCGAATTAAAAAAAACGTTTGATTATATCACCGTTACATGGTTATGAAGGTTGAAGACGAATTTCGTGAAAATCGGATCAAAATTGACGGACAAAATGGCCGCCGTTTGTACGCGAATAGTGTGAAAATATGTTATATCAAGGTTGTGGACCTTATAACCCAAAGATCTTGGTTCCTTTCGATATTTGCGCCCATTGGATCATAACCTCCTGAATTATGTCCCCGGATTGTCTGAAAAATCGCTTTTGTTCGCTTTTGGTCCCTCTTGAGGTCAAAATTATTATCCGATTTAAAAAAACGTTTAACTATATCACCGTTACATGGTAATGAAGAGAGAGTTTGAATTACGTGAAAATCGGAATAGAATTGACGGACAAAATGGCCGCCATTTGTACACGAATAGTGTGAAAATATGTTATATCAAGGTTGTGGACCCTACAGAGGTCACAATTTTGAATCAATTTTGATGAAACTTGACATGTATGTTTATAACCCAAAGATCTTGGTTCCTTTCGATATTTGTGCCCATCGGGTCATTACTTCCTGAATTATGTCCCCTGATTGTACGAAAAATCACCCTTTTTAGCTTGTTGTGCCTCTGGAGGTCACAATTATTATCTGATTTTAAAAAAAAACGTTTGATTATAAAAAGCAAACAAATTCTAATGATTTTCTGATAATTCCTTAATATGTGACAACTCTTGTTGACTGCCCGGACGATTTGGCTGCTGTGTGGGCGTATGTTTCGTTGCCTGGCAACCTATTTTTGATTGCTATTTTAATTTCTAATTCCGTTATCCTTTGGTCTAATTTATTGTTATATTTATTTAAATCGTGCTTGTTTAAACGCTCTATAATTGTGTTATTATTGTGAGGCGAGATCTCTGATGATAAACTACTAAAATGATTATAGAATGTAGCAATGTTAACCAAGTTACTTACACTTGTCTTCCGTTTTTTAAAAATTTTGTAAAATGTTTTAGGATTATGTTTTTGAAACTAAGCTAACATATCGCCCTGTTGTGTTTTATATTCTTTTTTAAGATTTCTCTCATATTGTTTATATTGGGCTTTTAATATCGCTAACTTAATATGATTTTCATCGGATTTATTTTGGTTAAAATCATGCATGGCTTTTTTATAATTCCTGTACTTCTGCTTACACAAGTCATCGAAGATAGCTTAATTAATTTCAGTCAGATTGGTGTGAACGTGCGGTAAAGTGGATAAAGTTACCATGGACTACACAAATCGAAAAATTTTCCGCTTCATTTTATGTGCACTTTAAGAAACAATGAAATCAATGACGCAAACATCATTGAGGGGTAGTCCAATATGGCGTCACTGATTTGATGATGTTATCAGTCTATATCATTAGCATGGATGGTATTTCTATGGTCGCCAATCATACGGTATTATCTATGTTTAAACTGAGGACAATTATTGGGCAATGAACATGCGTTTCAGATCACCACACAAGACAGTAGATATTATTTACTAAAAAAAATATGTACCAGTTTTATGGGCTATTGAAACATTTATATTTTACAGTAAATACAACATGTAAAATCACCAATTTACCGGATGCTGTAGCAATAGAAGGACGTAAAGGACTTATATTTACTATATCTGGTGAAACATCCGGTAATCAACCACTCGTGTTTAAATCTAGCTGGGATCCTAAAGAAGCTGAACAATATTTCACTCTCCATCCTGAACGTATGTATACGATTATATATTTGAAAAGATTCTCCAAATGAGGGGCTCGTAATATGTGTTTAGTTTATTATTTCTATGGAAATGTAAAACAAGTGTCACTAGTTTGTTGCTGAACTCTTAATGGTTGTTCGAATAAATCAAGGCTAAAATAACTAATTATTTGTCTTTAGATGCTATGTGTCAACTGTTGATATACATTTCCTGATTTATGTTCAAATGGTGTATATTGGATTGATTTTCGTCAGCTTATTTGGTACAAATTAGCTGTTTATGTCTTACAATCAATTGTTACTAGAGTGACCGACTGAAATGTATTACTATATATAGATTAATACTTTACATTGTAGATGATGAATTACATGTACATGTTGAGTCAGATTCTGTCTTTACGTGTAATTCTGTAACTCTAACAGTTAAAGTTAATGACGGAATAAGTGAATCACTTCCAGCTAACCTAGAAATTATTGGTAAGTTCAATATCATTTTGTTATAAGAAAGCATTTGTTTACAAACTTTGTTTTCTTTTTCCAAACTAACCCGTCTTTAATACTAATGAATAACAGACACCTCTAGATTCCTGTTATTTAGCAGAAACGTAGGATGTTAGATCTTATTTATTGGACATTTTATTAAAATATTTGAATTGCCTACTAAGAACTGATGTATTGCTTTAAATAAATAATATACATGTACTATTTATACATAGTATTTCTGTGTATGATAAATACAAAACCAAATAAAGTCGGAAAGGGTTCCTATCAGGGTTTTGTGTTGTGTTTCTATATGCACTCGCTTCTGTAAAACGTGACCTCCAATTTTGAATGCGTCATCTCAATTATTCAATGGAATGTCCGAACCAATATTCCCATTACACCAATGATAATAGTGTGCCCTTTTTTCCTTGCCCTTCTCTTGCTACTATATTCATGTTCAGATCTTCAGGACTTAAACCTTACGGTATGCCATGGCTCAGCTATCAACTATAGCATGACCTATATTCAGCCCTTATATGCTTCCCCGCATCCCCACGCATGTCCAAAGTAACGTGAGATTGGTCTGCCTTGGTCCTTCGGAAGCCCCAGCACACGTGTGAATCTATGCTCTCAATTTCAGAATGGGAACTCCGGGCAATATTGATTGGAAAAACTGGTGTTGGTAAGAGTGGAGTAGGAAACAGTATACTGAATTTACCACCAGATGCTAGATTTATATCTAAACCAAGTGCTGCCTCGGTTACACGCCATAACTTGTGCAAACATGGTGTCATAGATGTAGACGATGTCAAGTATCTTTTCAAGATACTTGACACACCTGGTTTATCAGACACTCAAGTTTCCCACCAAGAGGTTTCAATGGAACTTTCCAAATCCATGTATGACCTGGCACCAGGACCCCATATATTTTGCTTTGTTTTGTCTATTGATAGAATAGATGGACATATAATGGACATCATTCAACAATATAAGGACTTATTTGGGGAATGTCTAAAAACATATGGAGTTATTATTTTCACAAAAAAAGATTCACTTGAAGAAACGTCATTTACTGAATATTTGGAGAATGTTAAGCCAGAATTTAAAGAATTTTTGGAAGATTACTGTGATAATCGATATTCTCTTATCAACAACAAAAATCCCCAGCCAGATGTTCAGGGTATTTTAAGTCTCATGCTTAAAACAAAAAGAAACAATAACGGCGAACACTACAGAAATACAATGTTTGAGGAAGCTAAGAAATTATACCAAGACAAGCTCCAGCAGATAGAAGATGAGAAAACTAAAGTGGAGCGGGAACTCAAAGAACATCTCAAGCTAAAAGAAGAAAATGAGAAGGAATTCAAGGAGCGTGAGAAGAAATTTATGGAGCGAGAGAAGGAGCGAGAGAAGGAATTTAAGGAGCAAGAGAAGAAATTTAAGGAGAAAGAAAAGATATTTGACCAAAGAGAAAATGAATTTAAAGAGCTGGAAATGAAGTCACAAAATATGGAAAAGGAGCTTAAATCATTGCGGGAAGTTAGTTTGCAAGTTCAAAAGCTGCAAGACGAAAAAAGAACATTGTTGGAAGAAATCAAGAAGCTGAAGCCATCGGATCAAGAGACAGATGTCAACTCTGTGACGGATTCACAACCACAAATCTCTGAAGTGGAAAAATTAAAACAGACGGTAGATATTCGAAACGTAGATTTCGTGAAGCTATGTAATCTTCTTTTACAAGATGGCTATTTGAATGAAAAAGATAAAGAGAATATAGTTTCATCAGAATCCTCAATTAATACAATAGATACACTAATGGATATATTACATAGAAATAACAACAAGAAGGCCTTCATTATTGTCGTTAACCATTTAAAGGGTGGAACTACCAAAGAAACCCACAACACAACACAAGGTAAGTTTAAAATCATCACCACTTACATATGTATTATAATATCAGGTATCGAGCAAGATATCATGTAAAAGATGTCATTCACAAAGCAGGATGTGCATTCATTTTTCTGAAACCCACAAAATCATTTAAAAAGACAACCACACTTTCGTTTACAATGAAGCACTTACAAAAGCAATGTCAAAATAACTTACTGCTTAACTGATTAGGTGCTAACTATAAAAGTTATTGTCCAATCTGCCAAAAATATGTAGGCCATATATATGTATGCATTATTCAAACTGGTGAGACGCAGAAGCCCTTGGAATATCAGCAATGTCCATGAATTATTTCTCGAGTTATGGCTCGTGATTCACTTTCTGAAACCTCATGAACACTCTGGTAACAAAATAGGCCTACTCATCCAGCAATCTGTATGAAATTAATTCGAAGTATTTGAATTAGTGAGAACAATTATAGTGAATTTGGAAAACCTCCTCACTAATGATTTTAATTCTGAAAAAATGATTTTTTGAACTTTTATCTCTAATGGTATGTTTTTTTTAAATATGTGAACTAGAAATAAATTGTTTCAATGGGATTTAGTAATTGAACAGGAAATAGTAGCGACACACTTCTACTGAATACATTTAGTCTTTATTATACAAGGACATAATATTGAATACAATTAGTCTTAATTATCAAGAGCTAATTATTACAGATCTTTGATTGAAATCTATATATCAGTTCAGATACCCACCTTGTTTAAACTTAGATGGAGTTTTATGTAAAAACATTTTCAAACCTTGTTTTTGATTGTAATTGTTATAATTTTTTGAAACTTATTTAAATTTTGTTATTTTTGTTAATATACTGGATTCTTTATTAGATATACAATATTCAAATTTGCAATAAAATGATTGAAATATAGTTGACCATGATGTGATATTTGAAATGTAATCCATCCATTAGATGTCCAATACTTCAAACAGTGTAATAATTACTTTTCATTTCAACTGATATCACAATTACGAGATGAAATGGCGAGATGAGTTTTCCTGTCTTGAAAATAGCAAAAAATCTATATTTCCACTTGTTTTTTTACCACCAATTTCAGTACTTAACTAAATTAGCTGACATATAGAATACTATATTCTACATACATAACAATATTTCCATAACTATAGGTTCCTCTCTTCACTCACTTTACAATACCTTATATTAGTGTAAAACAAAACACCAAGTTTGTAGTCCCATAACACACCCTTGGCGGGAACGAGCGCTATGCCTAATATTGGTATATGAAGGGGGTAATACCCACTATCAATTACAAAAATAAAAATGTCTAGCGTTCAATTGACTTTGCTTTTGTATATGCCGCAAAAGGGTTAATTTTGTCCAATTTGATGGATGGAATTCATTGAAATGTACCTAAAATAAACCACCACTGTCCAACAGATCAGTTGTTTTAGTTAGTTTTTGTCCAATAGGGATTTATAAAATTCGCAGTGTGCCGTCTTTGTTCGATCATTAACCCTTAAATGGCCGCGGGGTCAAAAATTGACTGGGTTCAATAAAATGACGGTAAAGCTGGATTTTAACGAGGTCACGAGATTGTGTTCTAGCATGGTTTACCCGTGTAATTCGGGTTGCAAGGTACTGCGTCTAGTCATTCGAATGATATGACAAACTCGGGCCTGTGTATATTTTGTTGTGCACGTAAAAGAACCATAGACAGCTGGACGTCGATAAAGAGTACATCTTCATGATACATCATTTTTTGGCAAATGTAGACGATTTAAAAGGGGTTCCACATCTTTATCATTTTAGATTCATCACAGACGTTTCTTCTGGAAAAAGACGAAAACCAAACACTATTGGAAGAACATAACAAGAAGAAGCCATCGGATCAAGGGACAGATGTCAACTCTGTGACAGATCCACAACCACAAATCGCCGAAGTGGAAAATTCAAAACAGACGGTAGATATTCGAAGTGAAGATTTTGAAACTCTATCTAATCCATCTGGACAAGAGATAGATTTGAAGACTGCGACAGTTTCACAACCACAAATCGCTGAAGTGGAAAAATTAAAACATACAGTAAATATTCAAAACATAGATTTCGTAAAGCTATGTAATCTTCTTTTACAAGATGGCTATTTGAATGAAAAAGATAAAGAGGCAATAGTTTCATCAGAATCCCCAATCAATACAATGGATACACTGATGGATATGTTAACGAAAACAAACAACAGCAAAGCCTACAAAATTGTCATCAACCATTTAAAGAGTGGAACTAGCATGGAAACCACTAGCTCAACACAAGGTAAGTTTAAAATCATCACCACTTACATATGTATTATAATATCAGGTATCTAGGAAGATATCATGTAATAGATGTCATACATAAAGCAGGATGTGCATTTATTTCTGAAATCCACAAACACAGTTAAAAAGACAACTGATTCATTAATTTATTATATGCTAACGAGAAAAAGTTAACGTCCGATTGGTATGTCATATATATATATGTATGCATTATTCAAATTAGAAACGAAGCAGCCCTTGGAATTTCAACAATGTCCATGAATTATTTCTATAGTTATGGCTCTTGATTCACTTTGTGGAATCTCTTGAACACTCAAAATACCAATCAACCAGTCTGTATGAAATTGATACAAGCAGGCGCGGATCCAGGATTTTTTGCAGGGGGGGTCTAGGTTTGATAATTGCTTAACTAAGGCGCTCAACCAATTAACGGGGGGTTTGGGGGCCCTCCCCCAGAAAGATTTGTTAAATTAGATTCAATTTGGTGCATTCTGACGTATTTCCGGAAGGTAAATTCCAAAATTACAGGTCTAAAAATCGCCAATAAAATCGCATGAAAAATTTTCAAGTCTGAGCAGGGGGGGGGGATCCGGACCCCCTGGACCCCCCCCCCCTCTGGATCCGCGCCTGGTTGTTACAAGTTATTTAAATTAGTGACAAAAATTATATTTAAGTTGAACAATCTCCACACTAATGATTTAAATTAGGAATAAAATATTTTTGGGGACTTTTGTATGTTCTGTTAAATATGTGTTTCAATGGGATTTAGTTATTGAACAGTCATAGAAAGGACATGCTTCTATTGAATATTACTAGTTTTTATTATCAAGTACTAATTATTACTGATCGATATTGGCATGTTTTTTGCTTGTGGACCCTATAAAGGTCACAAGATGAAACTTGACATGCATGTTTATAACCCACAGATCTTGGCTCCTTTCGATTTTTACGCATATCGGATTGCAACTTCCTGAATTATGGTCCCTGATTATCCGAAAAATCGCCTTTATTAGCCTGTGGTCCCGCTGGAGGTCAAAGTTATTACCTGATTTAAAAAAACGTTGTCCTCTTCAAAAAAAAATCTTGTGGTTGCTCTAGAGGCCAAAGTTAATATCCGATTGACTTTAAATTTATGGTCATGTGGCATAAAAGTCTATTGATTTTCAGCGATTTCCGATAATTAGTGCCAGAGTTATGGCCCTTGATCACTTCAAAAATCTTTTGGAGGCTCTAGAGGCCAAAGTTAATATCCGATTCACTTTAAATTCACACACAGTGTTAAAGGTCATGAGATGAAGACGCCTATGGATATTCCGATAATTACTGCCAGAGTTATGGCCCTTGATGACTTTGAAAAATCTTGTGGACAGAGACAACATTGTAGAAAAAATTAAAATAATTGGAAAACCAGAAAATATAGAAATATTTGTATCAAGAATTTAGCCATAAAGAATCGTACAGTTGTTGTTTCTTGTGGCAAATTGTCTCCCTGATCATATTTAGACGGCAATTGTGCTTCAAGTCTTTTTTACGCAAACGACGAACTTGCGATTTTCTATGCTACTGGCTTATTAGCATGTGCCAAACTCAAATTGTCACCGTAGCCCCAGGACAGAGAGAAATTCAGTTACAAGGCATTAACGGCTGATAAACAAACATTGTTGTTATAATATTTATTTTTTTTATAGACACAAGTATAATATTGTGTTGTTTATTTTCTCAGTCGAATACCAAGAGGGCCCATCCCATGCTAAGAGGAGGAAGGTTATACCTAGAAGAGAGAAAGGTATGATGTTACCAGAAGACAACTTTAGGATAATATCTAACTATGTGTATCTCACCGAGAATCTGAATCCCCTAGAACCATTATTAGAAAGTTTAAATGAAAAACAAATACTAAATGAAGATGACTTGGGAAAAATTAGAAGAGCAGAATCAGGGAGTACAAAAACAATGATACGTCAAGTTCTAGATATTCTTCGGAATTGTGGTAAAAAGGCGTATTCTAAATTCATTATATTAATAAGTAATATTACCTATTTATATCCGTTTAGTTTATATCTGTCTTTTTAAAATTTATTATCTTGTTCTCTGTCCATCTCTTGCAAAACGTGTCCGTATCTTGCATGGTAATCACTTGCTTTAAATTTATTATCTAAATATTTCAGATGTAGGGATAATTGATTCGGATGATTCACCAATTGATGTTCAAGCAACAGATGGGAAACCTCTAGATGTTATAGAACAAGAACCTCTAGATGTAGATGATACTGGTGATAGCGACCATAGTCTACCAACAGATGATAAATCAGTTGACGCCATTACAAAAGGTTTTCAACTAAATATAAAATATAATACATTCCTATTTAGGCAGTTCATTTACTGTAAATTATGCATTTACTAATGGATTTTTGCACTTGATTTCCTTGCATTATTTGTTACCTAGAGACTTTATATGTTCTCTAATTATTACATTGAAAATTATTCTCACTCTGAAGAAGTCACTAATGCGACCTACAACATTTAGCATTTAAGACCGATGACCATTGACTAAAGCGCATACTATTAACCAATCAGAATGCAGATAATAATAATAAATAATAAGTAGTCTATAAGAGCTAAAATTTACAAATTAAACGAGACTTACCTGTAAGTTGAAGTTTGATTATAATTTTACCTTTCCTATGACAATCTTGGAGGTCATTTGAGATGCGCGCGCCACATTTTACCATTCTTCAAAGAGGGCATGGTTATAAGAAATTAATAGAATAGGGAAGGGGAAATCAGATCACCCTTTGACTAAAGTCTCAGCCCAATAAAAAAAAAAGGGAGGGCAAATGACCTCCAAGATTGTCATAGGAAAGGTAAAATTATAATCAAACTTCAACTTACAGGTAAGTCTCGTTTAATTTGTAAATTTTACCTTTCTCTATGACGTAATCTTGGCGGTCCTTTGAGATTTTAAAGTTATAACCATGACCAACATATACTGTTCAGAAAAAAGCAAAGATTAATCTCCTTACAAAACTTTTAATAAAACATGTGAATTCATGCAAAATGTTCAAAAAATAAACTTAAACTGTTGTGTTTTCATTCAACAAAACTAAACTCAATTGTCCTTCATTAGATAATGGCTTCTCATAAAAACGTCTGAACACAGAGTCACTGCTCCAGCCACCTGTTTTCAGGATGGTAGTGATGGGAACATGAGCTCTCGCAGCTGCACTAGAAGCGGACGATCTTATACTATGAGGTACAAATAAACTTGTATCAACACCGGACACTTTCAGAACTAATTTCAGCCACCGCGAAATAGTGTCTCTTGACACTGCCTTAAAAGGCTTAACAAAACTTAAAAATAGATTATTATGGTTTCTGAAAGATTTGGTTCTTGATAAATACTCAGATAGGGTTATTAAAACACATAATTTTCTATCCATAGGAAACCCTTTGATTACTAATTGTTCCTGTTGAAAACCAGGCCGGGTTTGTTTTAACAGGTCTCCAAATGTTATTCGCACTTCACTATCACTGAGAGTAATATTTCTCACATCTATTAGATGTAACGATTGTATTCTTTGAATTGCAAGTATGGAAATCAATGCAGTAAGTTTTAATGTTAACTCTTTTAAATTAAGTTCCTCAACTGGCGGTAAATTCTTCAGATGGTTTAAAACTAAATTAATATCCCAGGATACAACATTTCTTGGCAACGCTGGTCTTAAATTATAAACTCCTTTGAGCAAACGAACAATGATAGGTAAAGAGCCCACTGGCCTATTGTCATAAAACAAAAACGTCGATAAAGCACTTCTTGCTGAATTAAGGGCACTGTAACTCAGTCCACTTTCGAATAAAAAAGTTAAAAATTCAATAACACACTCTAGATTCAGCGAAAAGGGATCAATCGTCCTTTGATTACAGTATGAAACCTATTTCTTAAGGTACGTCGTGTACTGCTCTCTAGTGGATTTTCTCCATGAAGGTAAGATGATTTCTTTTGCTGATGAAGAAAGCTGGAATTCCTCGAAAGCTCTCCGGATACCAGTAGAGCCAACATTTTCATTTTTGGTAACTCTGACACTCTTCGTGTTGGATGGGTTAGGATCACATCTACACTTGGTAAAAGAAAAGGAAAATCAAAGATTAAGTTCATAAGCTTCGTAAACCAGTATTGAGTACTCCACCAGGGAACAATTAAAATGCCACAAGCTTTGTCCTGCTCAATCTTTTGCAACGTCCTGCCTATCATGCAAAAAGGTGGGAATGCATAAAGAAATCATTCCATGGAACAGAGAAGGCATCAATGGCAGAGGCACTTGGGTCAGGTTTAAAGGAATAAAACCTCTCAACTTTACAATTGATGCGACTTGCAAAGAGGTCAGTCTTGGGTGAACCCCATATATCACTTATCTTAAGAAATAAATCCATGTCTAGAGACCATTCAGAATTATCATGTGAAATTCTGCTCTGATGATCCGCTCGAACATTTAAAACTCCTTTAATAAAAGATGCAGATAGGGAAATATTTCTTTCCATAGACCACATATAGATTTGTCTCGTGATAGAATTACATTGTTTCATCCGCCCACCTTGAGAATTAATATACGAAACTGAAGTAGTGTTGTCAATTTGTAAAAGGATATTTTTATCCCTAACATCTTTACAGAATGCCATCAAAGTGTATTTGGCTGCCAATAACTCACGTTCGTTAATGTGAAGACTCTCCTCAAATGAAGACCAATGTCCTCCAGTCTCAAGATCATTGCAAATACCTCCCCACCCAATGTTGGAGGCGTCAGATTGCAAAACAATATCAGGATTGCTAATGAAAAGTGATTTGGACTCGTGTTCTATATGAGAAATCCACCATTTAATATCATCTCTACAATCTAATGGAATTTCAGTGAAATTGTCAAAATTGCCAAAATTTTCTGATAAAGCTTTAGTCTTGAGATTATCACATCTTCTATAATACAGTTGAGCATATTTAACTCCTGGGAATGCAGAAACCATGAGGCCAATTACCTCAGCTAAAAATCGTATTGATACTTTTTCGGATCTTGCCAATAGATTACTACAGGCAGATTTAATTTTTAGAGCTTTCTCAGGAGTCAGACGTATACTCATGGTAATAGAATTAATGATAAACCCTAAATAAATGATTTCTTGTTGAGGCTTGAAAACTGATTTCTCATAATTTACTGTGAAACCAGCCGAAATAGAAAACTTGACTGTGCTCATCACATTGTTCTGACAATCTTCCAATGTGTCTCCAATAAGGAGTGAATCATCAATGAACGATGTGTTGGTATGACCTAAACACCTAAGTTCTGAGAATAAAACTTTAGTCAGTTTAGTAAAAATCCTCGGAGCACTTCCTAAACCCATTGCCAGACATGTGAACTGATACCTTTTATTATCCCATTGGAATTTTAAGAATTTTCTGTCTTCTTTCCGAACAGGAATAGAAAAATAAGCCTCGCTCCAATCAACAGAGGCCATGTAACAGCTAGGAGTTATCAAATTAATTGCATTTAATAAAGATTCCATCTTAAAATGTCTATAAGTGACAAATTTATTTAAATCTGAAAGATCTAAGATGATTCTAAAAGAATCATTCTTTTTAGGCCTTGTGAAAATATTTGAGAAGAATTCACCTATCTCTGAATAAGATGGTTCAATAATTTTCTTATGCAACATTGTATCAAGAATTTGAGAAATCTTAGCTGCTTTATGGTTTCCAAATCTATAAGGCACAGGACGAACAGTCTGAACAGGGAATTCATCAAACTCAATGGATGTTCCACAGACTGACCTTAAGACAAAGTTGTCAGATGTCAGATTTTTCCAAAATTTAAAATTATCCCTAAGACTGCCTGCCTGGAAAGATTCTTGCAACAAAGGCAAATATGAATTAGATAATGATAGGAAAGATTTCCAATCATTACAATTGACTAAAGTACTCACCATATCAGAGTCGGACAAATCATTTAGTTTTTCTTCTTGTCTTGTCGACTTTTGGAATGGTAAGTGCTGAAGGGCCCCCCTCCTCTCTTGGGACCCCTCCTGTTGTATCCTAAAAAAGACTTTCCTTTGTTGGCGTAACGTGAACTTCCTTTGAATCCAGAATTATAGTTACTACTATTATTGCTGTAATTATATCCAGCTGTAGTTCCAGGTTTTGAACTGGTTCCAGAGTTAGCCGAGAGATTTTGAGTTGAATCTTTAATGTCTTTAATCTTTTTGACCACATCAGCTCCAAAGAGGTATTCTGAAGATCCTACATCTGAATTGCTACTAGGACAGCAAATCAAGTTGGCATATCGAAGATTTGAGTCATGTCTAAGGGAATCTCTTCTTTTTTGATGTAGATCCAAGGCCGTGGAACCCAACAGTGTCAAACCATCAAGAGATGTCTTAACAATTGAATGAAGAGAATTCTTTCTGCTTATCAGGGACACTCTTCTTTAACACAAGCAATTCATTTATTGCACTAATAATTGCATAAGAAGCCTTAATCAGTTTTTCAGAAGTCTTAGCCATTTTACAATCTTGAACTCTGGTGTTTGGCTTTAACACTCGCCAAACTTCATAATTTACTGATGGAGCAAACACTTTAACATTATCAGGTCTTGGATATTTTTCAATGAACCCAGTTAGTTTTTCATTTGGTAAAGGATTGCTGAAGAGGCTCTCAATAATTGGAGCGATTTTCTCATTAACAGATTTCCCAACGGTTGTAGAAATCACATAATCTTTAACGAGGCTCTCCTCAAAATCAAGATTATCTTCACCCCCATTTTCCTGAGCCATGGCCGGTAAATCATCTAGTATTTCGTCAATTTGAGCAGTGACATCATTGTCTGCCTTATCCGACAACTTCGGAATCTTAAAACGTGTTTGAGTGAGTTCCATAATCGGTTCGTTATCATCCGACTCATCTCCTGAATCATAAACACATGAAGTTTGTTTACTTCCGTCTGAATGACGTCGCTTCCTGTTAATGTTATTTGGAGACGAAGAACCATTCAGCATCCCCGACAGCATATATCTAATTTCGTCCTTGAAGTTATCCATTTCGGACCTGAAGTTACCCAATTCATCGGCTTTCTTTGAAAAAGAATTTTCTCCCGTAACCGGCAAAGTTTGACAAGCCGATGTCAGCTCCGATGTATGGCTATTTTTAGTAACATCAACTGGGTCATCTTTCTTTCGAGTTTGACTAGCAGACGCCCTTTTGTCGTAGGGAGAGGAAGCAGTTTTATCCTTGCTATTACCTCGTTTCTTTCTAGAATTTTCCTTTTCTGGCTTAGTTTTGTCAAAAATCATTCCAGCGAAGTTAAAATCTTCAACCTCACTACTAGTACTTGGTCTGCTGGGCTTCGATTTTGAACTAATACTATCAGTATTCATAGTGGCTATTGTTACGACGAGTAGTCCTCGGCCGATTGTTAAAACGATACTTTACGGGCCATCCATCGGCTATATTTGGGTTAGGGTTAGGGTAAGGTATAGATTGAGAGTTCCGTGTGTACAAATTTGCATTGCCACTTGATTCCTAAAGCTGGTGTTGGGGAGATTCGCTTCCTGAAGCTGGTGTTGGGGAGATTGGCAGCCATTTTGGAATTCCTTCTATTTAGCCAATGGAGTGCCTTGAAAGGCATTGTCGTAACAATAGCCTGAGGACTATTGTTACGACTCGTCGTAACAATAGCCACTGCCATCAGTATTAGTGACCATGGACTCGGCCATTTATTTGGGTGATTCGTCTGCTTTCAACGACAAGAAAAGCACAAAAACCACAATGGTGAACGATGTTACTCGTTCAAAAGCTAGCACGCTAATGGTAAAATGTGGCGCGCGCATCTCAAAGGACCGCCAAGATTACGTCATAGAGAAAGGTAAAATCCACATCACACTAGAGAAATGCCCCCCCCCCCAAAAAAAAGAAAAATACTTTACACAAACAGTAGTTCGTTCGTTCCTTGAGGCTTAACGTCCACTTCTACCTTGGGTGATATCGCATCCAATCAAATAGTGCGCTTTTTAGTTTCTAGTGTGAGGAGCCGTGGTGGCTCAGTGAGTGAGACGCTGGCACGCTAGCTTGGTGGTTCCATGTTCGATTCGCGTGTTGACCAAGAAAGTACATCGGGATTTTCTGGCGGGGTTTCCCCTTCTCAATGGTATCGGACAGAAGGTCTCACACTGGATAACATATAGTCATCCTGATGGGACGAACAACCGAGGTACCATGTAGACATTGGCGTGTCTGAAAAATATACCTTGGCGTAGGCCGTTCTTCATTAGAAAAGTCGGAGCAGGACAGTAGGACGTCAATGCCCATTTTATTTAATTTCTAGTGTAATGAATTGGGAACATGCCCCCTCCCCACTCTTTTATGTATTATCCTGCTTCAAGGTAGCCTAGCATGTTATGTAATTTGTGATATTTTGTGGTAGTAGATTTGCCTACTTCAAGATAACATGTATAGAAGCCTATAATAACTACCATTCATGATTTCTACTTTTCGCCTCTTCAAAACTCGAAATGTAGGAAAGTAGAAGTTACGACAAAATGCAAGGTGACAACACGGTATACAAACCAAACTGCAACTCAAAAATAGGAAATTAAGAAATAATCATTATTACCTAATTTCTTGTATTCGACTTGCATTTTGGCTTGTAGGCCTATTCCGTCTTGGCGACTTTCGACTTGGTCATATTTTTGTATTTATTGGTGTCAGTAAGAAGGCGACAACTGGACTGCCCGGAGGAAACCCACGAGGTTGAGAAGGCGCCCCTATCTCCATGCCACACACGCTCACACCAGGGCTCGAAACCACAGCCGCAAGCCAGAGGTGACCGGCCAGCTAGAGGTCGCAGCGCAGCACTCTAGACCACTAGGCCATCCCAACCCCCCGTATGAGTGTGGGGATGGGGTACGATGGCCGAATGGTTGTACGTCAAGACCCCTATAGGCAGAAGCAAATTATTAAAAAAAAAATTAAATCATACGTTATTACCGAAATGACCTAGTTTGTGTCGAGTGGACGTTAAACTTCATTTCTCCCGCCCTCTGTCTTGCACGAAGAGGCCTTTAGCAGTGGGAAGAAACTGGGGTGCCAGGCGACTCTACTCCCTTGTTTATACGAGGAATAGCAACCACGCCACTTGAATCAATGAAAGATCTTGTGATATCACGCGCACACGTTAAACTATTAGATCACCCAACGCATGGTATAAGTTGTATATTGTATATATACCGGTGCGTGATAATTGTTTTATAATAGGCCTACCTAATAAATTAAATTGTCGTAAGTTTTTTTTAATTTTTGGTAAGACATTTTTCGCAGATTAAATATTCCACTTGTAGGAGAAAAAATATGAATAATTTTTTGGCGAAAACACATGATGGCCTGTGTGAGCCCTGATTGTACGTATTCAAGTGTAATCTGGAAAGTAGAAAGTAGAGACTAGGCTTACTACAACTTCCGAGGCGAAAAGTCGAAATTAAGAAATAACGAGGTCGCTAATTATTTTGTAATTTCTACTTTCCGACTTGCATTATGGCTTGGTTTGCGTGTTGTCGCCTTCTTACTGACACCAATAAATACAAAAATATGACTAAGTCGAAAGTCGCCAAGACGGTTCATAAGCCAAAATGCAAGTCGAAAATAAGAAATTAGGAAATAACGAGGGGCGCTATTATCGCAGTGTATTATTTCTTAATTTCCTATTTTCGAGTTGATTTTGGCTTGTATACCGTGCTGTCGCCTTACATTTTGTCGTATCTTCTACTTTTCTACTTTCGTGTATTGAAGGGGCGAAAAGTAGGCCTAGAATCTATGAATGGTAGTTATAGGCTTCCATAAACATGCTATTTAATTTGTGATATTTTGTGGTAGCCTATATTTGCCAGCTGTGGTAGGATATTTGCCTGCTTCAAGGTAACATGTTTTGTAATTTGTGATATTTTGTGATAGTAGGCCTATATTTTCGTTTAGATCACCTGGGTATAGGCTATTTTTAGGTGAAAGTTGAGCAATGATATTAATAATAGGCCTAATTGGATTTAGAAAATAAATATTCAGCCAGTGACCAAACCTTCTTCTCTTGGAATCGGATTAGGCTAACTTTAATCAGTCCGTTAGAAAATTAAATTAACTTTCCAACAACAGATAGGCCTATTAGGCTTAACAGACTGTGTTAACAAACGACACGTTTTGAATAACCGGTCCCTTGCCTTTAAATAGTCTTAAACAATCCTGGGCTATATGGAGGTCTAGGCCTATGGTGTGTAGGCCTATACGTATAAGATAATTAGGCTACTATTTCAGTATATATATTGAGTTACTGGTCTATATTTAAACATAGCCGTAAAGATTGGTATTAGGGAAACGAAGAAATGTGCGCGGTAGAGATTTTAGTTTAAATTTCAGGGGGAATCTCGTCAGCTCAGTAGGCCTACACCTCCCCCACACCGTGACTCTAATTTATTTAAGTAGGCCTACAATTCAGTGCGTAACTCCAGCATGTTAATAAATCCAGTAACCAAGGACTTTTTAGAGTGCGCAACATTTTTAGAAATAGCTGATCTTTTCAGCTTACATTTCGTGCACATGTCGTCATTGTTTTTAACGTTCTAATTTAACGACGTCGTTTGGCAAACGACCGTTGTCAAGTGACGTCATTCAGCAGACGACAGCCAACAATAGCTGTCATTTAGCAGAAGGATGTGGTCAAGACAGGTCGCCTGAGTTACATTTCTTCTTGTACATAATTTTATATACGTCCACATGGTAATGTATTGCCTGTCCGTCGTTCACAATTTCTTGTGACCATTCTACTGACTACATCAGCTGATCAGTTAGAAATTTATACTAATATTAATTGTTTAGCCTACAATAGTTATAGATCTAGGCCTAGTGTAGTGGGACAAAGACTAAAGAGGCCTATTATTTAATAATAATTAGTTTAAATAGTAATATTACTATTAGTAATAGTAGTGTTATGGTCCGATCTGTATTAGATCTAAATTTATATTAATATTATTTAAATTAGTAAAACGAAGAAGCCTATTGTTGAATTTAGACAGTTCTGGCCCTTGTTTCACTTTGTTAAACGACAAAAGCCTATTTTAAATTCTCCCATTAGCCTACCTACAAAAGAATAAATATGCGACGGCCCTTGTTGACTGTCGCTGGCTCGCTAGCCTGAAGGTCGGGTGTTCGATCCCTGCATTGGCCGTGAAAGCAAAAGTTCATCCAGATTTTCCAGCATGATTCCCCCTTGTCAGTGATGCAGGTCGGAGGGGCTGACAAGGACATCTGTCTAGTCTTTCTGAGGGGACGTAAAACCGAGGACCCGTGTACACATTGGCGTGCAAATACATGTGAGAACCGTTGTTGACTGCACCGATGACTTAGCTGCTGTCACGTTTCGTTGTCAGGCAACCTATCTTTGTTTATGTGGTACAGTTAATAATATATAATATATATATATGTTTCTATTACAGGTACTGATGATACATATGATGTAATAGATGAAGAAAACAAAGGGATGACAATTCCAGGTATGTCATTACGTTTTAGCCATTTTAATTAATAAGTGAAGAAATGACAAGTAATTTTCTAGTGAAAGTGTTTTAGGCCCGGGTTGTATATCTTCACATGTTGTGACATATTAAAATAACTCGGGTGTATTTCCTACCTGGAAATCACGGCGGCTAAGTGGGTAAGGCGCTGGCTCGCTAGTCTGGAGGTCGGGTGTTCGATCCCTGCATTGGCCGAGAAAGTTTGTCTCGATTTTCCGGCGTGGTTTCCCCTTGTCAGTGATGCAGAAGGAGGGTCTGACAAGGACAGTTGTCTAGTCGTTCGGATGAGACGAAAAAACGAAGTCCCGTGTACACATTGGCATGAACGTAAAAGACCCCTTGGCAGTTGGAATTCGATAAGAGTAGGCCGTAGTGCCGCTGCCCGGGCAAAAATTTCCCTCATAGTACACTGTATGGCGTATGCATATCTTCCATTAGCCCTGGTAAGGTGCAGAATAGTAGGAGTAGGACGTTAAACCCCATTTTATTTCATTTTAATTTCATTTCGTATATCCTACCTGAAACCACAAGGTCAAGGATTAAAACTATAATTAAAATAACTCAGGTGTATATCCTACCTGAAACCACAAATTACCACAAATAATACGGAAATATACCGGCACAAAGCTAACTGAAGTCTCTGATGGCCGCCATAAACCAGCTTAGATCATGACTAAGTTGTTTTAAAACTGGTTTATTTACCCCACCTGTTCGTTCAGACAACAAAGATAACCTAGTTTAAAGATGGCCTGGGTTTTTAACCACCACCAGAACGGTGAACAGGTAATCAACTAATATAAATATTATATAATTTCAGATGATAAAACAACCGATAACAATGCAATGGACGTTGATTCAATATGTAGAACTTGTCGACTTGGTACACTTGATGAAGTCAACAATTTAATACTTCATAATAAAGATTTCAATATTCGTGGCGTGTGGGGATGGACACCTTTATATTATTGTGTCATGTCTTTCTATCAACCAGTAGAGAAGATGAAACTCCTCGTCTCTACTGGTGCCATGGTAGATGTCAAGGATAAATATGGTCGTAGTTTATTACACTGGGCTTGTCGGTATAGTACAACAATAGAGTGTATTAAATACCTGTTGGAACAAGGCCTTGATAAAGATGGTAGAGATAATCGTAATCAGACACCTTTATTTTATTGTGTCGAGTCTGTCTATCAACGACTAGAGAAGATGAAACTCCTCGTCTCTACTGGTGCCATGGTAGATGTCAAGGATAAAGATGGTGATAGTTTATTACACTATGCTCGTCAGTATGGTAGAACAGAATGTGAAACATATTTACATGAATTAGGCCTTGATAAATAGAATATAAATAATCATACAACATATTTATTTTACTAGTTAATAATTATATTACAACTAAATTAAAATGTTTTGTTTTATTTTGATGTAAATTTAAAGCTTTGTTATAAACCATTTTCTGTCAATTATCAACAACATTCTGTACACAAACTGGCTACCTACCAGCCATTAAAACTAGTAACACGTGATTACAACGTCACAGCGGGTTATTACGTCACAGGTTGAATAACATGAATAGAAAATCAACTCATGTGATGTTTTGGTGGTCATGAAAGTCAACTTTAACCCAAACTTAATTCAGGTAATAAATATATTTACAATAGAAGGTAAGAAAAATTGATTTTTCATTTTATAAATTGACATCTACTTTTATCATGTCAAGACAACGTGTTAAATGATTAAAGCCTATTTGATTTCTAGAATATATCTTTCCAGATTTCTTTGTTTATATTTGTTGTTGTTTACCAGTAATCACATACAAGTTAATTTTATTTAGAATATTTTTTTGTGTAATGCGAATTAATGCGATAAGTTTTAAATTCTGGTTTAAGGCGAGTTTTACTATATTATTTAGAAATATTTGTCAATTGTTTTTATTGAGTGATGTATAAGGCAGACATGTTTTAAATTCTGATTTAAGGGGAGATGAATCATTTACGATTTTATTATAGGAATATTTTAAAAAATAAACGTGTGTTGTTATCCTTTCTGGATGATATAGAAATAGGATTATATTTTGTAAGAATTGAACCTTATAATACAATAAATTAATAGTTGTTATGTGTAAAAACACCACAAAATATTTCTAAAATTAGAATAATATTAGAAATTGTATAAAAGATATCTAGAAAATTGGAATCGTGTTAAAAATTGTATAAACAATACCGTGATGAGTTTTTAGCGTCTTGTAAATTATATTCTCTCTATTTTGTTTATATTTTTCAGAGCTGCTACATTCGAACATAAACCCTCATTAAAAGTTGTTTGTAATTATTTCCACTAGAAAACTGTCCACTGTGTAAAAAAACATTTTTTAGCTGAAGGTCCTAAGGTAATGAGTTTTTTATATTTTATTGTCTAATAACCAAAAAGTATTAATTCTCTAACAACAAACTTTACAGACTGTATAATATTAATAATGCTTTAATCTAGGATGCAGCCCTTTATAGTTATAGATATTTATAATGCTACACCCTTGTACACCAAAAAGTACTATTTGTTTCCATGGAAACACAAAAACTATTAAATCCGTGAAATTATACCACTGTTAATATTCTAATTTTATTTTCTTAATTAAATTAAATGTAAAATAATCAATTTGAGTGCTGTTACATTTTAGCCTGGATTAAGCTATGAACAATTAGATAATGTGTGAAAAATATTTTATTTCAGAATCAACTGAAAGGTCGTAAAAATCAAATAGAGAGAGTTTATTGTGGTCATCTGTTTCATAATGGTTGTTTAGATACGTACATGAAAACACCTCCATTTATAGGTAAATATTTATAATACTGCTGGGAGTCATGGCGACGGTCTTTATTACCTCAGTTGGTGAAGAAAACTAAACTTCAAACCCAATTTTATACCATATAGTTATAATCCTGGTTAAATGGTATGGTTATAATCCTGGTTAAATAGCTAGTATGGCTATAATCCTGGTTAAATGGTATGGTTATAATCCTGCTTACCATATCTCACTTTAGATCATAGTTGAATGAAAATAAAAAGTGTATTCTCTTATTTGACTGAGTCAGAAACGCAATGCTCCATATTGTACACATTGTCGTGCACTTAATAGAGCCGTAACAGACAGCTGGAATTTCATGGACGTGTTTTTAAAGACGTAGCTTATGTTTGTTTGTTTTTTTTTGTTTTTTTTCAGGAGATAAAAAAATGTCCTTCCTGTGATAAACGAATTTATCATGAAAAATGGAAAGTGTCAGCTGAAGTAATGGAGAATAGATGGGCACATAAACAAGCTAAACAAAGATATTGCTTATTGTACATCATCTTGGTTGTTATAATAATTATGTTTTATGGCCAGGGTTGACGTAGTTCAACTGGATTATATTGTTACCTATTACGTCTTGAATAGTTACGTATGGTCTCATTTGATAAAATTACTCGGTTCAATAGTTATTGTCCATTTTATCTGTTTATAATCAGTCTTTTTGTTGTACATCTCAAATTATTCCTCGTCAAATTTAAGTCAAAGAAGTGCCGACAGTCAGAAAAAGGACAATTACGTGACACTCTAATATTCCTATATAAAGGGTGCTAACTGTATTATATGTGTGTGTTATGTGGAAGCAGACGTTAAACACCAAGTAGTAGTAGTAGTAGTAGTATTATATGTGTGTGTGTGTTTCTTGTCTGCGATATCACCTCGGTGGAAGCGGACGTTAAATAAAGCTATTTCACACATATTATATGTGATCTGTGTCAAAGGACTTTTTAACTAACTTTTATTATATGAAAAGAACGAACCACACGGACATTTTTATCTGTAAATACTCCACGGATCCAGCTATGTGGTTTTTACTGCGAGAACTTCGCTTTTCCACATTAAACAGCAGATTGTTTTTCCCACAGGGTTTTTTCAATCGGCCGGGATGACATCAAACAGCTGGATCTCCTATTTTAACTTGTTTTCATTATGACAAAGTGAGAAGATGACCCGCCCTCTCTTCTCACGACAGTAATTTTAAAAATGTGTTTTAAAGTGATTTTACATATACAAGATTTTTTTATTATTTTAAAACTGTATTATAAAGTGGCTTTTACATATACAAGAACTTTTTATTATTTAGTGTTTTTACCTATCTTCAATATATTACTCATTCAGATGTAAATAATTTAATTAAATCAACCTGTCCATAATATCATGCCTTTATAACAACTACCGTATAATCACAACCTTTTAACTAATTAGAAAGGTGAGAATCGTGTCCGTGATGGAACTTGGTCATACATGTTAATGTTACAAATATCTTCATTAGTCGACAGAGTATGACGCCATTATCACCGGGTTAGCCAATGTGCGACGTCAAGGACGTTAAGGTTTTACGAACGTTATTTCCCACCACGCCGGACATTCATATTTAATATATTCTAGAATGATTCACTAAATGTATATTTTTGTTATTCATGTCATGACATAACCTCGAGTTATTGCCATGTTGCTTGTGGTCGACCTTGTCTATAATTTTGACATCTATTTCACAAATTATAAATAGTATTTATTAGTTAATAAACAAATGTAATATTGTTTTTAAATCATTTATATATCATGAAAAACCGACATCCATCTGTGTACATATTGGTGTGCATGTAAAAGAACCATTGACAATTGGAAATCGTTGAAGAGGTTCATGGAAAGGCCACTGTCTGGGCAAAATTCTCCTACCTTACATCCATTGCCCATAAAACCATAGAAATAAACCTTGCTAAATGAAAGTCAGCAGTCGGTTTACGTGCTTGCCACTGTATTCAAGTCTGGAGCTCGGTTTTTCATACCATCCTATCTACTTGTCAGATCAGGCTTAGTATTCTCGTTGGGAGAGAGAAATGGGGTTTAACGTCCACTCAACACAAACTAGGTCATTTCGGGACTAACATATGGTTTAATAGTTCGCTTGCGCGTAGGGGTCTTTAGCAGTGGGAGGAAACCGGAGTGCCCGGAGGAAACCCACGAGGCTGAGAAGGCGCCCCTATCTCCATGCCAAATACGCTCACACCATGGCTCGAAACCACAGCCGCAAGCTAGAGGTCGAAGCGCGGCACTCTAGGCCATCCCAACCCCCCTTGTATTCTCATTGTACAACTGTGGTTTTAGATAACGCTGGTACGAAATGTTTCATCCGAGAACCTTTGTTTAGGGCCTACTTATCAGGGTTCGATTCTAATGGGAAGGAACAGTGTCTGGTCATTCGGGTGGGACAAAAAACGCTGCTTTCCGGACAGAACAGTGCACCGCTAAACCTGATTTCATTTGAATTGGGCCAGGGGTTGGGTTTTATTTTAGTTATCTGTATTATTATAGGAAATACGTCCACACAACAGCCATGTCTTGACAGCTTCTTATCCGAAAGGAAAACAACTTTAATGTTGAACAAATTTGACAAGGATGACTTCAAGAAATCTGACCTTTATCCTGTTCGGAAAAAGAATATCCCAAAACTGAATATTTATAGGATTCGTCACCCCTTTATACAATAAATATCAGATGTGAAACAAATCCATTCAAAACCACAGCCTATGACTATGGGACGGAAGGTTATGGAATGCCGAGTATAGATTTTTTTTGTCCTCTAATGACATCAATGCTTTATAGCAAATATTCGAAAGAGAATCTGGTAAAACAGTGGTGCAGGACGCAGGGCCTGGCAAGGACAGTGTCTAGAGGTGTAAGATTGGGTGCCTGGTTGTTTAGTTGTTTGGATGGGATAAAAAAAAATCAAGGTCCCGTGTACAAATAGGTGGGCACGTAAAAGAACCCTTGACAATTGGATAGTGTTCGTCCTCTGATGACCCCATGGCAGGGCGGTTAGATGCAAACTGATCCCGCAGTGAATATTCGATGGCCGCTACAATCACTGATAAGCATGACATCGACGAGGCTTAATGAGTACGGCATATTAACTTTTTTACTCCGACAAATTAAATTTCCAAACATTTTTTGAGGTAAAAGATAATTAAATAAAGACGTTTGAAGTATTTGTAGTTTAAAAATATTTCCTATTTAGTGTAAATGGGTATTAAAATGAGTAAAATGCATCATTTTGCCCGAAGCAGTTAGGTGTTAAGTAAACATTGCACGAGCCGCTGAGCCAATGACTAACGGCGCGTTGTGGACAGTCGTCTGTTACAGAGATAATTCGTAAGTAATTCTCTGTGAAACAGATTGGGTTAGATGGTCAAACGCGTCCAGTGGCATGCTTTCGATTCCCCACTTGCACGTCACAAAGAGTAAGGTCACCTGTGTAACCTCGTTGGTTTTTTCTCTTAGTTTTCCGGTTTCCTCTCACTGATAAAGACCCATACGGGCAAACAAATTATTGATATAAAATTAAATCATATGTTAGTCCCGAAATGACCTTGTTTAAACCCCGTTTATCCCTCTCCCTCGCGCATGGGGGGGGGGGAGGCACGGGCAAAATGACTTCAGGCGGACAGGTAAAGTAAAAACAGAAATTATTAAATCTAGGTGGCAAACAAAAGTGCCCGAGCTGTAATAAAACACTAATTTTACACCAAATTTACCCCATGCTGGTCACAAACGGTGCCATCTTTAGTTTATTTTATCGCTGATAGATGGCTCTGTGATAGACTGGTGTAGGATCAACATATCAGCCCCCCCCCCCCCCAATGGAAGTAGGTGACTTTTATCTAATTGTATCAGGAAATCAAAAATGTGCCGTCTTCTGCTTTGGTCGGAAATGCTTCGAAAATGGGTTTGCGGTTGTCAATTTTCAAAATTTTCCTGGGGGTAGATCCCCCCACCATGCCCCCCTCGGATGCTAGGACGTTTTCTGCGCGTACTTGTGTGGGCCTTGGTCAATGACCTGGCAGGTGGGCCTTCTGTCCGCTAGTCCGGCACTGACTGTCATAAACACAGATAAGATAGGTGGAGCCTACCGCTGTCCTGGTATATGTCTTGCTTGTGGGACAGAGAAAATCTCTTTGTTGTAGTTTCTCCTCAATTTCAGAGAATCAGAAATTAGTCATGTTAGTGCAATGTCCTCTGTTTGGATTGGCCAAACATCCACACACTGTTGAAAGTTGATAAAATTGTTGATCAAGTTCACAGAATGTCAATGTTACATCTGAGAACGATAAGTAATTTACATTTTTGACATCCCCCTTTGTCTTCATTTCCTTCGCATGTGTGCATAGTGGCATAAAATGTGGGTCCCTGCCGCCACCCAGCGCAGCATGGTGACAACATATATTAGCCCCTCCCCTCCACCTAAACTCCCAATTTAGGAACCATAATTGAAAAAAAAGTGTATTGGATATGTCTAATAATGTGAAAATACATGTCTTGTTATAACTTGACATTTCTGGTAAAAAGAAAATTGCTATAAGAAGGATTAACTTAGGTGGCTGTCCTGAAACATCTAATCGTTTAATCCACGGAGCCCAGGTCGGCGAGGCTGGTCGTCGTGGGATGTGGACCTCAAACAACTTTAAAGTTATCCAACGGTTTTGCAGCCGAAATCTCACTCTATGCCAATCTGACTCCCAATCTTTAGATCTTCATTCACAAATAATAATTAATGCTCGAAAAATGTCACACAAAGCAGACAAAATGTTTTATTCCATTCGGTAGAAATTCGTGGAATTCAATAAACAGAAAAGTAAAATTAGTGTTCTATTTGATTTCGAGCGCTTTATTTTACCAGCTGGATTATTCCCATGACAACCACCCTGCTTCACTGGCTCATACGTCGCAACAGGCAACTAGGTCTCCCCCACCCCCCTCGGGGCTGGAAAAGTTTTGAAAGACAAATAGTCCATAACGTCATTTGGCGTATATTTGGGGTAACCTGGAGTCACTTTACTAAAACACATTGGTGGGAAAAGAGACCTAAAAAGGCAAAATATCGAAAAACATGGAGATTTGAGCGCCTAATGAGACGACAGCTTCATGTAATACAACCATCTAGTCTATATAATAAAGATTGTGTAACATAACTTATAACTCTTTTTATTAAACAGATGTTTTATTACTGCATCATAACATAGTTACATAATGTGGTTGGATCAGGAGATGTCTAACTAAAGATGTTCACCCTAGGTCTCAGAAAACCCAACTCGTCTCGTCTGAGGGCAGACTCCCATAGTCTGGGAGGGAAATGACTTCTCCCCAGGTCTCTCCAAGACTCCCCCCCCCTCTCCTCTGGTGTCTCTCGTGTTCTCGCCCTCGACTTCTCGCCGCGAAGAGTCGAGGTTCTGAAATGGCCGCAATAGGCTTCCATACTCACCTGTATTCCAGCACCCGGTTTCGAAATTAAGTTAGCAAACATATTCCTAGCACCAAAAAAAACTATATATTTATCACGATAATAATTGTTACATTTATATTAGAAAATAACATTTTAATATATATTAAAGAAATATTATATAATATACAAAACAAACAAAAAACCCCAACACTATTACCGTAAATACTAGGCTAGGCTGAGCACACAGAGGAAGGTACGTCCAATATCCATCATAAAGCATTCAAACCAGCTTTGGTGGCAAAATGTGTTTTTTTTTTATTTCACCGAATCACGGGATGAATAAACTACTTAAGTGCAAAATTTCAGAGGCCTCGTATGTTGCATTTTGAAATAGGGTTAGGGTAGGCTCACTGCGCACACTATAACTTGTAAGCTACCTGGTTACTCAAAGATCTCTATTTCACCAAATCGACAGAGGTACAAGTTATGAAAATGCCTAGTGTGCGATATTTGGGTATGTTTACTGTACTAGTATTTTGTTTTATCTATCGCGGAACATATTTTTCCCTCTACCATTCATGGAAATAATATCGTAAAAATTAACGTGCAAAGTATTGCTGCTGTTTTGGCTCGCACCACAGTAAATGAGCATCACCCACCTTGTACCACCCTGCCCCTCCCCCTTCATCGCTCACATTCATTGACACACACCTGTTATTATTACATACCTTTAGGTCTGTAGGTCTGTAGTCGCGAAAAATTACCAATAGTCCTATTAGCTTGGAAATAACAGATTCGTGTTCCGCGTCCCCCTAAAACCTCTGAAACAAAATATCAAACGTGTATATTGTTATAGGTTTTGAAAGAATACTTTCCACGCCAATCGCTGCCGCCATTCTGGATTTTGACTGCCATATTGGATCAACTGTTTGTGAGATGAATTGGAAACTATCATAAATGAGTCCATCGACCAACAATGTCATATAACACATGGGTTATTTTCATCAACAATGTTTATAAAGCCCAATTCAGACAATTTCTTGCTGCCCAAATGTTAAGAAAGCCACGTTGGCGCGTTAATCTGGATGTCACGTGTTCAGTCCCTGCGTTGGCCGAGAAAGTTCATCAGGATTTTCCGGCGTGGTTCCTCCTTGTCATTGGTACAGGACCGAGGACTTGGCAAGGGACAAGGTATAGTTGTTTGTTTGGGACTATAAACCAAGATCTCATGTACTCATTGGCGTGCACGTAAAAGATCCCATGGCGGTAGGAATTCGATATAAGAGTAGGTCGTAGTTCCGTTGTGATGGCAAAAATATTCCTCATAGCACACTGCAAGACATATGACCATCTTCATTGGTTCAGTCGGAACAGAACAGTAGGACGTTAAACACCATTGTATTTCATTTCGTTTGCCGCCATCTTGGATTTTCTGTTCTCCTGAACTTAGCCCGTCGTTTTCATAGATAGCAGACTACAAATATCTTCACTGGGTTCTCTTCTATCAGCAACTATCGTCAAACCTTGTTTCCCGAAAAATTGTCACGAATATGGGTTATATTTAAATTTTGCTTTGTTTTCTTCTCTAATAATATTCTAAAGATATCCCTCTATAATTCAGTAGAAACCTCGCCTCAAGTTCTCCTACACAAACCATTCCCTGGCTAATCTCTCATAAGTATATTAAATATCTGTCCAATAATCATAAAACAAACAAATGAACACAAAGTCTTCTTCAGATATCTCTTAACCGATTGAGTCATTCTTTCCAATATACCTCCCCATCAATGGACCTTCTCCACATTAGCTGATAGAACTGGATAACCTCTTCTAGCCGCGAATCGCTGGAAATAAACACATCTAGAACACCAATCAATATGAACGGCACGGGATGAACAACAGGTGAATAGATATAGCCACATCTCTGTTGTACCATTGGTCTTGACAAATAATGCGCCTGCAAAGTCTACTCCGACATCGGCGGATGGTAGCGATTCCTTTGAGGCCAGTAGTGGTGGCGTCGGTGGTGGTCGATACGTCTTACCTCCATATTTCCAACTGGTTACACATTGATAAATAAGATTTCTGACGTACTGTCTTCCACGAATTATCCAATACTTTAATCTCAGCTCAGGTTACACATGGATAAATGGCGATAATCCAGATAAAAAAGGGATTAAAACTAATAATATAGGAACAGATAGGTAGTATTCAACTATCGAAATGTATTTATAAAAGAAGGAATAGATAGGTATTATACAATTCTACCTCGTCATAGCCTATCTAACACGAGCTCAATTCAGCAGTCTTCAGTGTGCTTTTTGCTGGCTGGTCTTGCGGACGTACTTCTCGCGTCTTCTAGTGTTAGAATCTAACACGTGTTGAATTTTAGTAGTATTTAGTTTACCGAACTTAATAAGCCTAGGTAAACAACAAATTATTAACTTTTGTTGTTGAATTTCGAGGAATTCTCGATTAACATCGTGACTACAGTCAAATGGCTGAATCGAGGTCTCCGACGAAGATCGATAATCATAAAGTCAAACTATTTGTCAACAAAGTAGGAATTTCCGACTCGGAAATTTTGGATTCCTCAGAAGATGACAAGAGGAAATGATTAACTTTGGTTGAACCACCATTACCATGTACGTCTAAAGGTTATGCAGTAGAATAGGCCGAGCAAAGCTCGACTGGAATTCAGAAAATGGCTAACATTGAGGCCAGCAAAACTGACATTGCCATATTTCTGAAAGGAATGAACGAGGCGTTTACGAAATAAAATGACCTTTCCTTCATCGCCGAACCCTAAGAAACGCACACCTGTAGCTACAATTACTAGTCATACCTGTCCTGATTCTGAAGATGAAAATGAGTTTCTTCGAGCAATGACTCAACGAGCAAAATGCCCAAAAATCCATGATATTTCCGACTAGGAAAATGACACGGTCGGGAAGAGAACTAGTAATAAGTTTGATAGTTTTTCGATAATGACTATGATCACGAAGAATTCGAAGATACTGGTAATACCGAATCGAAAGTAAAGGAGAAATTGGCTGTATTTGTGAATAAGAGATTTGACACAAAGATGGTTTTCTCAAAATTGAAGGTAAATGCGGAAAAATAGGTACAAGTCATTCTCAATTACGTAATTCGTTAACAAGATAAATCTGGGAATTCTATATTTCACATGGAATTTGGTTGTCAGGCAGCTCGTGTCCCTGGTGTGGAGAATACTATTGCTAACAGGGAATCTCGGGTTGATCATCGAGAAAAAGAATGGAAACTTAACAGTGTTTTGTTGCAAAGTGCACTGGAGACGCTCCAGGTATTAATCTATTTGTATCACGCATAAAAACACAATTTGACAGATATGAAGCTAACAGACCAGCCATGAATGCAATGGCCATTGATGCATTTTCATTAGAATGGAAGAGATACAGTGATTGTAATAGCTCCTTTCTGGGCAAAGGTTTGGTTTCCAGTGTTATTGAGATTACTGATAATCTAGAGTTATTACCAAAGGGGAGGAAACACTTGCATCTATTACAGGAACCAGACTTACCCCATCCAGTGTACAAGAAACTTCTACTACTGGCGTGTCACTGATCCGGAAAGCCCTTTTTAGGGAAAGTTTTCAGGAACAGCTTCGAAACTCGTCGCCGGCAGTTGGCGATCTAGTACGCACAAACAATACCAGACCAGACATATCTCAAGAAATGGGAACAATATTGTGTGTTTCGGGAAATTAATCCCTTTACTCTGTTATTAGAAGATGGCGTAAATTTTTTGTCTGAACTTTATGATCAAGGATTAGGCTACAGTTGTATTAATACAGCTCATTTGTCTTGTGTTACAACTTTTGATAATGGTAAATCATTTGGAGAACATTATATTGTGAACAGATTTATGAAAGAAGATAATATTCTAATGTTTTTACAATCATTGGCACCTTGTGATAAATTATCTCACCGAGATTTAACATTAAAAACAGTCATTTTATTAGCTTTACTTACAGGACAAAGGTGTCAAACTATTCATTGTCAAGATATTGAACATAAAACAGTCATGTTGTTAGCTTTACTTACAGGACAAAGGTGTCAAGCTATTCATTGTCAAGATATTGAACATAAAACTGTCATGTTATTAGCTTTACTTACAGTACAAAGATGTCAAGCTATTCATTGTCTAGATAATGAACATAAAACAGTCATGTTATTATTAGCTTTACTTACAGTACAAAGGTGTCAAACTATTCATTGTCTAGATATTGAACATCTGAAATTATCCGATTCGAAATGTGTCTTTTAGGTGATTCATTTACATCAACAGTCCAAACATGGAATTCATTTACAACCTATTACTTTGAAAGTATATGATCCATATATATTCAGATTACTTCCAATCTTCGTGGCGAATGTGTTCAATTGTTTGTTGGTTTTAATAAACCATTTACAGATGTTTCAAAAGATACAATCAGTAGATGGATTAAATGTGTAGTCGGTAAATCTGGTGTAGATAAAGACATTTTCCAAACACATAATACACGTGATGCAAGTACATCCCGTGCAAAAATACGTGGTTTATCTTTAAACTGTATTATGAAAGCAGCTGGTTGGTTTCTAAATATTACAATAAATACATTGAAATATGATTTGTTGGTGATATTGTAACATGAGAACAGGATTGATATATTTATAAAAAATGTACATTTGTTACTTTTGTTATTAAACAAACAAATGATGTATTTGTTACTGATTTTACGTTCATGAACACCTGCTTTAAACTCTCACGTGACTATGACGTCATACTATGACGAGGTAGAATTGGATAAATAAACGAGCCTTTACCGTTAGGAAAGTGAAGTTTGATTGTAATTCTACCGAGTAGAAAGGAGTAGTCATTACCCACACCTAATTATTGATCCCTCCTGTAATTATATCACTGCACATATAGTGTAATCAGTTATATACTTGCAAGAAATGTCAGACTTGGTATATGTATGTATGTATGATATAGTTATCTCCCTTAATGGGTAGGTAAAACCATCCTATTGAGTGTTAATGGGGAGGTAAAATCATCCTATTGAGTGTTAATGGGTAGGTATAATCATCCTATTGAGTGTTAATGGGTAGGTATAGCCATCCTATTGAGTGTTAATGGGTAGGTATAATCATCCTATTGAGTGTTAATGGGTAGGTAAAATCATCCTATTGAGTGTTAATGGGTAGGTAAAACCATCCTATTGAGTGTTAATGGGTAGGTAAAATCATCCTATTGAGTGTTAATGGGTAGGTAAAATAAGTAAAAAGCACCATTCTGTCCGAACCAGTAACGTCTTTTGTAAACAATACACGCGCCATTGGGCGAATGTGATGTGACGTCACGTGTTGAAAGCAGTCATCGTATACAGAGATATTAGAAACATTTGTATGTTATCCTTCAAGTGAACATATTATTATAATTACCAGTTTGTAGTTATAACATTTGTGATTTAGCCTAAATTATATGTTTACAACCCAAAGTTCTCGGTTCCGGTCGATATTAGCACGAATCAGACACTAACATCTGGATTATGGCCCGTGATTGAAGATTAATCGTTTTTTTAGCCATCTTCCATGGCAACCGCTTGTTTTAACGATTCGAAGATATTTAACATCAACTCCCACAACCCGAACCCTCGGGCCTCATCTATGTTTATAAAATATGGGGTAACATGGTGTTGGGTGGACGAACAATTAAACATGTGCACATTAGACTACCGAGTCTGTCCAACCTCGTTGGTTTTATTCCCATCCTCCAACTCGGCTACATTGCGCCAAACACATGGTAAATTGAACGAGACAAGTTGAACCAATGAAGATGTATTTCAGGGCAGATTATTATATTCTACAACGACCATACATATATAAGCACAGATCCTGCAGGACCTAAGAGAATTAGACAGAATATTTCTTCTTGGCAAAAAACATGATTAGCAACCGTATACTGTAATAGGGATATGATTCGTGCATTTATTCATTCGTTTCTTTATTATTTCATTCATTCATTTAATGTCAAATGTGTTGTTTTAATAACTTATTTACATTTCAATAGATATCTTTTAATACCAATTACACCTGAAGTCATTAATCTTGTAACTTGGTAACCGATGGTGGACAGCCAACTCATTAACTGTTTAGACAGTATAACTTAATCCTTATAACATGTATTTCTATTATATGTAATTTTTGTCTTCATTGTTTTATTGTTACCTACGTTCGTTAATTGTGTATATTTAATTTAATCCTTAGATACAAGCTTCCTTAAATACTGAATTGTACATTCATTCAAGATTCTAGGTTTCATCCCGTTTCCAGGACAGTCACTCTGCCTGTCGGACGTGCTGTTCTGTATATATGATATTAAATGTTTTACCGGTAATAAATAGTCTCAAGGATAGTTCCAGTCTTTAGTTATTATCGAAGATCTACACTGTTACAGTTTGGTGGGGTGCTTTGCGAGGCAAGATCTTGGAACCTCTTTCAAGTGAGTAACCCAAAGAAAAATCAGATATGGAAGATAAAGTGATACCTGATGAATTGGCGGAAATAATGAAAGTTATGAAGATCAACTCAAAGGCTAACCAATGGAGGATAGACCATAAAGGTAGTAACACGTCCATTGTTTTAACATGGTGCAGTTATCATCATAATACAGATATCGCAAATAGAAAATCTAATAACAAGCAGACCAGGGATTTTCTAAGGGGTCAGCGCTTTAAGGAGATGATTGCTGGAAAACAATTTTGCGGATCCGCTATGAATTCAATTTCAACAAAGGCCGACATCGCAATTCAGACCAGCAAAACATCGTCAACCAAAACTAGTGACTACCAAACAGATTGTTTTGGACGTTTGGATAAAAGTGTAATGGCTATTCCGGTCACAAATACACAGAGTGTCCAAACTAATGACCAAAAGCCCCCTACCGATTTCGTCAAACCGGATGTTATGATAGCTTCATCGCCACAGATCAAAGAAACAGAAAAGGTGTTAAAAAGGCGTGTTAAGAAGGGACAGCTTGAATATTTAATCCGATGTAAGAATCAACCTGCAACCAAAAATTTGTGGGTTAAAGAAGACAAGCTGGACTAAACTGTATAACTGTATAAAGCAATACCCACAATGATTTGTGACGAAAACTAGGATTATGAAGTAGCTTGCATTATTCTACTACCACAAAATGGTAATTGTCCCGACCTAATAGCTGACGCATTATACTTCTGTATAGGAGAAAGTGTGATTGATTCACTTCAGACATCATTCGGAGTTCAGGGGAACGTCATACCCACATCCTCCTCTGGTAAGAGGTCAGGGATACAGACGTCATTAGGAGATCGTAGAGAAAACATCATTAGGAGATCAGGGGCACATCATACTCATGGCCGCCCCGGTTTGGAGACTAGGGTAGACAAAATGTAGCTTGTTTAAACGGATGTTAAACCCAGGCCGTGGATATTTTAATAACCCCTAACGTACTATCATAGATATCATAGTTTCCTGTATTTAACCTGTGTAGTTTTCTGTATTCGAGATATAAATATAATAACAAGCTTAATTGATCATTGGAAAAAGTCAAAGAAAATCCTAGTCGATAGTGTCACCCTAGTATCACAGGTCGTATCACAACGTAGAAATAATCCATAATTCATCTATTTAAAATGGTCGGAGTGTCACAAGGAAACATGAATAACGTGACATTAAAATAAAACCAAGTACATTCATCCACTAGACAAAATTCCTAAGTCCTAAAAATAGTGCAATCAGCAAATGGACTGTTCACCATGTACAAAATATACAATGTGCAGTGGTAACTGATGTCCGGAAGAGTCTTATACAACACGTCTTCTCATAATATAACTAGTGGCAACACAACAGTAATTTCATATTTTGTGTTGTACTTTTGTGTTCTTATGTGAAACAATTTATTTATAAGATACTCATTAATCCTGACTATCTAACTGACCATCCCTTTACAGTATTACAATTAAAGATTTCCAAATTTGAGAAAGATAAAGGGTTTTGGTGCTTTAATGGTTCTCTACTGAAAGATCATGAATATGTTCTCAAAGTAAAAGACGTAATAACTGAAACAACACATGCTTGCTCTCCGTACAACCGAACCCACTTAAACTTCATTGATTCTAATGAACAACCGAACCCACTTAAACTTCATTGATTCTAGTGAACATAAGGCCAATGATAATTCCCTATTGTTCTGCAAAAAAGGGCTAAGAGAAAAAGATAAACAAAGTATAACAAATAAAATAAATATGCTAGAAGATTACTATCAATTTTCAGATTCAAAAGATTTCATGCCCATAAGCCTAGAGAAATTTACATCGTCAGGAGCTGAACTCGTAAAAAAAACTAATAAATGAAACTAATAATCAATTTTGGAAAGAAATGCCCTAAACAAATCCAAACTATCATGGGTGAAAAAGTTATTTCAAAGGATTTTTATCAATTGTTTGTTCCTCAACTTCATAAAAAACCAAAAAGCGAAATAAAATGGGAATCAATCCTATTTGATGAAAATATAGGTGATTTTTGGCAAAATATCAATTCCTTAGCTTCTAAAATAACCAAAGACACTAAACTTATATGGTTACAATATACATGTAGGATTATCCATAGGATTCTGAGTACCAATCAATATCTAAAATAAAGGTATACAAGAAAATGACCCCCCATCCAAGCATTGTGTGAAGGATGGGGGGGCATTATTGAAGGGAAGCCGGAGGCTTAGCATGTATATTCAGCATACTATTCTAGTATCGCCAGAGTTATCGCTCTTCAAAGTGGAGGTAAAAACAGTCATATCACATGACCAAACACTTGTATTTATTCAACAATAATCCAGGAAAGCAATCATTATTTAAAGATACCCCACTTGTTGTCTTTTCCAAAAATAGGGAGGGAGCATGTGTGGGTGGGAATATACATGCTAAGCCTTCAGCTTCACTTCAATAATGCCCCCCATCCTTCACACAATGCTTGGATGGGGGGTCATTATTTCCCGTAAAGCCTTCGGCTTTTCATGTATATTCAGCACCTTTAAAGAAAGACAACAACACTACCACTAAAACATTTTATTTACATTGCTGTGATGGTACTAATTATTTATCGCCAAATACAGCCCTAGAATAATCTGATGTGTTCTGTTCAACATCCCTCAAATAAAATTTCTTAAAGTTTTTCGAAGATGCCCAATCGGCCGTTCTCAGAATTTCCTGTAAAGTACAACCATGCATAAAAGCAGCAGACACTGATGCAGATCTAAATGAATGGGCCTTAAATTTATCATCAATACCAGATGCAGCTAAGACATCTTTCAACCACCTAGCAACAGTACTAGTTGTAACAGCCTTATATGTACAGTGTGAAATCAAAAGCTGGTCTGACAAACGATTACTCTCAGTTTTACTTACATAAAACAATAAAGTGTGCATAACACACAAACTCTCATTTTCAAAATGAGACAGAACCATCTTGAATTTAGTGTCTCGACGGGTTTTCAACAAATTGGTAAACATAAATTCAACTTTACCTTTAAGAATATTCATGTTAGAAAGTTTCAATGCTACAAGAGTTTGTGCTCTTGGGGCATTAGATAGAGCTAATAAAGCCACAAGTTTATAGGTTAATAACTTTAAACCCAAACTTTCAAGAGGCATTAAAGCCGACAAATATCTCAATACTACGGAACCATCCCATGTACAATCATATTTCGGCGTAGGTGGACATTTATTAAAAACCCCCTTCATAAATCTAGCTATAAACCTGGGGTTTGTACACCAAGAGTTATTGAATAATTTGAGTGTTTGAATCAACATACATTTATGTGTATTAATCACACTATGCGATTTCCCATTTTCTAAAAGTAAATCAAGATAGGCAAGCATATCTACTTCAGATATACGAATGGGATTATAGTCCCTAGATTTACACCAAATAACCCATTTTTGCCAGGCCAAGTCATATTGTTTGTTGGTTCCTGTACGCCAAGAGTTGATGATAAATTGGATAACTGACTCTGAAACACCTTGCATCTTAAGTAATTTCCAGATACAGTCACTGCGGCTAAAGACATTGACTTGCCTAGAGGATGAATTTCCTGACTGCGTGGCATTACTAGAAGGTCCTTGTGTCGTGGTAGTGGTAACCTAATTGGAAAAGAAATTAAACACAACATTATTGAAGGAAACCACGGCTGAGAAGGCCAGTGTGGTATGATAATAATTGCTTTTTCTACTTTATCAGATATAACTTTGTTAATTACCCTACCTATTACTGAAAAAGGTGGGAATATATCTGGATTTAAATCACTCCATGTGAATGAAAAAGCATCATTCTTATAAGCACCTGGTTCAGGAAGCCAAGAAACAAAGACATCTATTTGAAAATTGAGTCTTGACGCAAACAAGTCTATGTCTGGATGAAAACATTGATCACAAATTCTGTAAAAAATCTGAGTTTTCAACATCCATTCAGTAGAATCAGAATAATTTCTTGAATGAAAATCAGCTTGGAGATTAAATTTTCCAGGTATAAACTTAGCAGATATAAAAATATTCCTATTAATACACCAATTCCAAACATCTTTAGCTAATTCATCCAATTGAATTGACTTCATGCCACCAAAATTATTTATATAAGAGATTGCAGAGGTATTGTCTGAATAAATCTCAATATGAATATTCCTGCAATTCGAAAAAAGGGCTTGTAACCCATAAAATATGGCTAATAATACCAAATAATTTATGTTGTTCTTTGATTCAGCAAGTGACCATCTACCGCCAAAAACAATATCAGATTTTGAGTCATGAATACCCCAGCAATGGGAAGACGCATCTGTTGTAATAGAGACATGTAGATCTCCTTGTCTAATTGTCTTGCCATTTTTAATTTCAGTGTTATTCAGCCACCAACAAATGTCATTGATACCTAGATCAGACAATAGTACAGTATTATCATAATTCATATTACATCCAAGTCCTCTTATTTTATCTCTTTCTAAACCTCTATAATGTAACACTGCTTCTTGTACTGCATAAAATGCATTAATTATTAAACCAATAAAAGAAGCCAGAATTCTAACAGAAATGTGATAGTTTTTAGACTTGATGAAATTAGCATATTTCAAAATCTTTTTAATCTTATCCGCAGTCAGGAAGACTTTAAATTTCACTGAATCAATATTGACCCAAAGAAAACAATAGTCTTTTTTGGTACTAGACTTGATTTACCAGTATTAATTATATACCCTAAAGAGCATAATTTATTTTTGATCACTATTGTATCTTTAGAACATTGCTGTTCATCTTGATTCATTATAAGAGAATCGTCAATATAATATGTACACCGAATACCTTGATAACGGAACCAAGTATATACTGGTCTCAAAATTTTGGTAAAGACCCGAGGAGCTGAAGACAATCCAAACGGTAGACAGACAAACTGATAGAGTATGTTGTTCCAAACAAATTTTAAAAATTTCTGATAATCCTTATGTATAGCAATACTAAAATATGCATCTTTAAGATCTATTGAAGTAAAAAAGTCTCCTTTTTGCAATGTATCAAGTACAATCTGAAAAGTTTCTTGTTTAAAATGTTCGTACAGAACAAACTCATTTAATGGCTTTAAGTTTATAACAGGACGGAATTTACCATTAGGCTTCGGAACAATAAATAAATTGGACACAAACTGATCTTTTTCCCAAACAGATGGAATGATAGCCCCTTTAGATAGAAGTTCATTAACTTCATTATCAATGATCAATCTAAATTCATCTGAAAAATTAATAACATTAGGCAAACACAATTGAATAGCTTTATTCATAAATTCAATCTTATATCCACATATAACATCCAAAATCCATGGATCGTTTGTCAGTTTATGCCATACATCAAAATGGAATTTCAAATTCCCTACATTAGAGATATTCAACTCACATTGTTTTGAGGATTGGATACACCTAAAAAAAAACCGGCGACCTCTTCTTGCGCCCCTGTAATTGGTATATGGTTGGAATCTATTACTTGTATTATATCGCCATTGACCCCTGTCTCGGAGGGCCTGACCACCGCGGGAGAACCTCCTTTTACCTCGGAAAGATTGATTGAGGTTTTCTCTATTGTTTGTGACAGAGAATCCTGTATCACATTTTCGAATTTCTTTAGAAATATCATCTCCAAACAAGTAACTTGTTATAGGCGTGTTTATATTACATATGTTATAATATTTCTTTTTAAGACTAGGACGAATGAGATAACGACGCCTCAGGGACAAGTGGTATTGAACTTGACTAATTAGGGTAATTGAATCAGAAATCAATCTCTTTGCAGTGTCATTACCTGCAATTTGATTTTTTAGAAGTTCGGCCAATTTTACTATTGGAACAATACCAGTAGCAACTAGTTGCTGTATTTCCCCGAAACTTTTATCATATGAATGGCTTTTTGCATCTATCTCGTTCCATATCTCATGGTTGACTAAAGGTGGCGCTAGCATTCCACAATTGCCAGATTTTATAAGTATCAATGATATCATCAGTTGAACACTGCGACGTGCACGCCGTATTAATTAAATCAGCTAAAGACTGGGGAATGTTTTCGCCTGTTTGTGGAGTTTTTAGCTTAGGTAATGGCCAAAAATCATCAGATTCACGGGGTTCATTATTATTTGTTGTATCAAACAAAGCACCACTAATTCTCCCACTGACAGATACAGGACTATTGTCAACTTCTTCCTTTAAATTAGGCATATTTGAGACGTTCTCATATTCATCGAATGCAAATTCATCATCTTCTAAAACAAAGTCATTATTCACCTGTGAATCGACCAAACCCAATTTACATTTTAATGCAGCTATATCTGCCTCAGACAAATTATCCCAATCAATCAAATTTGGTGTATTTTTAGCCGTGTAAACAGGTCTCACCTGTGACGTCGTGTCTGAGTGCGTTTGTACCTTCGTACATGTCGGTTCAGTATTAGTATTTACAATCTGAACCACAGATTTTACTTTACCTGCTTTTCTACCCCTGGCTTTATTAGATTTAGAAGGTATATTTTTCGATACCTCAGCAGGTGGTAAAAAACCAAACAACTCAGAATCTGCTTCTGGGTCGGTAATAGACAGGACATCGTCCATATCGGTAGCCATATTTATAAGAATTGAACAACGTTCAACCAATAAAAGATGAGTGAAAACTCAAAAGTATGGAGCTAACGTCCACACTGGCTAAAAGTAAACACAAAATAGAAAAATAGCGATAAATCAAGAAATCTACAGGATCTTACTATCCATGCGATCGCTAGAATAATAATGATTGCTTACCTAGATTATTGTTGAATAAATACAAGTGTTTGGTCATGTGATATGACTGTTTTTACCTCCACTTTGAAGAGCGATAACTCTTGCAATACTAGAATAGTATGCTGAATATACATGAAAAGCCGAAGGCTTTACGGGAAATAATGACAAATGTACAGTTTGTAGAAACTTGGTAGAAACCATCACTCGCATTTTTGTCGAGTGTGAAAAAATTGAAAACATATCGAAAAATTTTCTTAACTGGTTTAATTCGATCATGAATTCTGACCTAACCTTATCTCCAGTGGATATAATATTCGGGAAATTTAAACCATATAATATGCAAATTAACATACTCTTGTTAATCATAAAAAACTACATTTATAGAAATAAACTATTAAACCAAATAGTATCCCTGGACGGTATCTTAATAGAAATAAGATACCACCTAAAACTCGAAGAATACAAATAGAAAATAAATTTAAATTATGAGATATATATAGATAAATAGGGCGATACGAAGCTTTGTTTGCTGAATGATCGCTATTAGATGACCCAGGCCAGTTATATTGTGGGTGGGTCAGGGGTGAAGATGATCATTTATTAGGGTGCCCCACGTGCCTACTGAAAAGTTGTTCTTGACACGTAGATCATGCACGCTTTAGTTGAATGACTAACTACACTCGGCAAATCTCGGCAGATTCCGTAAACTACATCTAGCCTCGGCTGTATGACAGTAAGTGATATGTACCTACGCCCATACATTTGCGATGCGGCTACCGGTTTACTTTACCAGGAAAACTTGACGCTTTTACACAAATTGGGAACCTATTCGGCTAGCGACCTATTCGACCGATCGAGCTGCAACTTGTTCGTTGAAAACCTATTTAGAATAAAGACAACAGTCGCCTTAAATCATCTATTTATAAACCAATAAAATCCAACGTTATGTCTATCAAATGAAAGTAGAATATATTATTTTTTATCCATTCCTTTAGCGCAGAATAGAAGTGTAATTTCTTCATTATCTTACAGCTGGATCGGTCGAATAGGTCGCTAGCCAAATAGGTCGCCAACTTGTGTTCGGAATGGGCGCAGCCTTGTTTCATCCAGGACCTTTAAAGTAGTTCCAATATGGCGGAATTCATCATACAGCCGAGTTTAGATTGTCCGAAATCTTCCGAGGTTTGCCGAGTGTGACTAACTACTGATTTCTGACAGTCTCGCACACTCGCTGAGGCTATAAATAGCAACAGCATGCGGAAATGTTCAAAACACCAAAAACTACTACAGTCGTAAAAAATCTATTGTTGACGATACTGAACAGCAATAATATTTGACTTTTTGGTTATTACGGCATCTTTAGAAATTACGCTCGTTTTATTTTTTAAATTGCCTTATAATTAACTGTATCATTAGAAGCTGCATATTTTGCTTTAGTACAAATAATATCTCTGACTCACACCCATAAAGCCAGAATATGATACTAACAGTAGTTTCATTTTACTTTTACAAGGTTCTTAAAATATTGTTGAGTTGTCTGATGTGTGTGTTTCTAAATTCAATTTCTTGTTCCATGTTTCGCAAAAAAGTAGTCTTGCTTATCCCGACCTGTCAATTAGACGTAGAATGATCGGTAGACTGGTTAAGCGACACTAATTTCAAAACAAGGGCGCGTAACCTATCTTTTACTCAAAAGTGTCTGGATGTTATGGACGCCACTCCAAACCATTTTTCAGTATTATTTACGTATGGTTAAAATGGTCATAGCTTATTAAGTACAACATGGTCGTTTATTTAGTGACTATAAATGTGTGAAACAGATTTAAGGCTTGGTAAATATATTAGTATTGTGGTGTAATTGTCGAGATATTTGGAGATATTCATTTGGGTGGGGCACCCTACATTTATAAGGGTTTTTTTGGTTTTTATTGATTTGTTTCCCCATCTAAGTAATACACGGCTGTAATTTGGCTATGTACTCGAAAAAAATTGAATATGTCACAGCCCCATCTATCCTACTTCTGCTTTTTGTACATCTATACTGCTTCTGCTTTTTGTAAAGTGCTGACCACAGGGCCCCATCCCTGGCAGTACTCCTAACAGAGAGAGAGAAAAATGGGGTTTAACTTCCACTGGAAACAAACTAGGTCATTTTGGGACTAACACATGGTTTCATTTTATTTCAATAATTCGCTTGCGCGTAGGGGACTTTAGCAGTGGGAGGAAACCGGAGGAAACCCACGAGGCTGAGAAGGCGCCCCTATCTCCATGCCACATACACTCACGCCAGGGATCGAAACCAAAGCCAAAAGCCAGAGGTGACCGGCCAGTTCGAAGCGCCGCAGTCTAGACCACTAGGCCATCTCATTCCCCCTGTACTCCTAACAAATCTGTGTGGGAAAATAAAAATATATATATACTCTTCAACAAAAGAAACGCACAGCCCACTTTTCGTCATTTTTTTTTATGTGAACGAGTTCGTTGTTTCCATAAACAATCAGTTGCACAGGTAAACACTCAACGAACCAACTGAAGTCACATCTGAACGAAGACCAACGCAACAACGTTATTGGTCGACTAAAAGCAGGTGAATCCCAGACAGATGTAGCCAGGCTGCTGAATGTTTCCCTGGAGTTTATCGCCAGGTACCGACAGCGAAGTTCAACACGTGACCGCCCAAGCTCAGGCCAAACAAGAGTGACCCCACCTGTCCTGAACGTCACTTCCGGTTACGTCTTTGGCGGAAACGATTCCCAACAGCTACCTCTACTGTAGCAGCAATTCCCGGACGACGTATAATCTAAGACCAGAGAGTCTGTAAACGCCTACGTGAAACTGGATTACGAGCCAGACGTCCCCGTTAGAGCTGCTGATTAGAAGGACGTCAACACCGTGAAATCCATCTTAAGTAGGTTCAGCGACGTGTCGCGGTTCCTGTTGTAACGAGGCGAATGGTAGAGCGAGGGTATCAAACTGATCCCGCAGTGAATATTCGCTTGGCCGATACAATCACTGATAAGCATGACATCGACGAGGCTTAATGAGTACGGCATATTAACTTTTTTACTCCGACAAATTAAATTCTCAAACATTCTTTTGAGGTAAAAGAAAAATAAATAAAGGCGTTTGAAGTATTTGTAGTTAAAAAATATTTCCTATTTAGTGTAAATGATTATTAAAATGAGTAAAATGCATCATTTTGCCCGAAGCAGTTGGTGTTAAGTAAACAATGCACGAGCCGTTGAGCCAATGACTACGAGGCGTGCAAGTCAAACGCACGTGTTTTAGACACCCATCCGTTACAGGGATAATTCGTTAGTAATTCTCTGTGGAACAGGTTGCGAGGGTATACCGACGACGAAATGTCACAATGCGTTTCTTGTTTGGGCGAGTTTATATTTAGAAACCTGAAATTACATTCTGATATG
Organism: Patella depressa; assembly: GCA_948474765.1. NCBI lineage: Eukaryota > Metazoa > Mollusca > Gastropoda > Patellidae > Patella > Patella depressa. The sequence goes on along the minus strand of OX419718.1, from coordinate 70,174,493 downwards.
TTTACGACGTCATTACATTGTGATGTAAATATAGGAGAACGCTACATCGGAGACGGTCCTACGCAAATTGTGACGTCATATGTGAATTGTGGGTTAGGGTAAGGGTTAGGCTTGATCATGGGTTAGGGTTAGGGCTAGCCCTGTTTATATCTCGGGACTTTGACCAAATCTACAGGTCCTAGCCCTTACCCTAACCCTAACTCACAATCTATATATGACGTCATATGTGCTAAAATGCGTAGGACCGTCGCCGATCTAGCGTTCTCCGTAAATATAACGTCATTACATTCTGATGTAAATATGACGTCATTACATTCTGATGTAAATAAGACGTCATTACACGCCTATTTTCAACTGCCAGCTCTTTATCTAAATCTTACATAATTTAATCAGTAGAAATTGTTAATCGTCTGATAATTATGGCGAACATTGCTTCGTGAATATTCTGGTCTGTTTATTTACGACTTATTTACATAACAACAACTAACTTCCACTCGACGATGATAAAGCATGGACAAAAGACGTGTGACGCCTTGTGTAGGGAAATCCCCTGTTTTTCACGATCGTACAGCGGATTGGATAATATAATATTATTCATAACTTGTTATTAATACAGCTATACAAGTAGTACAATGACTGGCGACTCTCTGTTTTATTTGAATAGACATTTAACGTAATATGCCGCGTCATATTTTATTGTAGAGTAAACGCATTTTTTCACACTAACTATTTGATATTCTATATTTCTATATGCCAAAGTTTGCATCCGAAAAACGGAACACCTTCAGACTAGTTATAAGCAACAAACAAAAAGGAAATGTTTTGACGACACGGGGGTTAAAAAAAAGTTTTTTTTACAACTGAAGCACCAAAAACACAGTTTACTTGACAAATGAACAAAATGAAATGAAATACCTAAGAATAACGAAACAAGTTCTGTCTAGTTATTCAAGCCCGATCCACACAAAACGACTTGTTTTATGTCAGATAGGTGAAAGAAGTTTGTTGGTGAGACATCAATTAAATACAGACAATAGTTTACTTGACATCTTTATTAACCATGTCTCTTTAGTCGTTATTCAAAATATGAATTCGGAATAGCGAAACATACACCCAGTCTCCGAGGTACCATGTACATATTGACTTGCACTTAAAAGAACAATTGACTATTGGAATTGTAGCGTCGCTGTCTGGGCAGAATTATCCCGTATCACACACTCCATAGCATAATAATACCTGTTCTCATTTACCCTGTCTCGTTATTCATTATTTCAATCCTAATAACCATACACGTGTTGTTTCGTTATTCATCCTGTAACTAAATAAAAAGTGACCAAATTAAATATTATAATGATTCTAAAGGCAAATTTTGTTGTCCATAAACAAATAAATTACAATGTTGTATAAATACATATTTTATGTGCATTCCGAATAACTAGACAAACTTGATAGTAAAATATATAATTCATCTATAATTAATATTAGCTTGTGGCCTGCCTAAGGATTTAGATTTTTATAGTTATCCATGGCCGTGTAAATTTCTAGTGAATTTGTTAAAGGTCAACAAGTGATTATCAATTATTATGATACTGGGAGGAAATGCGTCAAACTGGGCATAGAAATTACAAGTCTTTCATATATTCAATAATATGTTAATATCTGTAACCTTTACACGCCATGTTTCCGCTGTTTATGAATCATCACCAACAATATTCATCATTATACAACAGTCATGTTATATTACTAGTGTGTCGCCTCATTTCAACTGTAAATTACGAAAAGTAGCAATTAGCTACAATATAGAGATTTTAAAACGTGTAGCTGTAATATTCAGGTGAAAACAATTAGCCGTAATGTACAGATTAAAACAATTAGCCGTAATATGCGGGTTAAAACAATTGGCCGTAACATACTGGTTAAAACAACTAACTATAACATACTGGTTACAACAATTAGCCGTGATATACTGGTTAAAACAATTAGCCGTGATATACTGGTTAAAACAATTGGACGTAACATACTGGTTAAAACAATTAGCCGTAACATACTATAGTTACAACAATTCGGCGTAACATACTGGTTAAACCAATAAGTAACATACAATTGTTCAAACAATTAGCCGTGATATACCGGTTAAAACAATTAGCCGCAATATACTGGTTAAAACAATTAGCCCCATAAAACGTTAACCATATAACTAAAGTAAAATACACCGTTTTAAAAAGTTATTAGTGTTGGCATATTTGTTGTAATATCACGCTATGTTATCTGGAATTTTCAGGTCATACATTTCACAGTGAACTATAATCCCCGGGAATTCCCGATTCAAAGTAAATAGTAAATGAAATAAAATGAATTTACGTTAAACGTCCTACTAAAGTAATGTGTATTCCCAGGGAAAATTTAATGCTGTAAACATGTTGAATAAAACATTAGTGAACTTTGATGTTAAGTTTGAGGTCAGCTTCATTTGTCACAATGATGTGAGCATAGTAAAAGAGATCACACTAAACCATCATAAAGACACCCCCCCCCCCGACTGCTTGCCCGTAAATCAACGAATTAAATACAAAATAAAGTTACTGGCGTTTAAAGTACTCAATAATCAAGCGCCACAATCTGCTCACTCCATACAAATCCAGTAGAACTTTAAGATCACAGAACACGTCGTTATTACATGTAGTCAAACTTCAACAGACGAGACGATCTTGTCATTTTGAAGTACATGTTCAAAGAATCAATACCCTAGTTAGGGGGACCCTAAAGGCAGACAAAAGGGCCCCCACGCTTGACAAAAGGGCCCCTCTGGCCAAGGGAAAGGGCCCTCGTTTCTGAGTCAATCGTTTCTATACACTGTTACTGTCGAATCCATTAGTGAATGAAAATGCAGTCATTGTATTGGCATAAAAATCATCAATCAAGATGAACCTAAGTTATCTTGTCCCAAAGTATCAACCAATCAAATTGCTTATCTCTGCCTAACCTAAGCAGAAAATGCTCATCTTCGAACTCCATCAAGGCATTGACCTAATAAGCATATACACCAAGTTTGAACATTTTAACTCAATTAAAAAGGAGAGTTATTGTGTTCCAAAGTCTCGACCAATCAAATTTGCGTATCGCTCTGCTTACGCTGAGCAGAAAATGCTCATTATCGAACTTATTCAAGGTATTACTGTAATGAAACTATACACCAAGTTTCATCTCTCTCACTTAATTAGAACTAAAGTTATCGTGTCCCAAAGCATCAACCAATCAAATTGCTTATCTCTGCTTACCCTAAGCGGAAAATGCTCATCTTCGAACTCCGTCAAGGCATTGACCTAATAAACACATACACCAAGTTTGAACATTCTAGCTCAATTAGGAAGAGAGTTATTGTGTCCCAAAAAGTGTGACGGACAGACAGACGGACAGACAGACAGACACACAGACAGACACACAGACGGACGAACCCATTTTAATAGTCCCCCAACTTTCTTCGAAAGGCGGGGGACAAAAAAGTACGTTTGGAAATAATAAATGACATTTTTGACAGATTCTGAGTTCCAAACTCGAATATAACAATTGATTCCATCAAAGTTACCTTGATTTCACCTTCTACAACCACAAGTTGTAACCCAAATATCACCGATAAAGAATGGGTTTTCTTGGTACACTTTCCTCGCTAAAAAATCAGCTACAAAAAAAAAATACAGGCGCAGCATGGGCTCAGGGGACCGAATATCAAGATATTTTAAAAATCCAATGGAACGCCTTGGAGGGTCTCATCTCTGTCATTAGCAGATGGAAGTCCTCGGTCCGACCATGCTCACATCGCTTTGTTATGCAACCGTGAAATGTTTGCTTGAATGGTTTCTGTTGATGGCCTTCCAGGAAGCGAGTTATTATCATGACTCTCTCTTAAACGCTTGAATTCCGCAAAGGGATGAGGCATCATCCCTGAAAGTGGAGACCATGTCCGCATGTATCTGCGTTGGGGTTTTTCCTTGATGACTGCCCTTTAGTAGAGTGGTTCATGCTCAGAAAAAAATGCAATAAACGAGGTATATTTGAGTCTTATTGTATATGGCGGGATATCGGGTTCAAAATGCAATCTAGAGTCAAAAGCAGAAAATCAAAAGTCAAAAGCAGACAGTAGAAAATCAAAATTAAAAGGAAAAACTCTTTATCTGAAAGGGTATTTAAATTGTGTAAACCCACAAAGTGTTCATGGACAGAATTTCTACTTTCAGCTATCAACTTTTGACTTTCGACTTTCTGCTTTTACTTTTGACTTCAGCTTATAATTTTCTAACGCAGATAACCATATGGATGAGTGAAACCCTATTTTATTTGGCCTATAAATCTGCATAGAAGTCATGTACAGAAATAACTGTTATTGAGTGATTCATAAATACATGCAACTATTCAATAAATTTTTACAAGGGATTGTTCGTATAAAAGGAGGGACACGTCAGAACATGGTATTATAGTAACAAACTGATATAACATAATAATACTTGGTCACAGAAGTTTAAAACTACGTATACTGGAAGTCTCCTGTCTCTCTAATCAACTATCTACCATCATCTGAAACGTAAGTTGCTGTTTCTTTTATATATTGTTTATCACTTTTATACATTATGTTAAAATATGTTCATCTTGTTTATACCATACATTATACAGTGCCGGATTTAGTTGAAGAAAGGCGTCGTTTATCTTGATCTTAGTAAGGCTTTTGATCTTATAGACCACAGATTAATCTTCCAAAAATTAAAATTATACAAATTTGACTTGAAATCTCTTAAACTAATCTCATCCTATCTGGAATTTCGAAAGCAACAAGTAGTCTTAGAAGCATGCCATTCAAAGATTACTGATGTGAAATGTGGGGTCCCACAGGGATCAAATATTGGTCCGTTACTTTTCTTGATTTTTATAAACGATCTCCCACTTCATGTCAGTAAATGCCATACTGATCTATTTGCTGATGACAGTACCCTTCATTACTCTAGCAACAATATAGCCAATATAGAGATTGCCCTTCAAGAGGATTTACTAAATGTATTAAATTGGTGTAATGATAATGGTATGGTAATTTATGCTAATGCGAGCGTGCTCTTTTGTGTTAGCTTGACGTATTTTAAGATTTCTTTTGCTGGGGGTGCGTAGCTCTAATACGTCGAAGTAACACACAGCGCTCTCACAATAATTGTTATTCAAGGAGCTTTAATCTATAAGAAACATAAGTACTAATTATTTGACGTCGATCTGGGTTTATTAACGAATGAACATAATAACACAAATAAAGATATATTGAAATCATAATTAAAACATCATTTACAAATTATCTAGTAATGAATAATTGAATATATAAAGTTAGCATATATTATGTGATCAAGTGCAATTGTAAGCTATTTCACATTATCATATTATGCATAAAAGAAACATACATTTATCAATAAGCGAATATAAAGTATTATCATATTATGTGAATAAGTATAGTAAACTATTACACATTATAATATTAGGAATAACATAAACATATATACCAAATGAATTATTAGGCGACACAATTATAAACTAACTCACCTATAAGAAACATAAGTAATAATTATTTGACGTCGATCTGGGTTTATTAACGAATGAACATAATTGTCCGTATTTCGTCTCTTATATTTATACCCAGTCGCTATCGCCAACTTAATATCTTAATAATAATTAAACTAGAATTATTTGAACATATACATGATAAGGGTTAAACATATAATACAAAATGTGATATAAATTAACATATTTACATTACTGAGACATAACTCAAATATAGGTACATACTAAATCAATGACTAAGATGCATGTTAAGTAATATTAAAGTATTTTAAGATAGATGTTAAGAACAGGTAAATAGATAAGACAGTGCGTCCAGATTAGAACGATCAGGGTTCGGAGTAAAGATTAACTTATCCACTTTAAAGCAATTAATCAATTAAGATAAGTAAATATATGTATATCAAAATATGTACTATAACAACACCCCGTCGCCCCGATAAACGCTTTTCTCCGTAAAAGCAAACAATAAGTCACACACAGTAGGCGTTTAACTTAATTAGAGACTAATTCAATTAATGAAATAAACTTACAAAATATATCAAGATTAAGCATAACACTAAGTAATCAGCAATTTAAATATTGCAGGCAACAATTAACTCCCCATTCCATTTTAAGTATAAAATACTGAACTTAATGGGTACATATAAATAATGGGTACTATAACAACACCCCGTCGCCCCGATAAACGCTTTTCTCCGTAAAAGCAAACAATAAGTCACACACAGTAGGCGTTTAACTTAATTAGAGACTAATTCAATTAATGAAATAAACTTACAAAATATATCAAGATTAAGCATAACACTAAGTAATCAGCAATTTAAATATTGCAGGCAACAATTAACTCCCCATTCCATTTTAAGTATAAAATACTGAACTTAATGGGTACATATAAATAATGGGTACTATAACACTAAAAAGACAAAAGCCATGCTAATAGCTTCAAAACACCAAACAAACACAAACAGCTTATCACTAAAAATTAATGGAGAATCATTAGAAAATGTATCTGAAGCAGTGTTATTAGGACTTACTGTTGACCAAAATTTAGATTGGAATCTCCAAATTAACAAAATTTCCAAAATCATATCCTGCAAAATCTACCTCCTGACAAAGTTGAAACCTTATTTACCACACCATCTTAGAATTTTATTTTTCAACGGCTATATTTTACCATATTTAGATTACTGTTCCACAGTTTGGGGCAGTGCCAATAAAGGTAAATTAGAGGTCCTGTATAAACTCCAAAAACGTGCGGCAAGGAGCATTTTGGATGAAAAACCTGATTCACATTCGGCACCTTTGTTTGAATCTCTAAATTGGCTTACAATCTACCAACGCATTCAATACAATCAAGGAATGCTCACCTTCAAAATTCTAAGAGACAAATTACCATCATATTTATATAACACATTCTGTGAAAATTCGAAATTGACCGAAACTAACATGACATTGAGATCAGAAAGTCAAAATAAATCAGCAATTACAAAAAGTAAGAAAAAAGCAATGACAAGAACATTCCAATACACCGCCTCTGTATTCTGGAATTCACTACCTCAAACTGCAATCTGATTAAAACACAGATCCAATTTCGTTTCGTTTTTTATTGTTCAAAATTTCGTTTTTACTTGTATTTACTACTCTTGGATCTGGAGGACTTGTTATTTACCTCGTGTTCTGTCTGAAATGAGGGGTCAGCCAATCAAATGGTCTGTCGAATCGACCGTTTGACCTTTTCATGCGTGGAACTGTGGGTATATATTACCAGCGGATAGAAATCACAACAAAACAAAAGTAGATTTTAAAAAGCATGGCGGTCGCTAATTGGTTAATCGAATGACTGACGTTATCGGGTCGATTGTCCCGTGCTTGATACCTGACGTCATAGAACGTGAGCTCCCACTATAACTTGTTAGATCTACATGAGTGTAGGCCATCGAAAGTATAAAAACCGAAACGAAATATAGATCTATATTTTTTAATTAGATTGCTCAAACTGTGAAACATGCGTCTTCAAGTTTTATCTTTAAAAAAGAGTTAGTAAAACACGTTAAATCTTTGAACTCTTGTTAACTACTTTTGCCCTCTGAATGTATGTTTATTTGCTTTTCTTTTCTCTCCTTATTGTTTGTTTGATTGGTTTTTTTTTTGGTTTTTTTTAATTATTATAAGCTTATATAATATGGTATATATGTACTTTGTAAATATCATTACCATGTAGATTCTAGTTTTAGAGTAGGAGGGACATGTTGAAAATTAGAACTCATGTACTAAATATGTTCCCTCAGAAAATAAAGTCATTATTATTATTATTATTATACTCCCTCCCTCATATATAAAAACCCTTTCCCCAATCTCCCACCCAAGACAATTCCACGTTGACCTCCCACTCCCTCCCTCATATATAAAAACCCTTTCCCCAATCTCCCACCCAAGACAATTCCACGTTGACCTCCCACTCCCTCCCTCATATATAAAAACCCTTTCCCCAATCTCCCACCCTAGACTATTCCACGTGGACCCCCCACTCCCCCCTCACATATAAAAACCCTTTCCCCAATCTCCCACCCTAGACTATTCCACGTGGAACCGCCACTCCCTCCCTCACATATAAAAACCCTTTCCCCAATCTCCCACCCTAGACTATTCCACGTGGACCCCCCACTCCCTCCCTCACATATAAAAACCCTTTCCCCAATCTCCCACCCTAGACTATTCCACGTGGACCCCCCCACTCCCTCCCTCACATATAAAAACCCTTTCCCCAATCTCCCACCCTAGACTATTCCACGTGGACCCCACACCCCCTCCCTCACATATAAAAACTCTTTCCCCAATCTCCCACCCTAGACTATTCCACGTTGACCTCCCACTCCCCCCCTCACATATAAAAACCCTTTCCCCAATCTCCCACCCTAGACTATTCCACGTGGACCCCCCACTCCCTCCCTCACATATAAAAACTCTTTCCCCAATCTCCCACCCTAGACTATTCCACGTTGACCTCCCACTCCCCCCCCCTCACATATAAAAACCCTTTCCCCAATCTCCCACCCTAGACTATTTCACGTATAAGCCCCCTCCCCAATCACTTATAAGAGCCTTTCCCCAAATCCCCCCCCCCCCCCCCTCACGACTAAGGACAGATAAAATTGTGTTTGAAAGACACAATTGGGTTAATCCGAGTCTAAAATGACAACTAAGGGTTGGGGGGGGGGGGTACCAAAGGGGAAGGGGTTTTATATTAGACACAAGTATAATATCATCCATGCGATCAAGGTTCTCGCATCGTAGGGGAGAGGTGCGGTCCGAAGGGCCGATTTTTTTTTATTTTACAAATAACTTGTCTTACAAATCAACGGGGATAACTAATCTTTGCTATTTCATTCATCAGGTACTAACCTATAAACTTACAGAGTTTCGATGCTATACCTTAAAGAAAAGTGGAATTATGTCTATTTTTCTAACATCACTCAGGATGGCCCATCGGGCCTACTGGTGTGGGTCCGATGGACCACCTCATGGGGACCAATGGACCGTTCGATTGTTACAATAAGATATACAAACATTTAAGAGCTTTCACTAAATTTAATTATATAATAAATAAAAACTATAATTTTGGCGCATTTTTGTTGAAGTAAGATCATTAACCGACCTATTCAATATCATAGTGATCAATGAAAATATCAAAGCGAATAATTAATTCCTTAGGGTCTTTTTGTGGTATTTCTTTTTATTGTTTCGAAGGAAACATGGCTACTATATTTCAGTGTGTTACAGTGTCAGTATCTTCAACTATTATCTCGATGAATGCACAGATGGTGTGCGTCTTGGCTCTTATGAAAAAGTTTACTTAAAAGCCCCCATTTTTATCGCCATGCTTGATAATACCAAAGTAGTCTGGGACGGGGGGTGGGGGGGGGGGGGGGCTAAGGGGGAGAGGTGTGCAAATGGTTAAAACATGAACGTTAGATCCATAAGATATGTCACTGATTCAAGTAGCGCGTTTCGCTTCCCCACATACACGTGAAAAGTAGTGTCACCTGTCCAACCTTGTGATGTTCATAAAAATTACACAGCCTATCTATCGCATTGTTTCGGCATCAAACATCCCCTGTCTGTTGTCCCCGTTCTATTTCTTGGCATTATACAACTCTAGATTATAAATTAGAAACCTATCATACCCACAATTTTCATCACGATATGACCAGAACCTATGGACCATGCCTCTGGGGACCCATGGGCCATGCCCATAGGAACCGACCTGCAGGTGGTCCATCGGTCCCCACACCATTTAAATATATATTTAGCTTTATTAACTGTAGGGTCAGTCACTGTGATATTTGATTGTAAGTGCAAAGCCTAGATAACTACTAGGCATGTGTGTTGGTGTAAAGCACATCTTGATGACACTTAATTAATTTGGGACATGAAAAATATTGCAAAATATGAAAAAAATACTTTTACTATGGTTAAATGTACTTGTGAGGCTGTAAGGCCATGTGGTGATAGCACTTTAGGCAAATCAGCACTGTATTCCAGGCTAAGCCAAGGTTACATTATGACGGCCGATAGAATTTGATTTTGCCATTCACATGTCTGATACAAGGGGTGGCCCATCGGTCCCATATGCCCATTGGTGCCCACTCTCCCCTATTTTTATAATTAACTCTAAAATCCTTCTAATGGTGGTATAATCATCTTCTATATTATATCCTTTCTTTCCAATTGAAACCATCCATCCTAACTTAAGATAGATGAGTTTCACAAAAGGATTTTAAGCATTGATTAGGGCTACGTTGTTAGATCTAATGCAACATATATATGTAATTGGAATAAAGATAATATTGTGAACGGCCCGGGTCACATAATTTTAACATACCATCATTCACAAAAACAATTTTCATTCAAATGAAATAGAGCTATGGTCCATACTTTTATTTTTGTGTAAAACAATTTAAGCATTTGAATGATGCCTCATATAAGAACTCCAAGAAAAAAAAAACCCCAAACCCCAGTAAACTATACACAAAAGGAAAACCATTTATTCATATCCAATATCACGGAAAGAAGAGACCCTTATCTTCGTGTACAATGGGTTAATTTGAGTCACAAATATTGTAATATGTTTGTGACAATACTCGGTAGTTCTCTTATCCAAAATAGCATAAAACTACGAAATTCAAGCGATTTAGTTTATCGATACACATCATATCCATTGAAGCCTGCGAGTAAATCAAATGCCAAGGTCATGAATCAAATGCCAATTTCAAGGACAACCCATCGATATATTTCGAAACAATTTTAATTGACAATAGACTCATTTATTTCACCGCTCTTCGACTGTCTGACCATGTGCAAACATTGCTACAACGTCTCAGAGGCAAAGATCGTCCAAAAATAGTGGTGGGGACAGTTTATGCGCGGGCAACTATTGGTAAAGATTAGGGTTCGGGTTTCCCCCCCCCCCCTCACAGGGAAATTTTTGGAAAACTAGCCACACTGTGGGTATTTTCAGCATCATTTTCTGGCAAACAATTCTAATCCCCGAGGCAGCAAATGATACGAAATCTAATCTAAAGACAAATCTTCAAGCCACCGTTCACGATTTATTCTCTCATGTACACTACATAACTAGAAATTTTTACACTACTGAGATTCCAGCTCCGTCTCCATTGCCAGTAGTGTTCGAAGACTACGTAAAGTTTCTGAGCAAAATGTGTATTCATTTGGATATACAAATGTACAGGCCTACAAATATTTTAATCTATATCAACTAAAACAAGCCACATACACAACTAAACATATCAATATTCAATTCCAATTGAAATAAATGTAGCATTTTACTGTATTATTCATTGGTGATTAAAAATCCGATGGCAAAGGCGAATTTCCCCACGTTAAAAATGAAATAATAACTTTTCGCTTTTTTTAAAAGTTAAATTTAGCTGCTTATATAGTTCCATACGTTTATTTAGTATGACAGTAAATCTAGCTGTACAAACTAAATCATTTAGTTAGGTGATTTATCATCCAATATACCAGATAGAAACAAAATCTCAGTTATTCCTTAACCCTTTAATATATCAGATATGCACACCTACATGATATACATATTATTATAACCCCTATGGAATATTTTAATTATTTACTGTTATAATATGAATTATCACTCACAGGCGTACGGGCTCGATGACAGGTAGACGGGCAGAACCCGAATTTTCCAAAAAAAGAAAATTCGGGTTTACAGACAGCGGCGCCGGTCTTCTTCGAGCGGCGAAGAAGCGGAGCTAACCTTGTATAGAACCACCAAGATAAATTTAGAATATTGGACGGCTTCAAACGCGTTTTCATGTTATTCCAGCCCGAGAACCAAGCCATTTCAAAGTGGTCTAATAAGCCTAATTAAGATGGCTGACTCGAATTCCAATCAGCAGATCAATCGTTTACAGTCCACGAAGACGAGACCGCTGGGAGAAAATTTTGAAAATTTAACTGCCGCAAACATGTTTTCCTGTTATTCCATCCTGTGAATACAGCAACTTCAATGTGGTCCAATATAGCCTACTTGGCTGACCTAAATCCCAACCAAACAACCAATGCGTTTACTGCTATTCTTGCCCGTGTAAGCCACTCCAAAACTCCAAAAGTGTCCATTGGTTTTGTAACCGAAATCCCACTCTGAATTCCTTCCATCCAATCTGACTGTTGCATCTACATTCACAAATAATAATCGATGTCCGAAAAATGTGGCACAAATTAGAGTGGCTCCAGACAAAATGTTTTATGCCATAGTCCTATTCACGCTCGATGACAGTAAGTTCGGGGACAGAAGCCGAAATGCCCCCAAAAATTCGGGTTTACAGACATCGGCGCCGGTCTTCTGCGAGAGACGAAAAAGCGGAGCTAATCTTGTAAGGATCCCCAAGAAAATTTTGGAATACTTGACGGCCTCAAACGCGTTTTCCTGCTGTTCAAACCTGTAAAATTAGTGTTTTATTAGATTTCGGGTACTTTATTTTGCCAAATAAACAGTAATCAAAACATCGGAAATAAATGGTGGGGACACAGTATATCATGTTCCCACCACTAAAAATATTGGTGGGGACGCGTCCTGGTGTCCCCACCGGGATCTGCACCCATGCAACGTATGAAACTCCCCCATTGATATTATAACCGTTAATTCAGCCTATCAGCAGTTTTCAGTTTCGAAGCGTAGTTGCATTCTGTAACACTACATACAGATAACAGAATATCAGCATAATTGATAGACCTTTATTGAGAGCATGAAATAGGCATACTCCAGGAGGAGCGCCATTCCAAGTCTTCTGAAACTAACAGTAAACTCTGGCTTATAAAGCATACAATTAATTAAGAAAAGTGATACACAAGCGATGTACATATTTGGCATTGTTTATTTATGAGATTATAGTATCTGTAACTGCACTGCATATTTAATAAGATCGTGAATGAGATCGTGCCTATTGTCAAAACGAGCAGAGGCCATTCGTGTGTAGTCCGTAAATAACATATTGAACACATTAGCTGTTTTATTAAGTCCGTGCCTTGAAGAAGTTGTGTCGAGTTGAACACGTCAATATCATTAATGATCAAAAATCAGCAGAGGTCAGAAAGTTCTATCTGTATATTTATATTTCAATATGACGTAGAGATCACTTTGTCACATTCCATCCCCACCCATTTAAGTTATTTATTAAAAATAAATAACTAATACCATTCTCACAGGTGGGACACTGTCTTCATCTCTATCAATTGAAGGTACACACAATTAAGTTAAATCACACACGAATTAAGAAGAGCACACACGATATAATAATAGTAATGAAAACACACGCGATTATATAGTTATATGATATTTTCGGAACACTAGGTCCTAGACTTTTGTAGGACGATACCATTATACTATTAAATTCTGGCATTCGTCTTGATTAATTATGACAAAGTGAATGACACTTGTTTATTTCTTGGTGCTGGTGTGGAAACATCTGTTCCATGGAGCGTATTCTCGTCCTCGGTCTCAGCCGACACCATCCCCTTAATTATCGTTATCTAACATACATTAAATACAATACAATATCAATATCAACACTTGAAAACATTTTATATGGACATCACAAAGTCAAGTCCTAATTCTATAAAAACAATTACATTGATAAACATGCTACAATAATATAAGTTCAATATAAATACTCGCTACAATAATAAAAGTTCAATATAAATACTCGGTTATACGTTTCAACCGAAAAAAAAATCAAAAAACACTTTTTCAATGTCAATAATTTCACTGTTGCCACCACTGAATAAGTTCAGGTCATGTTAGAATTGTTCTTTTTCTTGCACAGCTAATTTGATGCACGTAGGCACTTCTGCAAACTGGGCTTGAGGGTCATAGCTTTTGACATACTGGAATGCCCTGGTCTGGTTCAACGTTGGGGTACGTTAAGATAAGGTACAATAAATCCCCTTAATGATCAATGCACTTGCTAAATTAGACCAATTACAATTACATTACCCTTAATTTACAACATTGATTTCAATTGGATGTCATAATACTTAATCATATTCTTACACTTAAGTTTATTTAAAATCAAAATTGTATTTACTTTTAAGTGAATAAACTATTAACAATAGAATTTAATCTGCCCCTAAGTAAAAATAAGCAGTATTAATTAGTACTTATCACCTAAAGTCATTAATAACATTGAAATTCATTAGTAGTCTGCTTTACTAATTGAGTGACAGGTTAAGATTATAACCCGTCTTAACATTGGTGCTATATAGAGCTTCGTGTATATATCACAAGCTTGTAGCCAAGGGGTGCTATCTTACACGCTGAGAACAGAAAAGACAGACATGTGCCTGTGTGAGATGTCCATATAGATACTCCCTATTAACATTTCGTTCTGAATTCAAACGAGAAACAGCATCTTGATACAAGGGATCAGTATTTATTACAAGACCTGATTGTATGATACTCCTGGTTGTAAAAATAAAATAATTACAACCCATAAGTTATTATATTCCTGACGTTTACATGTAACGAAAAATAAAAAAATTACAAATATAAGTTCTTGACGTGTACAATACATTAGTATGGTTTTACGTAACATTACTCATGACATAACAGGGAATTCAAAATTTATTCGACAGCTAATCGCACTTTCAAATTAAACTTTAAATTATCCATTTTACCACGTTATACTTTTTTTTTTTTTTTTTGGGGGGGGGGGGGGTGAACACATACTTTAAACTTATTCTCCTTTATATTTCTTTAACAAAACGACATGAATAATCCAGAAACAGTTATATTGCATAAGCTACTCGCTATATATTGCAATGCACCCTGTTTCAATTTAAAACATTTTTTAAAACCTAATACCAACCCACACAAAGGGCCATTAAGTTTTAATTTTTCTTGGGCATTTTCCTTTATAACCCTAAAACCTAAACGCGATTTTACACATATTCATACCTTAACCATACGCGGTTAAACACATATACATTACTTGGACATAACACTACATTACATTATTACGATCTATAACTTTATAGAACGGAGACTTCATTTTATTTCTTTTAGCTTAGTTATACTGTTTCAGTTTTAGAATTCTTATCTATACCGACGTTTATAGAAATTATTTACCCATGTGTGGAGCGCCATTCCAAGTCTTCTGAAACTAACAGTAAACTCTGGCTTATAAAGCATACAATTAATTAAGAAAAGTGATACACAAGCGATGTACATATTTGGCATTGTTTATTTATGAGATTATAGTATCTGTAACTGCACTGCATATTTAATAAGATCGTGAATGAGATCGTGCCTATTGTCAAAACGAGCAGAGGCCATTCGTGTGTAGTCCGTAAATAACATATTGAACACATTAGCTGTTTTATTAAGTCCGTGCCTTGAAGAAGTTGTGTCGAGTTGAACACGTCAATATCATTAATGATCAAAAATCAGCAGAGGTCAGAAAGTTCTATCTGTATATTTATATTTCAATATGACGTAGAGATCACTTTGTCACAATTCACCGTAGGTGCCTGCACGGAAATGTGCACTTCGTGGGCGCAAGCGAGTTTAACTAAAATCTGTTAAAATTGCATTTTAAGTTACAACCGACCTTCATTTTAATTTTAGTTGAAATCTATTTTAGTGTTTTTAGCATAAGATTTTTGTGAAACAGGGCCCTGGTTCTGAATTGGAGAATGTTTTTTTTTTTTATATCAATAACTTATATTTTTCTGTTTAAGATAAAAGTAAAATCCATAATAAATCAGGTGTGTGTGTGAAATAGCTTTATTTAACGTCCGCTTCCATTGGGGTGATATCAGGATGACAATATATTCGTTGTTTTATCTTTCGATATAAAAGAGAGAGAAATGGGGTTTAACGTCCCCTCGACACAAACTATTTCATTTCGAGACTAACATATGGTTCAATTTTATTTCAATAATTCGCTTGCGCGTAAGGGTCTTTAGCAGTGGGAGAAAACCCACGCGGTTAGACAGGCGACCCTACTCTTTGTCGTGTACAACCGGGAAACTGAATCCACGCCAGTTGCCTCAATGACAGGACAGACCTTATGATGCAAAGCGCACGCGCTAACCATTCGGCCATCCAACCCTCTATATTTACTCTATAATCAGACCAGGGAGAGAGAAATGTTTACACGTAAAGACAATATTGCTGTTAGTCGTGTCCACTTTGAAAGACCATTGAGAGAGAAATGTTTACACGTAAAGACAATGTTGCTGCTAGTCTTGTCCACTTTGAAAGCAACATGTGATGGTTTATATTGAGTGAGGTTTCTTTGTCTCTTTTGTGTCGTGTGGACAAGAGATCAAATACCTTGACTTTCCATTTTCCTTTTACTACATTTATCTGGACAAGCTACTGCACAGTTTCCAATTTCCCATTTAAGATTGTTAGAATTATTATTTCGAAACAATTTTAATAGATACCGCTCTTCGACTGTCTGAACATATGTGCACGCCAGTTGCCTCAATGACAGACCTTATGATGCAAAGCGCACGCGCTAACCATTCGGCCATCCAACCCTCTATAATCAGACCAGGGAGAGAGAAATGTTTACAGGTAAATACAATATTGATGCTAGTCTTGTCCACTTTGAAAGACCAGGGAGAGAGAAATGTTTACACGTAAAGACAATGTTGCTGCTAGTCTTGTCCACTTTGAAAGACCAGGGAGAGAGAATGTTTACAGGTAAAGACAATATTGCTGCTAGTCTTATCCACTTTGAAAGCAACATGTGATGGTTTATATTGGGGTTTCTTTGTCTCGTTTGTGTCGTGTGGACAAGAAATCAAATACCTTGACTTTCCATTTTCCTTTTACTACATTTATCTGGACAAGCTACTGCACAGTTTCCAATTTCCCATTTAAGATTGTTAGAATTATTATAAACTGTTTCTTCTAATTAAAGGATTATCTGATTGTTAGGTTTGTGTTTGAAAGGACGAGAATTGGACAAGTGTACCACTGTAATAGTCAATACCTTTTTAAATTTTCTATTGTTTCATTGTACATGTAGTTCAATAATTTATTTCTTATTGTGGGCGACATTTATGTTATAGGATGGGGATTAAAAATGGTATTGTTTAATCCAATATGTTTGATTGTAATTTAAATAACACGTGATTTATATTGGCCCACGTTGAGGTTTTTCTATGTATCGTCTATTCAGTTAGTTCGTCATAGTAGTGACGTGTGCATATTGAATACGCGCCATACAATAAAAGTTAAATTCACGGGGAACGAATCTATGGAAAATTTGATCCTTTAGTAACGCAATGATCAATTGGTGTCATGTGATATCAAATATGTTTATTAGAAACGAGTTTTATTTGACGAGAAGTCTTTTTTCAAGCGGTTGACTATTTCACTGTCTACCAGATCTCAACAAGTGTCTTATTACTCATCTGTAAGTTTTATTTTATTTTGAGTATTTCGTTTTCATTTATAACTGTATTTTCACTACTGGACCAAATTAATAGAAAATTGTCGGGTGGTTCTCTCAGAATGTTGTGAAAAAAAAACCCTCAATGGACAAGGAACATTACCCGCAAATTTCAATGTTTCATAATATTCTCAGTGGGTAACCCGACAACCACTGGTCCACTGGACCTATAGTTTTATGCAAATATAGATACTTTATTATGGGGAGTAGAAGGCGTCATATTTCTAACCGCTTATTGCTAGATATTTTATACCAATATGGATACGATTACTGCTCATACACTGCAAGTAATGAATAATATTAATACTATCATGTGAATACAAGGTGACGTTTATCACCCATATATAGTAATAGCCTGTCACTCAATGGCTGACGCTATTACTATATGGGTGATAAACGCGTATCATCCATATATAGTAATGGGCGGAGTCTGTTTGGTATTGTTTATTCACAAGCGCAAAATCATTAGCTGGTTAAGTGTCTACAATAGCAACGGTCCCTGTGCTTCGATTTATATGATTTGTGGTCGTGTTAGGTTGGCGTACATGCTTAATTATAAATATGAAGAGTTCGTGGAAAAAAACGCCGACAGTGTATTATCCGATGATTTAATTAAGATTGGATATTTGTAATAAATAGTCAGCAATTAAAAACAACGTCGTCGTGTGTATGCAATGAATTCTTCCTACAACTTCGCACCCGTTGCTAGGTACTGAGAGCGATATGTCACGTGACACAAACATGATACTTGGCAATTACAATATTTTAAAAAGGAGTTGAAGCAAAATTATGATAAATTAATTAGTTTGAATATGTTTTTAAATCCTAATATATTATCAAATCACCCAGTTTGTACCCGTGAATGTATCTTTAATGAATTGTATCATACTGATCAGCAGTGAATATTCTCTAATCCGCTACAATCACTGACAGGGATAACACCTGTGTGGGTTAATGAGCTCGATATATTAACCTTTTAAGTAATTCAAATTGAATTCTATATATCATCTCGTAGCCATGTTTACTGAATACCACTAACAGGGCAATTTACCCGAACCTACGTAAATCTACAAGCATCTACAAGAATCTATCAATATTCACACTCAAATCATATTCATTATAATCATGAGGACGTATTATGCCGTCGCCCTTGTTTGTTCGTCCGTCCACATGTTCGATATGTTCGAAAAATCACGTTTTAAGCTTGTAGTCAGTCTAGGGGTCACAACTTTCATGAGATTATGATGAAACATGAAATGCATGTTTGTAACTCAAATATCTTGGTTACTATTTTTTTTTCGTACATATCGAATAATAACGTCCTGAATTATGGCCCCTGATTGTGCGACAAATCGGGTTTTTAGCTTGTGGTCCCTCTTGAGGTCACAATTATTATCCGGTATAAAAAGCCGTTCGAATATATTACCGTTATACCTTGTTATAAGTTGAGTTCGAATTTCTTGAAAATCGGACCAAAACTGACGGACAAAATAGCCGCCCGTCGTACACAAATAGTGTAAAGATATGTTATATCAAGGTTGTGGACCCTCTAGATGTTACAATTTTGATCCGATTTTGTTGAAATTTGAAATACATGTTTATAATCCAAAGCTCCTGATTCCTTTCGATATTCGCGCATATCAGAGCGTAACTTCACAATCGTTTAAATATATCACCGTTACACATCAATGAAGATTGAGATCGAATTTCGTAAAAATCTGGACAAAATGGCTACTACTTGTACGCAATTAGTGTAAAAGTATGTAATACCAAGGTTGTGGGCACTCTATAGATGTCGCATTTTTATCCGATGTTGATAAAACTTGGTGGTTCCTTTTGATTTGTGCATATCAGACTGTAAGTTCCTGGATTATGGCCCCTGATTGTACGAAAAATCACGTATTTAGCTTGTGGACCCTCTACAGGTCACATTTTTTTATCTGATTTTATCACCGTTACATCTTGATGATGGTTGAGTTCGAATTTCGTGAAAATTTGACCAAAACTGCCGGAAAAAATGACCACCCTCGTACGCAAACAATGTAAATGTATGGTATATCAGGATTATAGATCCTCTAGAGGCCACAATTTTTATTCAAAATCGTGCTTTTTAGTTTGTGGATTCTCTAGAGGTCACAATTTTTATCCGATTTTAGTAATCGTTTATATATCACTATTCCACCATAATGAAGGGCTAATTCGAAAAAAAATGCCCGACTTAAACGGCCGCTCTTTGTTTACACATTGTGTAAAAGTATGTAAATACGAAGGTTATGGACCCTCGCGAGGTCACAATTTCTATCCAATTATTATGAAACTTAAAATATATCTTTATACCCCAAAAGATCTCAGTCCCTTTGAATATTTGCGCATTTCAGATCATAACGTTCTGGATTATGGCCCCTGATAATTTTAGCTTGTTCTCTATCCATAGCTTGCAAAATGTGGGCGTATCTTGCCTGGTAGCCGCTGGTTATAAGACGTCAACACTGCGTCGCAGTTCTAGTTATATTTATTATTGTAAGCTTCGTTTCAATTAAATGAATTTGAATAGAACAAACTATGTCGCAGTCAAAATTTAACCGGATACTCCATTCATATCGAGTCATATCCTGCCGATTGTGATCAAAGAAGAAAACAATATGATTTGCAGCCTCTGCGTTTTCGAGCCACATAGAAATTTGAAATTGAAAGAGGTGAACTACACAAAAAAATTATTTTTTGAATACAAAAAGGGGGTGGGGACAGAAGCCCCTAACTTTCGGGAAATCTGACTTTTCGGGTAGGCGGGCAAAGCGAAAACAAATTGTTTTATTTTATCCAGTTGTCAAAATAAAGTGCCCGAAATATAATAAAATACCAATTTTACTTTTCTTTTAATTGAATACCACGAATTTGTAATGAATTGATTATGGATTAAAACATTTTGTCTGGAGTCACTCTACACATACCAAGTCATTTCAGGACTATAACATGAATCTTGCATTTTAAGTTTGTGTGTAGAGGTCTTTAGTAATGGGAGGAAACTGGAGTACTGGACTAAAAACCCTACTTCTTGTCACGTGACGTACGAGCGGGAAATCAAAACCACATCACTTGAATCATGATGCAATGCACACACTTTAACAGGCCTTATTTCTGGCTCTGATACGTTGACAGGCCTGCTTGTGTTGACATAAAAAGTCATCATGTTATAATATAAAAAATCTTTATTACACTGGTAATGGCTTTTCTGGTGACAAATATAATTTATCACAATTACAAACAAGAACTGATAATAAACGTATAAGAGAAAAATCTCTTTGATATAAGGTAAAACATAATCTATTACAATCTCATCAATGCCAATGGCGGGAGAAAAATAGCGTTTTGGAAACGAGGCTAATTGAGATGACATCACGCGCTGGGTGAAAATTCAACAGAATTGAAATTATATTACAAAAGATTTGGGTGAAAATTGAAATTAACTTTGGTGTAAATTAATAAAAAATTAAATTAAAATCTACTTAGGTGAAAATTATAAAAAAACAAATTAAACTGCAAATGACTTGGGTGGAAATTAAAACTGACTTGGGTGACTTTAGTGAAAATTATAAAAAAAAAAAAAATTATATTACAAATGACTTGGGTGGAAATTAAAATGACTTGGGTGAAAATTAAACAAAAACAAATTAAATTAAAATTTAATTAAGTGAAAATTATAAAAAACAAAAACAAAATAAATTGCAAAAGACTTGGGTGAAAATTATATAAAAAAAAAACAAATTATATAACAAATGACTTGGGTGGAAATTAAAATTGACTATTGTGAAAATGAACAAAAAGCAAATTAAAATTTACTTGGGTGAAAATTATAAAAAAACAAATTAAAATTGGGTGAAAATTATAAAAAAACAAATTAAAATTTACTTGGGTGAAAATTATAAAAAAACAAAATTAATTGCAAATGACTTGGGTTGAAATTTAAATTTATTTGGGTGAAAATTATTTAAAAAAACAAAATTAATTGCAAGGTGATATCAAATTCATTGTTTGCCTTTAGTTTAATCCATCTTCCTAATTCTTGCCAATATGCTTGTACATGTTCACAGCTGTAGTTAAGGTGTATTAGTATTAATGATTCTGTTTCTTTTTTGCAAAAGGTACATAAGTGTATTCTCCCCAACAAACCGCCCAGTTAAAAACCCCTTTTCGTCCTCATGAATAAGTTATTTAAAATAGATTTAATACGTTTCACTATAACGGCTGATAAAATTTTGTAGGAGGTATTTAGCAATGTAATTGGTCTCCAATTTTTGATGAATTCCCATGGTTTATTCCCTTTTTGAAGCATAGAAACAATACCGAGCTGTTTTGTTTCTGATAAGATACCTGGCCTTAGTCAATAATTGAATGATCTGACAAGGAAAATTGCTATAATATCAAAAATCTTTATTACACTAGTAATGGCTTTTCTGGTGACAAATATAATTTATCACAATTAGAAACAAGAACTGATAATAAAATTATAAGAAAAATATCTCTTTGATATAAGGTAAAACATAATCTATTACAATCTCATCAATGCCAATGGCGGGAGAAAAATACCGTTTTGGAAACGAAGCTAACTGAGATGACATCACGCGCTGGGTGAAAATTCAACAGAATTGAAATTATATTACAAAAGATTTGGGTGAAATTGATATTAACTTGGGTGGAAATTGAAATTAACTTAGGTGGAAATTGAAATAATTGACTTGGGTGAAAATTATATAAAAAAAAATATATATATATTACAAATGACTTGGGTGGAAATTGAAATTGAATTGGGTGAAAATTAAAAAAAAACAAATTAAATTAAAATTTACTTAGGTGAAAATTATAAAAAAAAACAAATTAAACTGCATACGACTTGGGTGGAAATTAAAACTGACTTGGGTGACGTGTGTGGAAATTAAAACTGACTTGGGTGAAAATTATCTAAAAAAAAACTAAATTATATTACAAATGACTTGGGTGGAAATTAAAATTGACTTGGGTGAAAATTAAACAAAAACAAATTAAATTAAAATTTAATTGGGTGAAAATTATAAAAAAAAATTAATAAATAAATTGCAAATGACTTGGGTTAAAAGTATAAAAAAAAAACAAATTGTATTACAAATGACTTGGGTAGAAATTAAAATTGACTTTGGTGAAAATGAACAAAAAACAAATTAAAATTTACTTGGGTGAAAATTATAAAAAACAAAATTAATTGCAAGGTGATATCAAATTCATTGTTTGCCTTTAGATAATCAAGCTTCCTAATTCTTGCTAATATGCTTGTACATGTTCACAGCTGTAGTAAAGGTGTATTAATGATTCTGTTTCTTTTTAGCAAAAGGTACATAAGTCTGATTACGATAATTCCAATTTTAGCTAAAAATTTATTGGTACCTATTATTCTACTATGGAGTCGAAATTGAAACCAGTAAAATCAAAGGTTTGCTTGTAAATACGAGTCCATTCTACTAGAGTAAATTTCATTCCCAGATCTGATTCCCATGGGATTTCGGATTTAGTTTTTTGAATTTTTTATCTAAGAAATATGTGTACAAATGTTTTGTCCCAGTATCAAACTTAGAGATAAATTCAATAGTTTGAGGGTAAATGATTAACCTAACATCTGCTGTTTTAGGATTTACGTTGTTTAAAGTGGTCCATTTAGCCAGAAGTGATTTTTTTTAATCCATACAGGTCTGTAAAGTGTGATCAGAAATTATAAATAGATTTGAACGTGTCGTATGTCATAAAAACGCCTTTATCGAATAGATCAAAAACATACTTTATTCCTTTCTGATGCCAAACATCAAAATATATTGTTTTATTGTTTATTTTTATATTTGAATTGTACCACAATGGATGACGTAGAATATTATATATTTCGTTATCTTTCGGTTTTAACTTAATTAGCACAATACTTATATAATTAAAACCTCTTGCCAGAAAGACATTTTTGTACGCTTTGATAGTTTATAAAAATAATCATCCCCGAAAGAGCCAACCAATAATGGTGTATCTCTTAAAAAAGCAACTAACAATTTTGCCCAGGCAGTGTTTTGATGTTTTAATAATCTTCTAATCCATGTAATTTTTAATGACTTTGAGTATGCTATTATATCAATTATTTTACATCCACCATTTTCAAAATTTTGAAACATAGTTTTTCTAGACACTCTTTCAGCTTTATTACCCGAAACAAATTTATATACTGATTTCTCTATATTCTTTAAATAAGATAATTATATCCGGTGAAGGTAGACTTGTTAGTAGATGATTTAATTTTGGTATTAATATTGACTTTACGACAGTTATTCGACGGAGTACAGTCAAATTTCGTTTAGACCAATTTGACACTAAATGACAAACTTCTTGAAACTTAACATTATAATTCATGTCTATTATCTTATCGATATCAGTACTGTATTTTATTCCTAGGGTCGTAAATTCCGATATTTCCCAGATTAATTTTTTTTTTTAACATTTAAAAATCTATCTTGACTTCCTCTCAATGATCGTATCCAAACAAATCAAGTTTTTTCTAAGTTTGGTTTTAAACCTGAATATTTTGCGAATTCATCAAGAAGATTCAAGGCCTGTCTAAGAGATTTTTCGCTACCGTCAAGTGTCGGAGCAGTGTCATCTGCACATTGTAGGACTTTTTGGTTTTTACTCCCTAAATTAATTCCTTTAATGTCTTCCACGCTTCTTATTAAACTACCCCAAATTTCGACACATATCAAAAATATATAGGGCGATAACGGATCCCCCTGTCTACAGCCACGTCCAATGGCGAAGAACTCACTCGATTTACCAAACTGTTTAACACATGGCTTAAAATCAGTATTAAAAATGTTTCCCCATTTCCTGATTTGTTCTCCAAAATTAAAGAATTTTAAAGTTTTATCAATAAATCGCCATGAAACGGAATAAAAAGCCTCCTCGTCCAGGAATATTTTCAATTTCTGTATACTGCAAGATATCAAATAAAAGTCGTGTATTCTCCCCAATAAACCGCCCAGTTAAAAACCCCTTTAGGTCCTCATGAATAAGATTATTTAAAACAGATTTAATACGTTTTTGCTATAACGGCCAATAAAGTTTTGTAGGAGGTATTTAGCAATGTAATTGGTCTCCAGTTTTTGATGAATTCCCTTGGTTTATTCCCTTTTGGAAGTATAGAAACAATACCGAGCCGTTTTGTTTCTGATAAGACACCCGCCCTTAGTCAATAATTGAAGGATCTGACAAGGAAAATTGACAAGTCTCACCAGAAAAACTTATAAAATTCATATGAGTAGCCATCGGGTTTCATATGTTTTAATGCAGACAGGGCCTCATTAGTTGTTATCTCCCCCTCTAGACTATCACTTTCATTATTACTAAGAATGGTGATATTATGGTCCGCTAAAACTTCATCAAGATTAACATCTTCTAAATTACTTTCCCGTGATTCGTATAAATTATTATAGAAATCTTTAATAGCTTCTAAAATATCTTTTTAATTTGTTATCAGTCTTTGATTCTTATCAATAATATTTGTAACATTCCTATTGACATAATTTCTATTTTCCAGATTTAGAAAATATTTGGAGGGTTTCTCACCATGTTCAATATATGTAGCATTTCATCTTAAAATCAATCCTTTAATGTCTTTCTCTCTTAATCGTTTTTGTTGATTTAAATAATTATGGTAAATTTCATTTAAAAACGTGTTATCTTTATCCTGAAGAAAATCATGTTCTTTTTCTTTTCCATTCTTAAATACACTGTAGGAGATAGTTTTTGACCTAATATTGAGTAGCAACATTTCGAAAAAATAATTGAACGTTAATCAAAAATGAAAGGTCACTATCTTTTATAAGACCTATTTTATCTTCGCATAAGGTAATACGGAATATTCTTTTTTAGTTTTCTAGAATTGTATTTTTGACTATTCTAACATATTCAACATCTTCGAGAAGTGTATTATTAAATCTCCAAAATCCCCTGCCTCTCTCGAATAAACTAGTTCTTCACGAAAACTGCAGAATGATCCGTTCTGTAACCTGTTAAAATTTGTGGTTTATCTATCAAACTTATCAACACTTCTGAAATTAAAAAGAAATCTAATCTGGCCTTTTTTGTTGGGTTTTTCCTGCGCCGTGTGTAACTTTTCTTATACAGAGAATATACCTGCCAAACATCTGAAAGATTTTCATCATTCATTAAATCTAAAACTTCTTTTCTTGCCTTTATGTTGTTATATTAAAACAATCAAGATCATAATTAAGGACAGTGTAAGCTTACTCTTCTGGACACCTGTTACCACTGTTTGTCGTGAATTTTGTACACGGTGAACAGTCCATATACTGATTAAGCTATTTTGCCTCGACCGTTTTTATTGTACTTCGAATTTTGACTAATGGTTTGGATTGTTCGTACTTGGTTTTATTTTATTTAAATCGCAACAAATTATATTAAATTCTGAGTCAAATTCTCATATTATTTTTTTCAGTTTACAATAGAAATCAGGAGTATCTCTATTTGGACCATATATTGTAATTAAATTCAAAGTAATTATCTTTTCTAAAAGCAGTTCAACCGCTATAATATTACCATCTTGACCTATGTGTTTTCGTTTTATGTCATATTCAAAGTTATTATTTAGAAGTATACCGACCCCTCTTGCATTGTTTTTTCCTTCACCTAAAATAATGCCGCCATCCCATTCTGAATGTATTTTTTTAAAATCAGTTCAAAAGATGTGTGTCTTGTAGACAACATATTGAGTATTTCTTTTCTGCTAAATAATTAAACAAATCTTTCTGTTTTGAGCTATCCTTTAACCCTCTACTGTTCATACTAATAATTTGTACCATTGCAACAACAATGACCAATCGTTATAATTTCAAATATGTCTACTTCAATATAAAGTAAATATTGAGTTGTACTGATAAATCCGTGTAGTTTGTAAAAATATATTGTAAATAGTTTTGAATGAAAATGTTGAAAACATAAACTTATAAATGTCATAATGTTATACACATATACACAGATTGTAAACATATGTAATGTTGGAATAGGTACACTGATGTCTTGACTGATTTCTGTTCTATAAAGATGATTTAAACTCTTTAAACTAGATCGGTTTAGAATAGGCAAGTTAGTATATTACACTGGGCACAGAGTCATACTCAATAATCACAGCTATCTAACGCACTGTTTCTTGACTACTGTTATTTGTGGTTGGTTTTATCTTGGAAAGGGTTTCATTTATGTGATCATATATAGATTGAAAATAATACGTCTTTTGTCATGTCTCACCACGAACATTTCCGTTAAAATACCACGTATTTTCTATTTCTTCATGGGAATTGAGTGTATTTATGAGCTCTACGTTTCTGGTTGTGACGTCATCTAGCAAGTTTGAAGTATTTACGATTTCTCATTAATACTGTTTTTGCATATGTTGTTAGTATCTTCAATACGATTGGACGAGGTTTATCTGGATGTTTTGTTGGAATTCTATGTTTTGATGACATTTATGTCCATAATTGGAATATTAAGACCAGCACAGTCTTGAGCAAGTTTAAGGAATTTTGATTTTAAGTCCTCATTTCTCGCCTCTCTCACACCATACATTTTTATAAAAAAAAATTCGAGAATATTGCTCATTTGTGCTTGCAAGTATCAAAGCTGATTTTGTTGCCAAAGGATTTCCTCTTTCTACGCTCTTACAATTATCTAGTTGCCCCTTTAATCACTCCATATCTTGTCTAAGACTCTCTATCTTACCTCTATTGACAGCATGTCTCTGACTTGATCCCGCACTCCGAATTTAATATCACGGATAGAAAAAAATGTTCATATGGTCTTGAATCATAGTCTCACTCATACTTAAGGTTACTAGATCTAAAGTTTTATATTTATTTCATCCAACATTTTAACAGTTATCATTTTCTTCATCTTCTCCTTTATGTCACCCAAACTTTTTATTATTATATTGCTGTTAGATCGGATTCTGAAACACGAGCTCTTTTTGATGGCAATCTTCTGTCATTTTTAATCTATATGATATCACACCAAATTTTACTTCAGAAACTATAATGTCTCAAAACCTTGTCAATACAATAGGTCAAGCCTATTGAATACAATAGGTCAAGCCTATTGAATACAATAGGTCAAGCCTATTGTTCAAAATATTTCTCTCAATGTCACAATTATTCCTTCATAGTTCATAAATCTAATCACACAACCCCATGCTCCATCCTCTTTCACAGCACTCAGCAAAGTTTTAAACCTTTACACTCAATAATATTTCATAATTTTCACAAAACTATCAGAGCCCTCAAACTGTGAATTTACCTCTTAGCCATCTTATTTATGACTTGGTTGAAATTAAAATTGACCTTGATGAAAATTATAAAAAAAAACCCAAACTAAATTACAAATGACTTGGGTGAAAACTATAAAAAACAAAATATATTAAAATTGACTTGGGTGAAAATTGAAATTGACTTGAGTGAAAATTATAAAAAAAAACAAATTATATTAAAATTGACTTGGGTGGAAGTTGAAATTGACTTGGGTGAAAATTATAAAAAAACAAATTATATTGGGTGAATATTACAAAAAAAATAAATTATATTATTTTTCATGTAACTTATCAGTCAACGTATTCATATGTATACTTATGTATTCATATGTATTCGTTGAATCTAAATCTTATTGTTTTTTCAAATGAAAAACCTGTAATTTAATTTAAATATGATCTCAAATTAGTGACATCGAGAGAACTTGGTTATGCTGGGTCGTTGCTAGGGAATAACTGACAGCTTAGGTTCTGTTGTTATGGGCGTTCCGCGGAGAGCATGCAATTAATGAATCATAATATTAATAAAGTTAATCAACGCGAGTATGAAATTACTGGGAGTATAAACTTTGAATTATAATAATGAGAGTATGAACATATCGAAAACATCACGCGACATATACGGGTCAAACAGGTTATCAGCCGAATGCACCAAAAACATAGTTTACTTGACAAATGGACAAAATGAAATGAAATACCTAAGAATAACGAAACAAGTTCTGTCTAGTTATTCAAGCCCGATCCACACAAAACGACTTGTTTTATGTCAGATAGATGAAAGAAGTTTGTTGGTGAGACATCAATTAAATACAGACAATAGTTTACTTGACATCTTTATTAACCATGTCTCTTTATTCGTTATTCAAAATATGAATTCGGAATAGCGAAACATACACCCAGTCTCCGAGGTACCATGTACATATTGACTTGCACTTAAAAGAACAATTGACAATTGGAATTGTAGCGTCGCTTTCTGGGGCAGAATTCTCCCGTATCGCACACTCCATAGCATACTAATACCTGTTCTCATTTACCCTGTCTCATTATTCATTATTTCAATCCTAATAACCATACACGTGTTGTTTCGTTATTCATCCTGTAACTAAATAAAAAGTGACCAAATTATATATTATAATGATTCTAAAGGCAAATTTTGTTGTCCATAAACAAATAAATTACAATGTGGTATAAATACATATTTTATGTGCATTCCGTTTTTCGACCGTTCCGAATAACTAGACAAACATGATAGTAAAATATATAATTCATTTATAATTAGTATTAGCTTGTGTCCTGCCTAAGGATTTAGATTTTTATAGTTGTCCATGGCTGTGTAAATTTCTAGTGAATTTGTATCTGCGCATGTGCATGTTAAAGGTCAACAAGCGATTATCAATTATTATGATACTGGGAGGAAATGCGTCAAACTGGGCATAGAAATTACAAGTCTTTCATATATTCAATAATATGATAATATCCGTAACCTTTATACGCCATGTTTCCGTTGTTTATGAATCATCACCAACAATATTCATCATTATACAACAGTCATGTTATATTACACACGTGTCGCCTCATTTCAACTGTAAATTACGAAAAGTAGCAATTAGCCGTAATATGCGGGTTAAAACAATTAGCCGTGATATACTGGTTAGGGGGGTTGGGATGGCCTAGTGGTCTAGAGTGCCGCGTTTCGACCTCTAGCTGGCCGGTCACCTCTGGCTTGCGGCTGTGGTTTCGAGACCTGGTGTGAGCGTATGTGGCATGGAGATAGGGGCGCCTTCTCAACCTCGTGGGTTTCCTCCGGGCACTCCGGTTTCCTCCCACGGCTAAAGACCCCTACGCGCAAGCGAACTATTGAAATAAAATAAAAACCGTATGTTAGTCCCGAAACGAAATGACCTGGTTGTGTTGAGTGGACGTTAAACCCCATTTCTCTCTCTCTCTCCCGATATACTGGTTAAAACAATTGGCCGTAACATACTGGTTAAAACAACTACCTATAATATACAGGTTAAAACAATTAGCCGTGATATACTGGTTAAAACAATTAGCCGTACCATACTTGTTAAAACAATTGGCCGTAACATACTGGTTAAAACAATTAGCCGTAACATACAACAATTAGCCGTGATATATTGGTTAAAACAATTGGCCGTACCATACTTGTTAAAACAATTAGCCGTAACATACTGGTTAAAACAATTGGCCGTGATATACCGGTTAAAACAATTAGCCGCAATATACTGGTTAAAACAATTAGCCACAATAAAACGTTAACCATATAACTAAAGTAAAATACACCGTTTTAAAATGTTATTAGTGTTGGCATATTTGTTGTAATATCATGCTATATTATCTGGAATTTTCAGGTCATACATTTCACAGTGAACTATAATCCCCGGGAATTCCCGATTCAAAGTAAACAGTAAATGAAATAAAACGAATTAGCGTTAAACGTCCTACTAAAGTAACGTGTATTCCCAGGGAAAATTTAAGGCTGATGTAAACATGTTGAATAAAACATTTGTGAACTTTGATGTTAAGTTTGGGGTCAGGTTCATTTGTCACAGTGATGTGAGCATAGTAAAAGAGATCACACTAAACCATCATAAAGACCTCCCCCCCCCCCGACTGCTTGCCCGTAAATCAACGAATTAAATACAAAATAAAGTTACTGGCGTTTAAAGTACTCAATAATCAAGCGCCATAATCTGCTCACTCCGTACAAATCCAGTAGAACTTTAAGATCACAGAACACGTCGTTATTACATGTAGTCAAACTTCAACAGACGAAACGATCTCGTCATTTTGAAGTACATGTTCAAAGAATCAATACACATTTATTTGGCGAAATAAACAGTAAAATAATCCGCATCAACTTTAAAGAGCATTAAGATCTTTTATCGAAGCTTTGGCACCCATCTTGAAGAAACTTTTATCATTTCTAACTCGTTGGCGATAATGTGCTCAACCTTTTCATGTAGAGTCAGATTAACCATGGTGGCGCCCTGGGGCCTTAAGCATGTTGTCGGCCTCCAACCTAACACAAGTGACCACACCTTAGGCAGTATTATTCCATACATATGAAAAATACTGTCAGTCAATGATAAACAACGGGGAGACCTTGATACGGAGAGTCATATCACGAAATCCGACTATTTCATGTGATCATGATGTAATAAATACACGGAAAAATTATACAGCTAGCTACAATTAAGTACGTTAGTCTAAGTTAAAATTCGCTATAAAACTCCGTCTTTCAAACATCTGTATATGAATATTATGACGTCATCAGGTTCCCAGTCCAATGATCAATGAAAATGGTCCAATGAAATTGACAATGGTTTCTTTGACATTTATGGTGCGCAGTATCTTATTCTCAGAGACTAGATGCACCACATACACGATGTATGATATATGATAAAAACATACCGTCCACAAACACTCATATAACGGGATCATTAGGGTTACATTCCCCGCACCAATCCTCATCTTCACCTGGCCCAAATTATCAAATGGGTTTTCTTGGTACACTTTCCTCGCTAAAAAATCAACTACAAAAAAAAAAGAAATACAGGCGCAGCATGAGCTCAGGGGACCGAATATCCAGATATTTTAAAAAATCCAATGTAAGGCCTTGGAGGGTCTCCGTCATTAGGAGATGGAAGTTCTCGGTCCGACCATGCTCACACCGCTTTTTGCGCAACTGAGATTTTTATGTAGAAAGACCTGGACCCCGTGGTTATCTGGCGCTATTTTCATGGGCGATGTCCATAACACTGGCAATATGTCAAGTGATCAATCGTCGATCAGCCATCACCTTGTTATGCCACCGTGAAATGTTTTCTTGAATGGTTTCTGTTGATGGCCTTCCAGGAAGAGAGTTATTATCATGACTCTCTCTTAAACGCTTGAATTCCGCAGCCCATTTTTTTGCTATGCAAAGGGATGAGGCATCATTCCCGAAAGCGGAGACCAAGCCCGCATGTATCTGCGTTGGGGTTTTTCCTTGATGACTGCCCTTTAGTAGAGACGTTCATGCTCAGAAAAAAAAAATGCAATAAACGAGGTATATTTGAGGCTTATTTTATATGGCGGGATATCGGGTTCAAAATGCAATCTAGAGTCAAAAGCAGAAAATCAAAAGTCAAAAGCAGAAAGTAGAAAATTAAAATTAAAAGGAAAAACTTTTATCTGAAAGGGTATTTAAATTGTGTAAACCCACAAAGTGTTCATGGACAGAATTTCTACTTTCAGCTATCAACTTTTGACTTTCGACTTTTGCTTTTACTTTTGACTTCTGCTTATGATTTTCTAACGCAGATAACCATATGGATGAGTGAAACCCTATTTTATTTGGCCTATAAATCTGCATAGAAGTCATGTACAGAAATAACTGTTATTGAGTGATTCATAAATACATGCAACTATTCAATAAATTTTTACAAGGGATTGTTCGTATAAAAGGAGGGACACGTCAGAACATGGTATTATGGTAACAACCAACAAACTGATATAACATAATAATATTTATTATAGACATATTACTTGGTCACAGAAGTTTAACACTACGTATACTGGAAGTCTCCTGTCTCTCTAATAAACTATCTACCATCATCTGAAACGTAAGTTGTTGTTTCTTTTATATATTGTTTATCACTTTTATACATTATGTTAAAATATGTTCATCTTGTTTATACCATACGTTATACAGTGCCGGGTTTAGTTGAAGAAAGGCGTTAGAGTTCCCTCCCTCTCCTCGCGTATAAGACCCCTTCCCTAATCCCCCTCCCTCACATTTAAAAACCCTTTCCCCAATCTCCCACCCTAGACTATACCACGTGGACCCCCACTCCCTCCCTCACATATAAAAACCCTTTGCCCAATCCCCCACCCTAGACTATACCACGTGGACCCCCACTCCCCCCCTCACATATAAAAACTCTTTCCCCAATCTTCCACCCTAGACTATTGCACGTATAAGCCCCCTCCCCAATCACTTATAAGAGCCTTTCCCCAAATCCCCCCCTCACGACTAAGGACAGATAAAATTGTGTTTGAAAGACACAGTTGGGCTAATCCGAGTCTATAATGACAACTAAAGGGGGGGGGGGACCAAAGGGGAAGGGGTCTTACATTAGACACAAGTATAATATCATCCATGGGATCAAGGTTCTCGCATCGTATTTTTATAACTAATTCTAAAATCCTTCTAATGGTGTTATAATTATCTTCTATATTATATCCTTTCTTTCCAATTGAAACCATCCATCCTAGGTTTGATAATTTCTTAACTAATTGCGCTCAACCAATTAACGGGGGGTTTGGGGGCGCTCCCCCAGAAAAATTTGGTAAATTAGATTCAATTTGGTGCATTCAGACGTATTTCCGGAAGGTAAATTCCAAAATTACAGGTCTAAAAATCGCCAATAAAATCGCATCTAGATTTAAGTTTCAAATTTTCAAGCCTGAGCGGGGGAGGAGGGGTAAATTCCAAAATTACAGGTCTAAAAATCGCCAATAAAATCGCATAGATTTAAGTTTCCAATTTTCAAGCCTGAGCGGGGGGGGGGGGGGGGGGTCCGTACCCCCTGGACACACCCCCCCCGCTGGATCCGCGCCTGCCTGTGTTAATATAGACCAACTGCATATAAATATTAATTATTGGCTCTTCCGTAAAAAAAATAAAATACAATTCTCCAAATCCCGTTTAGCTTATATTTGAAATAGAAAATGAAATGAAATGAAAGAGGGTTTAACGCCCTACTGTTCTGTTCATAACCGGGCTAATGGAGACGGACATACACCATAGAGTGTGCTTTAGGGAAATATTGCCCGGAGAGCGGATCTACGACCTGGACTTATATCGAAGTCTAACGGTCACGGGATCTTTTACGTGCACGCCAACATGTACATGGGAGCTCGGGTTTTCATCCCATCGGAACGACAAGACACTTTTTTCGACCAATGGATGAACTTTTTTCGACCAATGCAGGGATCGAACTCCCGACCCACAGCCTAGCGAGCCTGCGTCTTACCCACTTAGCCACGGTATTCGAAATAGTATTTGCAAACCAAACATTTATATCACGTTCAATGTTGTTTAGAGGGTAGGATGGCCGAATGGTTAGCATAAGGTCTGTCATTGAATAAACTGGCGTGGTTTCGATTTCCCGTTTTTACGTGACATGGAGCAGGGCGGCCTTTCCAACCTCGTGGGTTTTCTCCGGGTCCTCCGGTTTCCTCCCACTGCTAAACACTCCTACGCGCAAGCGAATTATTGAAATACAATTGAACGGCGTTAATACCGAAATGACCTGGTTGGTGTCGAGTGGATGTTAAACCCCATGTCCCCATCTCTCTCTCCCGATGTTGTTTCCAATTTTAACACTCAGGCAAGCCACTCAATCTGACGAAGAGCGAGTCGTTTGTATCAATAGAATGGTCCCGATCAGGTGCTCAATCGCCAAACTGAGCACACGGTGGCGACACCAAACGATGTCATAATGATGGTTGCTAGGTAGAAGTATCAAAATTCTAAATTTGTTTGCCGTTCATGCTTAACATGTAATACCACAATGAAGTAGACATTTTTTGCCCCAATATTAGAAATAAGATGAAATAGAATTGATATTTACACTGAACAAATAAAGAAGTTGAATTATACATTGTCTTAATTTAGAAATTACATGAATGGAAGTTAGAAGTTACATGAATGGAGGTTAGAAATTACATGAATAGAAGTAAGAAATTAGACGATAGCATGTTAGAATTTTGGCACTAATATACCGCCATAATCCAGTAGAACTTTAAGATCACAGAACACGTCGTTATTACATGTAGTCAAACTTCAACAGACGAAACGATCTCGTCATTTTGCAGTACATGTTCAAAGAATCAATACACATTTATTTGACGAAAATAAACAGTAAAATAATCTGCATCAACTTTAAAGAGCATTAAGATCTTTTATCGAAGCTTTGGCACCCATCTTGAAGAAACTTTTATCATTTCTAACTCGTTGGCGATAATGTGCTCAACCCTCTCATGTAGCGTCGGATTAACCATGGTCGGGCCCTAGGGCCTTAAGCATGTTGTTGGCCTCCAACCTAACACAAGTGACCACACCTTAGGCAGTATTATTCCATACATATGAAAGTTACTACAATAAATCTAATTTGAAGTCGGTCATTGATAAACAGCGGGGAGACCTTGATACGGAAAGTCATATCAGCGAAGGACGTAACGTTACTACCTGATATATGATATATGATAAAAACACACCGTCCACAAACACTCATATAACAGGATCATTAGGGTTACATTCCCCGCATCAATCCTCATCTTCACCTGGCCCAAATTATCAAATTATTATTGTGTAGAGTCTAAACGTCCAGAAACCATCGTTCCTCGATTCAACGACAATAAAGAAAAAAGAAGTACGTTTGGAAATTATAAATGACAACATTTTTGACAGATTCTGAGTTCCAAACTCGAGTATAACCAATTGATTCAATCAAAGTTACCTTGATTTCACCTTCTACAACCACATGTTGTAACCCAAATATTACCGATAAAGAATGGATTTTCTTGGTACACTTTCCTCGCTAAATAATCAACTACAAAAAAAGAAACACAAGCGCAGCATGAGCCCAGGGGACCGAATATCCATATATTTTAAAAAATCCAATGTAAGGCCTTGGAGGGTCTCATCTCCGTCATTAGCAGATGGAAGTCCTCGGTCCGACCATGCTCACATCGCTTTGTGCGCAACTGAGATTTTTATGTAGAAAGACCTGGACCCCGTGGTTATCTGGCGTTATTTTCATGGGAGATGCCAATAACACTGGCAATATGTCAAGTGATCAATCGTCGATCAGCCATCACCTTGTTATGCAACCGTGAAATGTTTGCTTGAATTGTTTCTGTTGATGACTTTCAAGGAAGCGAGTTATTATCATGACTCTCGCTTAAACGCTTGAATTCCGCAGCCCATTTTTTTTTTGCTATGCAAAGGGATGAGGCATCATTCCCGAAAGCGGAGACCATGTCCGCATGTATCTGCGTTGGGGTTTTTCCTTGATGACTGCCCTTTAGTAGAGTGGTTCATGCTCAGAAAAAAAATGCAATAAACGAGGTATATTTGAGGCTGATTGTATATGGCGGGATATCGGGTTCAAAATGCAATCTAGAGTCAAAAGCAGAAAATCAAAAGTCAAAAGCAGACAGTAGAAAATCAAAATTAAAAGGAAAAACTCTTATCTGAAAGGGTATTTAAATTGTGTAAAACCACAAAGTGTTCATGGACAGAATTTCTACTTTCTGCTATCAACTTTTGACTTTCGACTTTTGCTTTTACTTTTGACTTCTGCTTATGATTTTCTAACGCAGATATCTATATGGATGAGTGAAACCCTATTTTATTTGGCGTATAAATCTGCATAGAAGTCATGTACAGAAATAACTGTTATTAAGTAATTCATAAATACATTTTTACAAACGATTGTTCGTATAAAAGGAGGGACACGTCAGAGCATGGTATTATACATACTCCGCGCAGCGTTTCGTTTGATTACAGGTAATCTCACTACACACTGCTATTATGAGTGGATATTGTTGTGTTAAATTTTGATTGGTCAGTAGTCCGACTACCAACCAATCACAACCTACCATACAAATGCTTTACATTTAAAACGAGTGCCAGTATTGGACCAAATATGTTTACATAACGTTACGTCATGAATCACGCTTTTATTATGCCTAATTAACTGCAGTAAAACTAATTGTGTGACAAACGAGGCTATCAAGTCGAATGAAATGTAAACAATACTGTTTGGAAACGAACATACTTTCACCCTTTTAAAACCTTAAATCACTGTCCAAAGTTTTAGGGAAGACTCAGATTAAACGAAGGACTGTCATGTTGCTGTACTTAAGTGATAGCTTTCATTGAACGGGGAGAATAGACACACTCCCGCAAAAGTTCAAGAAACAGACGCTATTCCAGCAATGGCTAGAGAGAGATTTCTCGGGCCATTGCTTCAGGAATATGGGTATTATAGTAACAACCAACAAACTGATATAACATAATAATATTTATTATAGACATATTACTTGGTCACAGAAGTTTAACACTACGTACGTATACTGGAAGTCTCCTGTCTCTCTAATAAACTGTCTACCATCATCTGAAACGTAAGTTGTTGGGTTTTTTTATATATTTTTTATCACTTTTATACATTATGTTAAAATATGTTCATCTTGTTTATACCATACGTTATACAGTGCCGGATTTAGTTGAAGAAAGGCGTTACAGTTCCCTCCCTCTCCTCGCGTAAAAGACTATTCCACGTGGCCCCCCACTCCCTCCCTCACATATAAAAACCCTTTCCCCAATCTTCCACCCTAGAGTATTGCACGAATAGGCCCCCTCCCCAATCACTTATAAGAGCCTTTCCATAAATCCCCCCCCCCCCCTCACGACTAAGGACAGATAAAATTGTGTTTGAAAGACACAGTTGGGCTAATCCGAGTCTATAATGACAACTAAGGGGAAGGGGTCTTATATTAGACACAAGTATAATATCATCCATGGGATCAAGGTTCTCGCATCGTATTTTTATAACTAATTCTAAAATCCTTCTAATGGTGGTATAATTATCTTCTATATTATATCCTTTCTTTCCAATTGAAACCATCCATCCTAACTTAAGATAGATGAGTTTCACAAAAGGATTTTAAGCATTGATTAGGGCTACGTTGTTAGATCTAATGCAACATATAGATGTAATTGGAATAAAGATAATATTGTGAACAGCCCGGGTCACATAATTTTAACACACCATCATTCACAAAAACAATTCTCATTCAATGTATTTTCTTAGCACGGGAAATAGAGCTATGGTCCACCCGTTTATTTTTGTGTAAAGCAATTTAAGCATTCGAATGACGCCTCATATTAGAACTCAAAAAAAAAAAACCCCAAACCCCAGTAAACTAAACACAAACGGAA
The DNA here is from genome assembly GCA_948474765.1 of Patella depressa. NCBI lineage: Eukaryota > Metazoa > Mollusca > Gastropoda > Patellidae > Patella > Patella depressa. The sequence continues at coordinate 70,136,512 of OX419718.1, read as the reverse complement.
AACCATTTATTTATATCAAATGTTATGGAAAGAAGAGCACTCTTATCTTCGTGTACAATGGTTTAATTTGAGTCACAAATATTATAATATGTTTGTGACAATTCTCAATACATGTAGTTCTCTCATCCAAAATACCATAAAACTACGAAATTCAAGCGATTTAGTTTATCGATACACATTATATCCATTGAAGCCTGCGAGTAAATCAAATGCCAAGATCACGAATCACATGCCAAGTTCAAGGCCAACCCATCGATATATTTCGAAACAATTTTAATAGGCAACAAACTCATTTATTTCACCGCTCTACGACTGTCTGACCACGTGCAAACATTGCTACAACGTATCAGAGGCGAAGATCGTCCAAAAATAGTGGTGGGGACAGTTTATGCGCGGGCAACTATTGGTAAAGATGAGGGTTCGGATGTCCCCCCCCCTCACCGGGAAATGTTTGGAAAACTAGCCACTCTGTGGGTATTTTCAGCATCATTTTCTGGCAAACAATTCTAATCCCTGAGGCAGCAAATGATACGAAATCTAATCTAAAGACAAATCTTCAAGCCACCGTTCACGATTTATTCTCTCATGTACACTACATATCTAGAAGTTTTTACACTACTGAGATTCCAGCTCCGTCTCCATTGCCAGTAGTGTTCGAAGACTACGTAAAGAAGACTACGTAATATTCAATCTCAATTGAAATAAATGTAACATTTTACTGTATTATTCATTGGTGATTAAAAATCGGATGGCAAAGGCGAATTTTCCCACGTTAAAAATGAAATAATAACTTTTTGCTTTTTTAAAAGTTAAATTTAGCTGCTTATATAGTTCCATACGTTTATTTAGTATGACAGTAACTCTAGCTGTACAAACTAAATCATTTAGTTAGGTGATTTATCATCCAGTATATACCAGATAGAAAGAAAATCTCAGTTATTCGTTAACCCTTTAATACCCAGTGTATCAGATATGCACACCTACATGATATACATATTATTATAACCCCTATGGAATATTTTAATTATTTACTGTTATAATATGAATTATCACTCATAGGCGTACGGGCTCGATGACAGGCAGAGGGGCAGAACTCGAATTGTCCAAAAAAAATTCGGGTTTACAGACAGCGGCGCCGGTCTTCTTCGAGCGGCGAAGAAGCGGAGCTTACCTTGTATAGAACCCCCAAGATAATTTTGGAATATTTGACGGCTTCAAACGCGTTTTCATGTTATTCCATTTCAAAGTGGTCTAATAAGCCTTATTAAGATGACTGACTCGAATTCCAATCAACAGATCAATCGTTTACAGTCCACGAAGACGAGACCGCTGGGAGAAAATTTTGAAAATTTAACTGCCGCAAACATGTTTTCCTGTTATTCCATCCTGTGAATACAGCAATTTCAATGTGGTCCAATATAGCGTACCTGACTGACCTGAATCCCAACCAAACAACCAATGCGTTTACTGCTATTCTAGCCCGTGTAAGCCACTCCAAAACTCCAAAAGTGTCCAATGGTTTTGTAACCGAAATCCCACTCTGAATTCCTCCCATCCAATCTGACTGTTGCATCTACATTCACAAATAATAATCGATGCCCGAAAAATGTGGCACAAATGTGACTCCAGACAAAATGTTTTAAGCCATAGTCATATTCACGCTCGATGACAGTAAGTTTGGGGGGCAGAAGCCGAAATGCCCCAAAAAATTTCGGGTTTACAGACAGCGGCGCCGGTCTTCTGCGAGAGGCGAAAAAGTGGAGCTAACCTTGTAGGGATCCCCAAGAAAATTTTGGAATATGTGCCGGCCACAAACGCGTTTTCCTGCTGTTCCAGCCCGTAAAATTAGTGTTTTATTAGATTTCGGGCACTTTATTTTGCCAAATAAACAGTAAGCAAAACATCGGAAATAAGTGGTGGGGACACAGTATATCATGTCCCCACCACCAAAAATATTGGTGGGGACGCATCCCGGTGTCCCCACCGGGATCTGCACCCATGCAACGTATGAAACTCCCCCATTGATATTGTAACCGTTAATTCAGTCTGTCAACAGTTCTCAGTTTCGAAGCGTAGTTGCATTCACCGTAGGTGCCTGCACGGAAATGTGCACTTCGCGGGCGCAAGCGAGTTTAACTAAAAGATGTTAAAATTGCATTTTAAGTTACAACCGACCTTCGTGAGTCGCATAAAATTTAGAATTTCATTTTTATTTTAGTTGAAATCTATTTTAGTGGTTTAGCTTAAGTTTTTGTTAAACATGGGTTCTGCATTGGAGAATGTTTTTTTTTATATCAATAACTTATATTTTTCTGTTTAAGTTAAAAGTAAAATCCATAATAAATCAGGTGTGTGTGTGTGTGTGTGTGTGAAATAGCTTTATTTAACGCCCGCTTCCATTGAGGTGATATCAGGATGACAATATATTCGTTGTTTTATCTTTCGATATAAAAGAGAGAGAAATGAGGATTAACGTCCACTCGACACAAACTATTTCATTTCGAGACTAACATATGGTTCAATTTTATTTCATTAATTCACTTGCGCGTAAGGGTCTTTAGCAGTGGGAGAAAACCGGAGGACCCGGAGAAAACCCACGCGGTTAGACAGGCAACCGGGAAACTGAATCCACGCCAGCTGCCTCAATGACAGGACAGACCTTATGATGCAAAGCGCACGCGCTAACCATTCGACTATCCCACCCTCTATAATCAGACCAGGGAGAGAGAAATGCTTACAGGTAAAGACAATATTGCTGCTAGTCTTGTCCACTTTGAAAGACCAGGGAGAGAGAAATGCTTAGACGTAAAGACAATGTTGCTGCTAGTCTTGTCCACTTTGAAAGCAACATGTGATGGTTTATATTGGGGTTTCTTTGTCTCGTTTGTGTCGTGTGGACAAGAGATCAAATACCTAGACTTTCCATTTTTCTTACACGACATTTATCTGGACAAGCTACTGCACAGTTTCCCATTTCCCATTTAAGATTGTTAGAATTATTATAAACTGTTTCTTCTAATTAAAGGATTATCTGATTGTTAGGTTTGTGTTTGAAAGGACGAGAATTGGACAAGTGTATCACTGTAATTGTCAATACCTTTTTAAATTTTCTATTGTTTCATTGTACATGTAGTTCAATTATTTATTTCTTATTGTGGGCGACATTTATGTTATAGGATGGGGATTAAATATGGTATTGTTTAATCCAATATGTTTGATTGTAAACAGAATTTAAATAACACGTGATTTATATTGGCCCACGTTGAGGTTTTTCTATGTATCGTCTATTCACTTAGTTCGTCATAGTGGTGACGTGTGCATATTGAATACACGACATACAATAAAAGTTAAATTCATGGGGAACGAATCTATGGAAAATTTGATCCTTTAGTAACGCAATGATCAATTGGTGTCATGTGATATCAAATATGTTTATTAGAAACGAGTTTTATTTGACGAGAAGTCTTTTTTCAAGCGGTTGACTATTTCACTGTCTACCAGACCTCAACAAGTGTCTTATTACTCATCTGTAAGTTTTATTTTATTTTGATTATTTCGTTTTCATTTATAACTGTATTTTCACTACTGGACCAAATTAATAGAAAGTTGTCGGGTGGTTCTCTCAGAATGTTGTGAAAAAAAACCTCAATGGACAACGAACATTACCCGCAAATTTTAATGTTTCATAATATTCTCAGTGGGTAACCCGACAACCACTGGTCCACTGGTCCTATAATTTTATGCAAATATAGATACTTTATTATGGGGAGTAGAAGGCGTCATATTTCTAACCGCTTATTGCTAGATATTTTATACCAATATGGATACACTTACTGCTCATACACGGCAAGCAATGAATAATATTAATACTATCATGTGAATACTAGGTGACGTTTATCACCCATATATAGTAATAGCCTGACACTCAATGGCTGACGCTTACGGCGTATCATCCATATATAGTAATGGGCGGAGTCTGTTTGGTATTGTTTATTCACAAATCATTAGCCGGTTAAGTGTCTACCATAGCAACGGTCCCTGCGCTTCGATTTATATGATTTGTGGTCGTGTTAGGTTGGCGTACATGCTTAATTATATATATGAAGAGTTCGTGGAAAAAAATGCCGACAGTGTATAATCCGATGATTTAATTAAGATTCGATTTTTGTAATAAATAGTCAGCAATTAAAAACAACGTCGTCGTGTGTATGCAATGAATTCTCCTCCAACTTCGCACCCGTTGCTAGGTACCGAGAGCGGTATGTCACGTGACACAAACATGATACTTGACAATTACAATATTTTGAAAAGGAATTGAAGCAAAATTATGATAAATTAATTAGTTTGAATATGTTTTTAGTCCTAATATATCATCAAATCACCCAGTTTGTACGCGGGAATGTATCTTTAATGAATTATATCATACTGATCAGCAGTGAATATTCTCTAATCCGCTACAATCACTGACAGGGATAACACCGGTGTGGGTTAATGAGCTCGATATATTAACCTTTTACGTAATCCAAATTAAATTCTAGATTTTTTTTTAAATAAAGGTGTTTGAAGTAGATCTGGATACAAAATTATTTTCTATTTAGTGTAAATGGGGATATAAAATAAAAAGGTATCATTCTTCCCGGGCCAGCTTATGTTCTGTAAACAATGCGCACGCTCCCTAACCACTGTGATGTGATCTCACATGTAGAAGTCATTTGAACGTATAAAAATCTGTCATCTCAGAAAGGGGCATAAGGAGGATTTCGCAATACTAATAACACTGGTGTAACGAGATTAATTTTGACCTTCTATTCGTCATGGCGTGTGAAATCTTCCTCTTTAAGTCGACTGAATAGTTGTCAATTTTATAAATACTCCTCTTTAGTGTTGTTACAACAAAACATCATACAAAGTCGTCAGTTATTGTACTGTTTGTATGGCTGTATTAATATCAAGTAATGACTCGTATTATATTATCCAATTCGATTAACGGTCGTCGTGGAGTCAGGGGATCGCCTTTATTTTACGGAAGATTATTGCGGTCATGTTCCTATCTCAATGTCGGGGGGGGGGGCTTTCTCGTTTTGAGAGGTCAATTCGTAGCCATGTTTACTGAATACCACTAACAGGACACTTTACCCGAACCTACATAAATCTACAAGAATCTACAAGAATCTATCAATATTCACACTCAAATTATATTCATTATAATCATGACGACGTATTATGCCGTCGCCCTTGTTTGTTCGTCCGTCCACAATTTGTTTGCCGACACTCTACAGGTCATAATTTATATTTGATTTTGACGAAACTTAAAATATAGGTCTATATCCCAAAGATCTCGGCTCCATTCGATATTTTCATGTATTGGAGAATAACTTCAAAAAATCACGTTTTTAGCTTGTAGTCACTCTAGGGGTCACAACTTTAAACTGATTATGATGAAACATGAAATGCATGTTTATAACCCAAATATCTTGATACGACAAATCGAGTTTTTAGCTTGTGGTCTCTCTTGAGGTCACAATTATTATCCGATTTATAAAGCCGTTCGAATGTATCACCGTTATACCGTGTTAAAAGTTGAGTTCGAATTTCTTGAAAATCGGACCAAAACTGACGGAAACAAGTAGCCGCCCGTCGTACACAAATAGTGTAAAGATATGTTATATCAAGACTGTGGACCCTCTAGATGTTACAATTTTGATCCGATTTTGATGAAAGTTGAAATACATGTTTATAATCCAAAGCTCCTGATTCCTTTCGATATTCGCGCATATCAGAGCGTAACTTCACAATCGTTTAAATATATCACCGTTACACATCAATGAAGGTTGAGATCGAATTTCGTAAAAATCTGGACAAAATGGCTGCTACTTGTACGCAATTAGTGTAAAAGTATGTAATACCAAGGTTGTAGACACTCTAGACGATGTCGCATTTTTATCCGATGTTGATAAAACTTGAAATGTTTATAATCCAAAGATGGTGGTTCCTTTTGATTTGTGCATATCAGACTGTAAGTTCCTGGATTATGGCCCCTGATTGTACGAAAAATCGTGCTTTTCAGTTTGTGGATTCTCTAGAGGTCACAATTTTTATCCGATTTTAAAAATCGTTTATAAAATATATCACTATTCCACCATAATGAAGGGCAAACTCGAAACAAACTGCCCGAGTTAAACGGGCGCTTTTTGTTTGCACATTGTGTAAAAGTATGTAAATACGAAGGTTATGGCCCCTCGCGAGGTCGCAATTTCTATCCAATTATTATGAAACTTAAAATATATCTTTATACCTCAAAAGATCTCAGTCCCTTTGAATATTTGCGCATTTCAGATCATAACGTTCTGGATTATGGCCCCTGATGTTTTTAGCTTGTTCTCTATCCATAGCTTGCAAAATGTGGGCGTATCTTGTCTGGCAGCCGCTGATTATAAGACGTCATCACTGCGTTTCAATTAAATGAATTTGATTTGAATAGAACAAACTATGTGGTAGTCAAAATTTAACCGGATACTCCCTTGATATCGAGTCATATCCTGCCGATTGTGATCAAACAATATGATTTGCAGCGTCTGCGTTTTCGAGCCACAGAGAAATTTGAAATTGAAAGAGCTGAACTACACAAAATATTTCTTTTTTGAAAAAAAAAAGGGGGTGGGGAAGAAGCCCCTAACTTTCGGGCAATCTGACTTTTCGGGCAGGCGAGCAAAGTGAAAACAAATTGTTTTATTTCATCCAGTTGGCAAAATAAAGTGCCCGAAATATAATAAAACACCAGTTTTACTTTTCTTTTAATTGAATACCACGAATTTGTACTGAATTGATTATGGATTAAAACATTTTGTCTGGAGTCACTCTACACATACTAAGTCATTTCAGGACTATAACATGAATCTTGCATTTCAAGTTTGTGCGTAGAGGTCTTTAGTAGTGGGAGGAAACTGGAGTACTGGACTAAAAACCCTACTTCTTGTCACGTGACGTACGAGCGGGAAATCGAAACTACATCACTAGAATTATGATGCAATGCACACACGTTAACTATTCGGTCACCCAAACCCCCTTTTCAATTCTGAAAATGTAATAAAAGTCAAGATTTGTTGCCTTTTATTTAGAGATCTTGTGATTATCAGTCCATAAAGTTTAAATCAAATGTATTTACAGGCCTTATTACTGGCTCTGATATGTTGACAGGCCTGCTTGTGTTGACATAAAAAGTCATCATGTTATAATATAAAAAATCTTTATTACACTGGTAATGGCTTTTCTGGTGACAAATATAATTTATCACAATTACAAACAAGAACTGATAATAAAAGTATAAGAAAAATATCTCTTTGATATAAGGTAAAACATAATCTATTACAATCTCATCAATGCCAATGGCGGGAGAAAAATAGCGTTTTGGAAACGATGCTAATTGAGATGACATCACGCGCTGGGTGAATATTCAACAGAATTGAAATTATATTACAAAAGATTTGGGTGAAAATTGAAATTAACTTTGGTGTAAATTAAAAAAAAGAATTAAATTAAAATCTACTTAGGTGAAAATTATAAAAAAACACCAAATTAAACTGCAAATGACTTGGGTGGAAATTAAAACTGACTTGGGTGACTTGAGTGAAAATTATAAAAAACTTGGGTGAAAATTAAACAAAAACAAATAAGATTAAAAATTAAAATAGGTGAAAATTATAAAAAAAAACAAAATAAATTGCAAATGACTTGGGTGAAAATTATATAAAAGAAAAACAAATTATATTACAAATGATTTGGGTGGAAATTAAAATTGACTTTGGTGAAAATGAACAAAAAACAAATTAAAATTTGCTTGGGTGAAAATTATAAAAAACAAAATTAATTGCAAATGACTTGGGTTGAAATTGAAATTTATTTGGGTGAGAATTATAAAAAAACAAAATTAAAATTTAATGGGGTGAAAATTATAAAAAAACAAAATTAATTGCAAATGACTTGGGTTGAAATTAAAATTTATTTGGGTGAAAATTATAAAAAAAAAATTAATTGCAAAGACCCTCAAAATGTTTCCATTTATCTTGAACTTTGTCACCAAGTGTAATTTGTTCTTTTTCAAAATAGTATAATAATTATTTTTTAAATACATTTTGTCTAAGCCTTTGTTTATGTATATGTAACTTTGCTAAACTATATATCAAATTTGGAATTTTGTTATCATCAGTATCATTGCCACATAAACATGTTATCAAGGTGATATCAAAATCATTGTTTGCCTTTAGTTTAATCCAGCTTCCTAATTCTTGCCAATATGCTTGTACATGTTCACAGCTGTAGTAAAGATGTATTAATGATTCTGTTTCTTTTTTGCAAAAGGTGCATAAGTCTGATTTAATAATTCCAATTTTAGCTAAAAATTTATTTGTACCAATTATTCTACTATTGAGTCGAAATTGAAACCATTTCAGCCTAATATCGACATTAAAATCAAAAGTTTGCTTGTAAATACGAGCCCATTCTTCTAGAGTTAATTTCATTCCCAGATCTGATTCCCATGAGATTTCGGATTTAGTTTTTTGAATTTTTTATCTAAGAAATATGTGTACAAATGTTTTGCCCCAGTATCAAACTTAAAGATAAATTCAATAGTTTGAGGGTAAATGATTAACCTAACAACTGCTGTTGTAGGATTTACGTTGTTTAAAGTGGTCCATTTAGCCAGAAGTGATTTTTTTAATCCTTACAGGTCTGTAAAGTGTGGACAGAAATTATATATAGATTTGAACGTGTCGTATGTCATAAAATCTTTATCGAATAGATCATAAACATACTTTATTCCTTTCTGATGCCAAACATCAAAATATATTGTTTTATTGTTTATTTTTATATTTGAATTGTACAACAATGGATGACGTAGAATATTATATATTTCGTTATCTTTCGGTTTTAACTTAATTAGCACAATACTTATATAATTAAAACCTCTTGCCAGAAAGACATTTTTGTACGCTTTGATATTTTATAAAAATAATCATCCCCGAAAGAGCCAACCAATAACTGTTTATCTGGTAAAGAAGCAACTAACAATTTTGCCCAGGCAGTGTTTTGATGTTTTAATAATCTTCTAAACCATGTAATTTTTAATGACTTTGAGTATGCTATTATATCAATTATTTTACATCCACCATTTTCAAAATTTTGAAACATAGGTTTTCTAGACACTCTTTCAGCTTTATTACCCGAAACAAATTTATATACTGATTTCTCTATATTCTTTAAATAAGATATATCCGGTGAGGGTAGACTTGTCAGTAGATGATTTAATGTTGGTATTAATATTGACTTTACGACAGTTATTCGACCGAGTACAGTCAAATTTCGTTTAGACCAATTTGACACTAAATGACAAACTTCTTGAAACTTAACATTATAATTCATGTCTATTATCTTATCGATATCAGTACTGTACTTTATTCCTAGGGTCGTAAATTCCGATATTTCCAAGATTAATTTTTTTATAACATTTAAAAATCTTTCTCGATTTCCTCTCAATGATCCTATCCAAACAAATCAAGTTTTTTCTAAGTTTGGTTTTAAACCTGAATATTTTGCGAATTCATCAAGAAGATTCAAGGCCTGTCTAAGAGATTTTTCGCTACCGTCAAGTGCCAGAGCAGTGCCATCTGTACATTGTGGGATTTTTTGGTTTTTACTCCCTAAATTAATTCCTTTAATGTCTTCCACGCTTCTTATTAAACTACCCAAAATTTCGACACATATCAAAAATATATAGGACGATAACGGATCTCCCTGTCTACAGCCACGTCCAATGGCGAAGAACTCACTCGATTTACCAAATTGTTTAACACAGAGCTTAAAATCAATATTAAAAATGTTTCCCCCATTTCCTGATTTGTTCTCCAAAATTAAAGAATTTTAAAGTTTTATCAATAAATCGCCATGAAACGGAATAAAAAGCCTCCTCGTCCAGGAATATTTTCAATTTCTGTATACTGCGAGATATCAAATAAAAGTCGTGTATTCTCCCCAATAAACCGCCCAGTTAAAAACCCCTTTAGGTCCTCATGAATAAGATTATTTAAAACAGATTTAATACGTTTTTGCTATAACGGCCAATAAAGTTTTGTAGGAGGTATTTAGCAATGTAATTGGTCTCCAGTTTTTGATGAATTCCCTTGGTTTATTCCCTTTTGGAAGTATAGAAACAATACCGAGCCGTTTTGTTTCTGATAAGATACCCGCCCTTAGTCAATAATTGAAGGATCTGACAAGGAAAATTGATAAGTCTCACCAGAAAAACTTATAAAATTCATATGAGTAGCCATCGGGTTTCATATGTTTTAATGCAGACAGGGCCTCATTCGTTGTTATCTCCCCCTCTAGACTATCACTTTCATTATTACTAAGAATGGTGATATTATGGTCCGCTAAAACTTCATCCAGATTAACATCTTCTAAATTACTTTCCTGTGATTCGTATAAATTTTTATAGAAATCTTTAATAGCTTCTAAAATATCTTTTTGATTTGTTATCAGTCTTTGATTCTTATCAATAATATTTGTAACATTCCTATTGACATAATTTCTTTTTTTAGAAAATATTTGGACGGTTTCTCACCATGTTCAATATATGTAGCATTTTAGCTTAAAATCAATCCTTTAATGTGTTTCTCTCTTAATCGTTCTTGTTGATTTAAATAATTATGGTAAATTTCATTTAAAAACGTGTTATCTTTATCCTGAAGAAAATCATGTTCTTTTTCTTTTCCATTCTTAAATACACTGTAGGAGATAGTTTTTGACCTAATATTGAGTAACAACATTTCGAAAAATAATTGAACGTTAATCAAAAATGAAAGGTCACTATCTTTTATAAGACCTATTTTATCTTCGCATAAGGTAATACGGCATATTCTTTTTTAGTGTCTAGAATTGTATTTTTGACTATTCTAACATATTCAACGTCTTCGAGAAGTGTATTATTAAATCTCCAAATCCCCTGAACTAGTTCTTCACGAAGACTGCAGAATGATCCGTTCTATAACCTGGTAAAATTTGTGGTTTATCTATCAAACTTCTCAACGCTTCTGAAATTAAAACAAAATCTAATATATTAAATTCGGAGTCAAATTCTCGTATTAGTTTTTTCAGTTTACAATAGTATCTCTATTTGGACCATATATTGTAATTAAATTCAAAAAGCAGTTTAACCGCTATAATATTACCATCTTGACCTATGTGTTTTCGTTTTATCTCATATTCCAAGTTATTATTTAGAAGTATACAGAGCACTCTTGCATTGTTTTTTCCTTCACCTAAAATAATGTCGCCATCCCATTCTGAATATATTTTTTTAAAATCAGTTCAAAAGATGTGTGTCTTGTAGACAACATATTGAGTATTTCTTTTCTGCTAAATAATTAAAAAAATCTTTCTGTTTTGAGCTATCCTTTAACCCTCTACTGTTCATACTAATAATTTGTACCATTGTAACAACAATGACCAATCGTTATAATTTCAAATATGTCTACTTCAAAATAAAGTAAATATTGAGCTGTACTGATAAATCCGTGTAGTTTGTAAAAATATATTGTAAATAGTTTTGAATGAAAATGTTGAAAACATAAATTTATAAATGTCATAAAGTTATGTGATTTGAATCTATTTATGAGCTCTACGTTTCTGGTTGTGACGTCATCTAGCTAGCAAGTTAACACCTTGCTCTTTGGAGTATTTACAATTTCTCATTAATACTGTTTTTGCATTATGTTGTTAGTATCTTCAATATGATTGGACGAGGTTTATCTGGATGTTTTGATGGAATTCTATGAATGGCATTTATTTCCATAATTGGAATATTAAGACCAGCACAGTCATGAGCAAGTTTAAGGAAATTTTAATTTTAATTCCCTATTTCTCGCCTCTCTCACACCATACATTTTTATAAAAAAAATTTCGAGAATATTGCTCATTTGTGCTTGCAAGTATCAAAGCTGATTTTGTTGCCAAAGCATTTCCTCTTTCTACGCTCTTACAATTATCTAGTTGCCTCTTCAATCACTCTATATCTTGTGTAAGACTCTCTATCTCCAGTTTGTCTCTCTCGTATTCATTTTCTTGTTTTTCTAGCTATATTGACAGCATGTCTCTGACTTGATCCCGCACTCTGAATTTAATATCACGGATAGAAAAAAATGTTCATATGGTCTTGAATCATAGTCTCATACACACTTAAGGTTACTAGATCTAAAGTTTTATATTTATTTCATCCAACATTTTAACAGTTATCATTTTCTTCATCTTCTCCTTTATGTCACCCAAACTTTTTATTATTATATTGCTGTTAGATCGGATTCTGAAACACGAGCTCTTTTTGATGGCAATTTTCTGTCATTTTTAATCTATATGATATCACACCAAATTTTACTTCAGAAACTATAATGTCTCAAAACCTTGTCAATACAATAGGTCAAGCCTATTGAATACAATAGGTCAAGCCTATTGAATACAATAGGTCAAGCCTATTGTTCAAAATATTTCTCTCAATATCACAATTATTCCTTCATAGTTCATAAATCTAATCACACAACCCCATGCTCCATCCTCTTTCACAGCACCCAGCAAAGTTTTAAACCTTTACACTCAATAATATTTCATAATTTTCACAAAACTATCAGAGCCCTCAAACTGTGAATTTACCTCTTAGCCATCTTATTTATGACTTGGTTGAAATTAAAATTGACCTTGATGAAAATTATAAAAAAAAAACCCAAACTAAATTACAAATGACTTGGGTGAAAACTATAAAAAAACAAATTATATTAAAATTGACTTAGGTGGAAATTGAAATTGACTTGAGTGAAAATTATAAAAAAACAAATTATATTAAAATTGACTTGGGTGGAAATTGAAATTGACTTGGGTGAAAATTATAAAAAAAAATTATATTGGGTAAATATTGCAAAAAAAAAAAAAAATAAATTATATTATTTTTCATGTCCCTTATCAGTCACCGTATTCATATGTATACTTATGTATTCATATGTATTCGTTGAATCTAAATCTTATTGTTTTTTTCAAATGGAAAACCTGTAATTTAACTAATTATGATCTCAAATTAGTGACATCGAGAGAACTTGGTTATGCTGGGTCGTTGCTAGGGGATAGCTGACAGCTTAGGTTCTGTTTTTATTGGCGTTCCGCGGAGAGTATGCAATTAAAGAATGATAATATTAATTAATTATATCAACGCGAGTATGAAATTACTGGGAGTATAAACTTTGAATTATAATAATGAGGGTATGAAATTACTGGGAGTATAAACTCTGAATTATATTAATGAGGGTATGAACATATCGAATGATATTAATGGGTGTATGACACAGGCCACATAAAGCATGGCGTGGGTATAGCTATTCGTTAAATAAATTATCTAGTTTTTTATTTCTATGTATTATTGAAAACTTTGCAAAAATCTTAAAAAGGAAAACATCACGCGACATATACGGGTCAAACAGGTTATCTGCCGAATATGGTATTCGATTTTATGTTTATTAAAATTGTTTAAAACGGTCGTCAAGTTAGCTCACTATGGTAGGTAGAATTCATATTGAATATAATTACATTCAAACGATAAATCTATGAATAACTCAACGACAATTTAATAGCTGGTATACGTGTATACTCACAGCTACTCTGAAGGACATGCACTGATGACGTGTATAATAATAGGGATGTATTGTAGCAAATACCAAACTTGCATGTATAGTCCGGTTTACATTTAAATTGATAAAATATTGTCACCACTCAACCAACTTACCTACCAATTTTGCTGCTGAATTTGCGATATTGCCGTATTATGATATTTTGATAGGAACATTATAGAAATTTGAAGGAAGAAATACCTATAATAATTTATGAGAAAAACTTGTTGAATTTTGAGTGATTATCACGCCTGGTGCGGGCTTGAATCAATCTCATCAACATCGTGAATTTGACCTGGAAAAGTTCTCACAATCTTTAATTGGCTTTCTTATGGTAGATTTCATCGGGGCGTCGGTACGCGGTGGGTTGCTTGGTTTGGCGCCCATAATCTCGTCAGGTGACCGCCAAAGCTCAGGTCGATCGGTTACGTCATTTGTGGGAACGGTTAACAACAGCAACTACTACTACGTGGACGGTGTAGGATACCGGAACAGATAGTTAGGATTACGTGCCTTGTCAACAGATGCCAAAACGATCTCCTCGTTGAAAGCACCTTAAACATTTAGCCGAACTTCTAGTGGTAGCAATAATATTGGGTTTTCTTGTCTCGTGTGGACAAGAGATCAAATACCTTGATATTTCATTCTTTAAATGGATTGAAAGGTCTACGACATTTATCTGACCAAGCTACTGCGCAATTTCAGCATCAACATTTAAGATGTTAAGAAATCTTATCAAACGTTTTTGTTTCTAACTGAAGGTCGAAATTTGCTCCCATTACATGATTGCCGAATGTTTAGCGCGTCTTGGTTGTACGTGACAAGAAGTAGGGTCGCCTGTCCCAACTCGGGGCTTTTCTCCTGTAATTGTCAATATATCTTCTATTGTTTTAAGGTAGTTAAATAATTTATAGGTTTTAGGAATGGTAAAGTATTGCTGATCGGCCAGTGTGGATTCTGTTTAATCCAATAATATGTGTCTATAAAAGGGATTTCAATTAACACGTGATTTAAGGTATATATTAACCGACGTTCAGATTGTATATTTGTATCGTCTATTCAGTTAGTTCGTCATAGTAGTGTATATTGAATACACGACATACATTAAAAGTTAAATTCACGGGGAACGAATCTATGGAAAGTTTGGTCCTTTAGTAACGCAATGATCAATTAGTGTCATGTGATATGAAATATGTTTATTAGAAACGAGTTTTATTTGACGAGAAGTCTTTTTTCAAGCGGTTGATTATTTCACTGTCTACCAGATCTCAACAAGTGTCTTATTACTCATCTGTAAGTTTTACTTTATTGTACGTTTAATTGACGTCCTGGATATTATGTTGTCAGTTTTAATTATTTCGTTTTTATTTATAACTGTATTTTCACTAGAGGACCACATTAATAGAAAGTTCTCATGTAACCACCTTTGTATAATGTGAAAACAAAATTCAATAGACCTTTGGTCAACTTGACATGGGGTGACCCCAGATTTATCATGGTATACAAATACAGGTACTTTATGGGGGGTAGAAGCGGTTGTATTTCTAACAGCTTGTATCTAGATATTTTATTATTGATGCTGATATTCAGTGCAGGAGAACGGCGCATCTGAAAAGAACCCAATGACAAACTCCGGACAAAGCACCACAAACACACAGAGAGACAATGCAAGCAATACATAACATAATCTACTATCATATATCCATACATGAATCGCTAATATTAAACCTGCTAATCACTAGGTGGCACTAATTACTACACATAAACACCAAAACATTAGGACAACCGATTACCCATATATGGTATTGGCCTGTCACTCAATGGGTGACGTATACTACCCACACTGTGTATCACCCATGTGTGGAAATGGGCGGAGTTTGTTTGAGATTGTTTGTTCACAAGAGCAGAATAATGAGCCATCTAGCCCCGCCTTACATTGAGCCTGTTACGCTTTCGTTTGAATGTCGTCCATAGCAACGACCCCTGTGTGTATATTTTAATGAGCTGTGGTCGTGTTATGTAAAGGTACAGACTTAATTATATAGATGAAGAGTTTAGGAATTTGAATAAGATATAGCCTATTACGATTAAAAGTGTAATAATTTTGAACCTAAGGTTATAAGTATTTTTATATTTTTTATTATATAAGGTTATTAGTACTTTTATATTAGTTTTTTTTAAAATATATGGTAATTAGTATTTTATATTTGTCAGTGATCTGATTTGTATATCTTTTTTTATCGTTGTTTGGTTTAATTAAAATACATAGATACTATGTCTACCTTCCGATTAAATTTAGCAAGTGCAGAAGTGAATACCCATTTCAATATTCCCACTCGCCTACCCTCTTTCGTTCTACAATATGAATTATATATTTACACTTGCCAATAAGGCTTCTTCCATTTTATATTAATTTAAACCTAATGAATTCTATATTTCACCTCTCTCCCTCACCTACTGTCTTCCAGATTTTCCACTGTGGTTTCACCTTGTCAGTGATGCAGGACGGATGGTCTGACAAGGACAGCTGCCTAGTCGTTCGGATGGGACGAAACACGGATGTTCCGTGTACAAATTGGCGTACACGTAAAAAAATCCTTAGAAGTTGGAATTCGATATAAGAGTAGGACGTAGCTGCTGCCCGGACAAAATTCCTTCATATCTGACTGTATGGCGTATGCCCTTCTTCATTAGCCCAGATTAGGAGCTGAACAGTAGGACGTTAAACGACTAGACTTCTGTGCCGTCCCCGCCTACTTCTCAACATATCTCCGTTTACTTCTCACCCCGTCTACTTCTCACTCCCTCGACTTCTAACACTCCCTCTCTACGTCTCTCTCTACTTCTCTACTTGTCACTCCCTCGACTTCTCACTCCTGTTTGCTGGGCTATACAACGTTATAGTTTGCATCACATCTACTGTTATACTTTCATAGAAGCTCAAGGTCACTCGTCGGTCAAGAAGCAGTGTGAAGTTAGCTCGATTTTCGTTTTTAATTTTCGATATTGGCGAATAACGAAAAACAAGCTACCCGTTTTTCGATATTCAAACTTGAATCTCAAAAAGCAGATTTAATGGATGTACATCTACAGAATGTCCCCAAAACACATTATATTAAATCAGTGTTCTAAACTGAACTAAACATATCATAAATGAGGATGCCTGAGCACTGGATGCACATAAATACTGCTCTTTCTCCTTGTTTTTTTTATATTGGCGAATGTCGAACAACGAGCTACTCAAAATCGAATCTCAAAAAAGCAGATTTAGTGGATTTATATCTACAGAATGTGTTCCTGTCGTGGTAATAGTTCCAGTATAGTCTAGTTAGTGTAGTGTTGATGTAGGCATGTTTATGTATCTGTTTGATATTCTGTCCCCTTTCTAAATAAACCATATATTTACGAAACTGATTGCTGTTTTCACTAAGATAGTGTTACACTACTGCACAGTTTTGGATTTCACATTTATATAAGATACTTTATTTTGAGAGATATTGTATTGCCCAGTTTCGGATTTCACACGTATATAATATATAAGAAATATAATTGTTATAATTGAAAGTGAACACCTCCTCTTATTATATAAAGGTTAGAATTGAACAGTATATCACAGTAATTGTCAATACATTTTTAAACTTTCTATAGTTTGGGGGTAGTAAAATTATTCATTTCTTATTGTGGGCGTCGTTTAGAATGGGTATTAGGTAGGATCTATTTAATCATTTGCCATTGTTTCCCATTGATAGACGCGTGCACAAGGTACATTACCCGAAAATTTGGCATAATACTGTGAGTGGGCAATCCGACAACCACTTGACATGAGGGGGGGGGGGCTAGATATATAATTTAAACAAACATAGATACTTTATTTCGGGGAGTGGAAATAGTTGTATTTCTAAGCGTCTGATGCTAGATATTTCATTCAAATACAGATATTTTATTATGGGGGGTGTTTGGATGTATTTTATTAAGGAAAAGTTTGGGAATTTGAAAAAATATATAAAGATTCAAAATGTAATATAAGTTGAACTTTACAAGGAAGTTGTTAAACGTTCTTATGGCGACGTGAAGGCTTTGATAAAGAGTAAGTATACCGTTCCACAACACCCGCCTCTATATTGTCGTTGCCGCTGTAGACACTCTACCGGTTGCAATTTTTATCCGAATTTTATCAAAAAATCTCGGTTCCTTTCGTTATTGGCACGTTTTACATATATAGCTTACCGGACTTCGGCCCCTGATTGTACAAAAAAGATTTTAGCTTGCTGTCCTACTAGGTTTCAAAATATTTATCTCATTTTGAAAAACCGTTTAAATATATCATTATTACAACCTTATGCGATTGGGTTCGAATTTTGTGAAAATCAAACAGAAACAGCTTGGCGAAATGGATGCTTCTTGTACACATATAGTCTAAAAGTATGAAATACCAAGGTCGTGAACCCTCTAGACGTCAGAATATTTATCTGATTTTAATGAAACTTAAAAATATATGTTTATATCCCAGAGATTTGGAATCCTTTTGATATTCCTGGATTACACGAAAAATCACTTTTATTTTATTTTGTTTACTGCCCATCTCTTGCAAAATTTGGGCGTATCTTGCATATCTATAATATAGTATTTTTATATTTCCTAAAAATAATGTTTTCAGTATTTAGTTTTTATATTAATTAATATAGCCCATTCTCCCGCTCGCCGAAAACCTTATTTAGGTCTCAAAGGGTGCTACAGATTGATTCTAGCATGTTCCACACAGCCCAATATTACCCTTTGGCACTAGGAAGGACTGCCAGCCCACGCCCTCCCCCGTACACACATATAAATATTGGTTTTGTGGGGCCCGGGCGGGATCTTGTTCCTAATACAAAATCATGGATCACCATGCCCACTGTGGTATTGGTGTTATGACCAGAGGAACCCTATAGATTTTTGGTGTTCCGCGGGCTGGATTTTTGCAGGGATTGTTGTCACTCACTGGACAGTGGACCTTATTTACAGCGTCCCCTGGTTTTTCGTCACGGGGTTATTACTGGTAATGTTAAACTGTCTATTCCCAACATGTCAGATGGTAATGTTAAACTGTCTATTCTTACGTCAGAAGTGTTTGTGTGGATGTTTGTAGTCGTAAAAGTGGACAATCTAGATACTGTATGATAGGCCTTTGTTTTTTTCCAAACCTAGTAAAATCTGGAAGGATTACAGAAGAATCATTGGTAACCAGAAATTGAAGACAGCAACAATTACAACCAGAACGATGAGTTTATGGAATCTATGGCGTCGATTTTGGGGTGTAATAAATAGGCTTTATGTTGGCCTAACACTAACCAATTATCACAATCTGCGATATGATGTAGAGAATAATTCGGTACAAGAAGTTGAAAATGGTAAGTTAAACTCTTTATGTACTTGTACTCTTTCTGTTTCTAAGATTATGACTTTACCAGTATTAAGGTTAATGTTATTTTTCCAGCTATAACTATTACACTGATAAACCAAACAAATTGGTATCTTCTGGTATCCTTAGTTTAGATAATAATATGTTTTTAACAGTTGAGTAACCTTTACTGTTTCCATGGAAACCAATTTCATAATAGTTGTGTTGTTTGCTACTTCGAAAATTTTCAGTTAAATATATTATATTTCTTTTTATGTTGCTATGGAAAGACATTTGACTCCGGTTATTACCCCAAAGCAAATTTCAGCAAACATTGTGAATACATTTGAGGCTATAGCTTTTAAAAAAAATTTGTAAAATGTGGTTTGAAACACTGGGGTCCTACGACTTTCCATTCTGGAGTTATGCCCCCTTTTCCGAAAAACCTTATAATTGTTAAATAAATCTTTTTTCATATTTGACTTTAAGCATTTTGAGCCATCCAAACCCTATCCATATTCATAATCTGCAGCCCTCGGGTCCCTAGCTATCTTTACAGAAATCCTTGTGACCGCCATTTGGGCTGTAGGTTTTAACAGATTGTTTTTTTAGGGTTTTATTTTAATTTAATTTCAAGCAATGGGGTCATAACATATTAGTTTTTTTCAAATATCAAATTTGATCATTATCAAAGTGTTCATTTTGGGTTAGCTGCAATTTAGACAAAGCTACTGTGTGGGCGCATATAAGTTTCAGTTTCTCTAAAATTGTCACGTCCGGACCGTAACTAAAAGGATTATGGTTCCTGATTGCGCGGAAACTCGCATTTCAGCCTATGGACCATCTAGATGTCACAATGTTTATCGGAATTTAATGAAACAGAAATGTTTATATCCCAAGAATTTTGATTCCTTTCATTATTGGCATGTATCGGACGGTCACTTCCTGGGTGGATAATTGCTCAAGATTATCTTTAGCAGGTTAACCCTTTAGCAGTCAGAACTGTTCAAATATATCACTCTATCACCATAATCGCGACTGAACTCGAATTTCGTTAAAATTAGAACGAAACTTGCCGTCATTGTGACATTACGTTCCAGTTAAGGTGTTAAGGGCTACAGTTTTTATCACTTTTTGTATAATTCGATGTGCAGCATCGATGTTCTCCAATGCGGTCATATCTTGTTTTGTGAGCATGTTATAATTATTATGAGAATGATATTGAATAATATTGTTGATTCAGATACAGACCTGTTATCAAAGATACAAAAACTACAACATGAAAACGATGAACTACACCATGAAAAAGTGGAGCTACAACATGAAAACGTGGAGCTACAACATGAAAACGTGGAACTACAACGTGAAAACGTGGAGCTCAAAGATCTACTATCAAAGATACGGGAAGAAAAAGATGCCGTCATCAAAGAGCTGGAAGGGAAAGTCAGAAATTTGCAGGATTTATTACGTAAGGCTGATAGCCCAACTTCACAAGGTTATTACACTATTTTTTTTATAAACATCAGAATACCTCATTAGACATTATCGTGCTAATAATTCCTAACATTTCAGTGTGGGTATTTCATGTCGTGACCCTGTCCATTGGTCCGTCGACAGTTGGTTTGTAAACGCGATAGAGGCTACATGTGAAGTATTGTTGCCAGGAAAGGACGAATACTACGGCTTTCTGTTTTAGAGTTATCTCCCCATTGCTGAAAACTATGTGAACACCATAGGGCCATGATAAATGCCCCGTATTTGTTACCAGCTTTCCACAAATCTTCTGAACGCGAAATAAGCTACGGTTTTTAACAGATTGGCTTGTGAACGCGATAAAGTTCGAGGGTTATTTCACATATGGACACGGAGTATTAGGTATTCCGAGATAATTGTGTTTTTATTTTTGGTTTTTTTTTTGGGTGGGGGGAGACATTAAAGTATACTTTTATTTCCAGGCTAGTATTCTACTGATTTTAAGATAGGTTGGGTATCATCAAACCTAAATATCGTACCTAACAACGTGTCTTATTCTTACAGGCAAACAGTATGGCAGAATGTTACGTTCTGATTATGATAAGATTCAAAGCAAATTTATGGTTCTACTGGACAATATCAAAGAACCAAATGCATTATGCCAAACCCTGTTTGCAAATGGAGTGTTTGACGATAACGATAAGGAAGTGGTACAGAAGTGCCTTAGAGAAGAAACTACACGGAACGCCACAGACAAGCTTCTCTCTATTCTAATGAATTGTGGTGAAAACGCCTATCACCGATTTTTAAAATGCTTGAAGCAAACTGGCTATGATCAAGTTATTAACAGACTCGAACAGACTGGTAAGTTAATTAAAGGAAAGGTGGAACTCCTTATTGTTGAACAATGTTACCTGTATATTAAATACCTTCTACCTATTAATACAACCTTTATATAACCCTTAATTTACAATTACATGTATTAGACTAACTAAAAACACACCTGTCATAAGAAAATACGCAATATTTAGTACCATTCCATGACCTATAATTTGTTAACCGACATATTTTGTTGTGTTTTGGTGAAGACATATTTTATCAATTTTTGATTTATAGAAGAGCCAAATAATCAGAACCCCGAGGAAATTAGAACATTGGAAGCAGAAAGGGACTCCCCTGCACAAATATTGGCAACCAAACAGAAAGATGATATTGATAGTAGACTGCAACAACTAACTGACGAAAAGAGCTCTATTCAAACCGAGCTGTCTGAACTGAAATTTAAAATGGCTGCGATAGAAACCGAAAGACAGGACGAAGATGCTGATATGATGAAAGAAATCAAGGAATGCCATTCAAGAGAAAAACACCTTCTTACAAACCAACAACGGATCAGCAAAGAGATAAAGAAACTTGAAGAAGAAGTACACGATTTAAAGGAAGGGGACAGATTATTAACTATGGAGAGTAACATTGAAAATCTGCTCTATTTATTTAATGAACATCGTGGTAAGAAATTGTTATTTTATCAAATTTATCTTAAAGTTTATTTATTCCAGTTGCTTTGCATGATATTATTTTGTCATTTCTTTGATAGAATATTGAACAGTCGAATGTAGTCTGAATGGATGGAACATAATATTTTATGTAGAAGTATATTTTAATGAAGAAATATATTCCACAACCTAAATATTTGAAAATTATTTTTTAAAAAGCCCATTTTAGAAAGGTAAGCAAAAGTAATGGTGCTTCTAGGACGAATATAGATCCATTTGTGTCTAGAGAGAAGTAGTTTACATTTAGTTGGTAAACAAATTATATTATATTATAGAAATCACCAAGGTACACAGTATAGATGTTACTATACCTGAAGTCAGAGACAATAGACCTAATCTATCTGATGGTATAGATATAAGTATAGATAGAAGTAGAAATAATACCCTATCTAGTGAAATTACCAAAATACAAGATCAAGATGTTAGAGTACGTGTAGAAGAGGAATGTCATCAGCAGACAGGTAATCATTTCTTATAATATAAAAGGATATTAATATTTTGTCAGGTCAATGTTTTTGTCAGTCCAATAATGACGACAGACATGAATAGATATGTATAAAAATCCCCGCTCAACTCTAGCACAGAAAGGTTTTACATAGAAATGAGAGATAGTCTATTTTCCCGTGATACATCCATTTTTATACGCCGACAGGTGGAAGTATATTGTCGTCACCCCTGACTACCCTTTTGTCCGTCGACAATTTTTGTGTGGACACTCTACAGGTCACAATTTGTATCCGATTTGGAGAGAGAGAGAGATGGGGTTTAACGTTCAGTCGACACAAACTAGGCCATTTCGGGACTAACATATGGTTTAATTTTATTTCAATAATTCGCTTGCGCGTAAGGGACGTTAGCAGTGGGAAGAAACCGGAGTACCTGGAGAAAACCCACGAGGTTGGACAGGCGACCCTACTCCTTGTCACGTACAACCAAGGAGTCGAAACTACGCCAGTGACTCAATGACAGGCGTATGATACAGCGAGCGCACGCTAACCATTCGGCCACCCCACTGCCCTATCCGATTTGGACAAAACTTGAACTATATTTTTATCTCCAAACGGCCGCGGTTTCTTTCGATATTGGTATGCATCGGACCATAACGTCACGGATGGTCCCTGATTGTACGAAAAAAAACAGTTTAGTAGTGGACACTCTAGAAGTCAAAATTTTTTTCCGATTTTTTTAAAACTTGAAATAGTGGAAATGTATAAACAAAGACCCCAACTTCTCGCTCCCCTCCACTTCTCTACTTCTCGCTCCCACTTCTTCTCACTCCCTTTACTTCTCGCTCTCTCTACTTCTCCCCTCCCCTCCACTTCTCGCTCCATCTACTTCTCCCCTCCCCTCCACTTCTCGCTCCCTCTACGTCTCACTCCCTCCACTTCTCGCTCCATCTACTTCTCCCCTCCCCTCCACTTCTCGCTCCCTCTACTTCTCACTCCCTCCACTTCTCGCTCCCTCTACTTCTCCCCTCCCCTCCACTTCTCGCTCCCTCTACTTCTCCCCTCCCCCCTCCACTTCTCTACTTCTCACTCCCTCCACTTCTAATTCTCTACTCGTCACTTCCTCTACTTCTCTACTTGTCACTCCCTATACGTCCCTACGTGTCATGAAGAAGCATAACTCCAGCAGTCAACATGCCTAGCCTCTCCTTCTTGATCGCCGCTCTCAATTGCTTCAACTAGTCGGCATAGTAGGCTCCTGTTATTGTAGTTTTAAGTTTTAGGAGGTTAATAGTCTATAAGGTCGCCATGATCTTGCCAGCAGAAGGCTGAGTACTGAACGTCTTGGGTGAAGGAGAGTGATTATGCTTCCATTGCAATGGATTCTTGCTGGTGTAGATGTCCAAGAGCTCACGACTGGAGTCATCTCTCTGGTGTCGATCTTGTGCATTTGAGTTTCGTGGCACCTTGCAGACACCTTGGACATGGCGCAAACACTTCCATGAGAAATGTCACATTATGAAGATATTTCGTTCACCTTTATTTACGATCGGACATGATTAAGCCCTGGACCCGTGCAACCATATCATCTGTGACCCCGATTAAATTCAGCTGACTATGTTACAACAGTAGAATATCGAGGGGCTTCCTACCCATACACATTCGTCATACGTTTATGTATTTCGGTCGCATTCACCCCTTCTTTCGTGAGAAACTTGATAACAGCACGATGCTCAGTTTTAGAACTGTCGATGATTACGGGAGGGGCACCGGTGTTCAACAGGCTGTAAATCTCAAGTAAATGATCGGAAAGGGTTGTTTATGTCTGAAACTGTCGTCAGATGACCTCTCTCAATAATGACATCAACGATGATGACTTCGCCTCGTACATTAACCAAATCCAGGGACTTGCTAGCACTGTCATGTCCATTTAATATATGAAGAAACACTGTCTCCTCTCTTGTTTTCAAAATGATATCGTATTCCAGGGACTTACTAGTACTTCATGTACTATATATATTATGAAGAAACACTATCTATGCCATCCTTACATTGGCCGAGAAAGTTCAGCTAGATTTTCCGGAGTGGTTCCCCCTTGTCAGTGACGCAGGAGGAGGGTCTGGTAAGGACAGCTATCGAGTTGTTCGTATGAAACGAAAACCGCCGTCCCATGTACACATTGGCGTGCACGTAAAAGATCCCTTGGCAGTTGGTATTCGATATAAAAGTAGGCTGTCCTGGCAAAATTTTATTCATAGCAGACTGTCTTCATTCGGAACAGAACAACAGGACGTTAAACCCCATTTCATTTCGTTTAGTTTAAACAATATTTTATTTATTTGAAAAGAACTGCCATTTTCCTTTTATTTAACAAGAAAAACCACAACCTCTCTTAAAAAAAATAATTAAAAGCAAAGAAATTTCGGCTGTGACGAATGATGCTGTTTTTGGTGCTGTTTTGCAGAAAATAATAAGTAGGCCTATTCGTATTCCCGTCTTCATCAGCTCAGTCGATGAAAACAGTAGGACGTTAAACCCCATTTTATTTCATTTCCATTATATCAGTATTGTATATTCTCATTACGTACTCGCAATAGAAATTAAGTTATTTTGTGACTGAAGTTAAAATTCATTTTTGCGTTAGTGTTGATAGCATCACAGAACTGTTCTGATACGATCTATGATAGCTTGTATACATAACATTAGGACTCAATGTCTTTTATGATGATTCGTGTAATGGCCTATCTACCTAATTTTAAGTATGGGTAAAATTAAGTAGTCGATATTTCAATGTCAAGTCGGAATTCTGTTCTAGTGACCCGCCCAGTCCTTGTTTTTAAAATGTGGTTTCCGTTGCTTTAACATAGTTATGCATGTAATTACTTTGTTCTGGTTAATTTATTCTTCAGGACGAAAAACATTGACCTTTAGAATCAATAAAAATCATTGAAAAAAATTGCATTTTTCAGCTATTTTGGTCACCATTATTTCTGGGAGTCTGTGAATTTCCCTGAAAGATTTAAATCAGAGAGAGAGAAATGGGTTAACGTCCACTCAACACAAACTAGGTCATTTCGGGACTAACATATGATTTAACATTTTATTTCAATAATTCACAATCTTTAGCAGTGGGAAGAAACCGGAGGACCGGAGAAAACCCACGAGGCTGGACAGGCAACCCTACTCCTTGTCACGTACTACCGGAGAATCGAAACCACGCCAGTTGACTCAATGACAGACTTTATGATACAGCGCGCGCACACTAACCCTTCAGCCCCCCCCCCCCTGATTTAAATCAGAGATTAGGTCACGATCTTGATACACGAAGAACACATTAGGCTATACTCTGTATGGAAGCCTATTGCGGCCATTTCAGAATCTCGACTACTTCGGGATTTTTCGGTCGGTGTTCTTGCTTGTCAGTGGTATAGGGCGGAAGGCCTGGCATGGAACAACGTATAGTCGTTCGAATGGTATAAATAAAAAACGAGGTTCCTGGCCAGAAAACGAAATGAAGTGGTGGCTACGGTGTGTAAGACGTTTGCTCTCTAGCTTCATCGAAGTGCGTCGGGCTATTTCTGGAGATGCCCTCCCTTGTCAGTTATGTAAGATGGAAGACGGACGGCCTGGCAACGGATAACGTGTAATCTTTCGGATGGGACAAAAACGGGGGGGGTAGCCTACATATTGGCGTGGACGTAGGGGAAGGTGAGGTCTGTCAATGATTCAAGTAGCACGGTTTCAATTCGCTGCTTGAACGCGACAATGATTAGGGTCGTCTCCAACCGTGTGGTGTTTTTCTGGTTTCACCGGGTTTCCCCCCACTGAGGCAGCAATTTAGCCCCGAATATCATTTCATCTCGTCCCAGCAAATTCCGGGTGAAAATATGACGCTTTGTTGCATAAGTTAACCAGATTTCTGCTCCGATATTGCGCAATACGTCTAGCACTAGAGTTACGCCTCGAGCTATATTTGTCAAGTGTAGCCATAATGGGTGAAAAAATCAAATTTTAGGCCAATCAGAAACCATAAAAGCCATCAACGTCATAGGGTCACGGGTCAATAGCCATAAATAGACCATGGAATACCTTTTATGAGACGGAGCACGTTAGTTTGTGTACATTTGTCATAGAGAATTTTTCTCCAAGTATGTCGGGATGACTATATGTTGCATGACTGTATGTTGCATTGATATAGTGATACAATGAAAACGACCAATCTCTGATGTGTGGAATAAACAGGCCCGCAGCTAGCCCAAAATTGTTAGGAGGGGGGGGGGGCAAAGGCGTACGGGGGCGCAAATGGGGCTTCTGGAGGCGCCGATGTACATGTGCTTACACCGCGGAATGGTTTATAGAGTGCTCTCATGGGGTTTGGATTAGCCTTAAAGACGTCTAGTGGGAAAATTCGACATCCTCAAACGCGTTTTCTTGCTATTCCAGTCCCTGAAACAATAGGTGGTCTGATATAGCCTAAATTAGATGGCCGAGTCGAATTCCAATCCGTCGTTTATATTCCATGGAGACGGGGCCGTCGGGAAAAAATTTCGACTGCCGTAAACGTGTTTCCTGATATTCCAGCCGCTGAATACAGCAACTTAAATGTGGTCCGATATAGTCTACCTTCGGTGGCGTACTATACTCCCCGCAGTGTTGTAATGGAAGCAAATTTATGTTCAAAAATTATGAGTGGTCAATAGTCCGATTAACAACCAATAGCTAACTGCGTAACAATGCCATTACGCTTTAAACATATATCCAATTTAGACCAAACATGTTTATATAACGTTATGTCATGGCTCACGCTTTTGTTATACCCAATTAACCAGTGTATATGTAGCAGAATATTGCCAAAAAAAAGTAATTGCGTGATAAACGAGGATATCTGAACGGATACGATACATTAAATCACTGTCCAAAATTTTTAGGGAAGACCCAAGATTAAACGAAGGGCTGTCAAGTTGCTGACCAGAGAGGGATTTCACGGGCCATTGTTGTAATTGAATTGACAAAAAATTATCATTGACGAAAAATGTGGTTCCAGATATGTTTAACCCTTGTGGGTGCACGTGGTGAGAATCACATAGCAGGTAACAAGGGGTCCGTATGGACCCCAGTTGTAATTCAAAGTTTTTACGTACAGATGTATTTGAATTTAAAAGCAGCGGTTAAGTTTGTATTTGCATTTATATTTGACAACTGAAAAACAACTTAATTATTATACAAAAACATTTTTGTGACATTTGAACAGATTTAATAATACTCACAAAATTGCTACTTTGTGTACTATGTTATAACGAGGTTAAATGGCGATTCACGCTTGATACAAAAACCATAGAATTTTTGGAATTCATCATTTAATTTTTGGTATTTGTAACATGCAGATGTTTAAAGAGGGAATAGTCTGGCATACGCAATATGATATCGGGCAGCAAACACATTAGTAAAATTCCTACTGCGAGTTGTAAGTTTGGGGTCCGATTGGACCCCTTGTACCCTTCAAGCGTTGGGCCTGTTTGGCATGTAACATAACTCTTCATGTCGGAAGCAGATGAATACCGATCTATTCGCCATGTTTAAAAATATATTGGAGACAAAGTCACTAAATTTCAGAAAGCAGTGCCCAGTAATTATTACAAAACACCATAAAACAAGTGCATGGGGTCCATACAGACCCCACGTGCACCGACAAGGGTTAAATCCATAGTCAACTTATTACAAATTGGCGGTATTCAATTAAAAGATTTCGGGCACTTTATTTTGCCAACCAGATTTAATAACATTTTTTGGTTTTCACTTTACCCGTCGGCCCGAAAAGTCACAGTGCCTATGGTGCCCCCCACCCCCAAAGAAAAAAAATTGGGGGGGGGGATAGGGTTTCAATTTTGAAGCTGAATTTATGATATTGGCGTATTATGATACTTGGATATAAACAATATCAACATTTGTAAGTAAGGAATACGACTTTAACATACCTATAATAATTTATGAGAAAAATGAAAAGTGAGGAATCGGGTTAGAGTGCGACTTGTTACAATTTTGAAGATATCACGCCATTTTCGGCGACCAATTCATTCGTGGGCGCCTAACCAATCTCACTAGCATTATATCATGGGCGCCTAACTAATCTCACTAGCATTATAATATGGGCGCCCATTATCTCGTCATTATGGGCACCCCTCCGGGAAGAGGTACGCCACACATTATGTCGTTTGAATTTTGAAGATTATCACACCGTTTTGGGCGCCTAATTCATTCGTGGGTGCCTAACCAATCTCAATAGCATTATGGGCGTCCCCCTGGGATATGAGGCACCCCACAAATCATGCCGTTTTTGAAGCCCCATTGAACAAGTTGTGGACGCCCAACAAATCTAATTCAGCATTATGTAGGCCTACTATTTGCGGCCCAACAGTTTAAGGCACTCCACCATTCAAGTCATTATGAACGCCTTCCCGGGATAAGGCACCCTACAGATCAAGCCGTTTTGGGAGCCCAATTCATTTGTAGGCGCCTAACTAATCTCACTAGCATTATGTCATGGACGCCCCACCTGAATGGGGCACCCCACAAATCATATCGTTTGAATTTTGAAGATTATCAAGCCGTTTTGGGCGCCTAATTCATTCTTGGGCGCCTAACCAATCTCACAAGCATTATATTACGGGTTCCCATGATCTCGGCATTATGCGCGTCCCTCTGAGATGAGGGGCCCAATTCATTTATGGGCGCCTAACCAATCTCACAAGCATTATATTATGGGTTCCCATGCTCTCGGCATTATGCGCGTCCCTCTGAGATGGGGCACCCCACAAAACATGCCGTTTGAATTTAGAAAATTATCAAGCCGTTTTGGGCGCCCAATTCATTCGTGGGCGCCTAACAAATCTCACTAGCATTATATTATGGGCGCCCGTGATCTCAGCATTATGGGCGCCCATGATCTCGGCATTATTGGCGCCCCTCTGGGATAAGGCTGATCTAGTCGTGGGCGCCCAACCAATCTGATTCGATATTATGCACTATGTGCGGCCCAACATTATAAGGCGCCCCACCAATCATGTCATTATGGGCGCCACAGATCAAGCCGTTTGGGCGCCCCATCTGTTGTGTTAATCGTGTGGATCATCTGGCGAGGCGCCTTTAAAACCAAGTGGCGTTGGATGGGCGCCAACATCGTCGTGGGCACCCAACCAATGTCACTCGACTTTATGTGGCGCCTATACTATTATGGAAACGTTGGTCGTTGGTCTCGTATTGCGTCATTTGGCGCCCTTTGAGGGAGTTGGGGCAGCTGCCCCCCTTGCCCCCCCCCCCCGCGCGCTAGCTACGGGCCTGATAAATATGGCCAATAGTAGAGAAATAGCACCAATGATTGAAAGAATCTGTTTTTACTGGAAACAAGTATTTCAGTGAAACAATATCCAAGAGAAATATATACTAAATACACATGAAAACGATTTTGGCATGATTGAAATACTAGTTTGGTACTATAACATGTGACCTTAACGATACAATTAACAATAAGTCACCTTCATCAATTATACCATTTATTTTAAAAATAAAACAATAGACTTATTATAAGTGAGTATATAGAGAAAGAAAAGGGGGTTGAACCCCCTCTCGACAAAAACAAGGGGAATTCGGGACTAACACATGGTTCAATTTTATTCCAATAATTCGCTTATGCGTAGTGGTCTTTGGCAGTGGGAGAAAACCGGAGGACCCGGAGAAAACCCACGAGGGTTGGACAGACGACGCTATTCCTTATCTAGTACCACTGGTTAATCGAATCCACGCCAGTTGAATTAATGACAGGCTTTGTGATACAACACGCACATGCCAACCATTCAGCCATGCACCCACCTACCCCACCCCTTCACGAGGTTGGACAGGCAACCCTCCTCCTTGTCACGTACAACCGAGAAATCACTGACCTTATGATAGCACATGCTAACCATTCGGCTAATCAACCCACCTATAAGAAAGTATAAGATATGTACATTTATTTGAAGAAAGAAACAAATAAAAAAAATGATAAAAAATGCAATAATATAAATTTCCTCATACACAACAATATCACACACTACTAGTAAATGAAATGAAATGGGGTTTAACGTCCTACTCTTCTGTACCTAACCTGGGCTAATGGAAGACGGGCATACGCATACAGTGTGCTATCAAGGAAATTTTGCCCGACAGGCGGTGCTACGGCCTACTCTTATATCGAATTCCAACTGCGAAGGGATCTTTTTACGTGCACACCAATATATAGCCTACAACAAGTCGAGATTCTGAAATGGCCGCAATAGGCTTCCATAGCTCTG
Organism: Patella depressa; assembly: GCA_948474765.1. Classification (NCBI taxonomy): domain Eukaryota; kingdom Metazoa; phylum Mollusca; class Gastropoda; family Patellidae; genus Patella; species Patella depressa. The sequence continues at coordinate 70,105,624 of OX419718.1, read as the reverse complement.
AAACCCACAGAAGTTAGGGTTCTATTTAATCATTGGAAATTAATTGACCCCTGCTCCTATGATTGTGATTGAGGGTGACATCTGATTTTGTGTATTTGTGGTCATTGACTTGATATTATGTTAATACGGTTACGTGCAATCATGTTAATTCCGATAGGCACCTATTAATTTTAATGTTTTCTTCTCATAAAGTCAACAAAATTCAATTTCGATACTGGGCTCGTTTTCGAGATCTCACAAAATATTCAATTTTTTACTTTTTTTTCCACATTTCAACAATAAATCATCTATAACATCTGATCAATATAAATTCTTTTGCGTAGACCTAAATGAGATTCGCTGTAAAATAAAACAATAGAAACAATCAAGTATCACAAATCAAGAGTTTCATGGATTAGTTATCGTCAATGGGCCTACAATATGTAGTTATCTCCCTTGAATCAATATTTCTCACAATTTTGTCAGCAAAAGGGTCCTGCAGTGGTCACAAAATTTTCCAATAACTTGATATTTTACAGCTTGTCTACGAAGCTTTAGCCTACCTAAATAGGCTAAATCAAGCTAAATTGTATTTTATTTTAATTGTCAGGTAAAAGTCGATCTGGCATTCAAATAGTCTTAAACAATCACGTATGTTGTGTGTATACGTATGAAATAATTATTATTTATGTTGGCTGTTAGATTTTCCCAACACATTTCTAGGTCCAACAAAAATTTCAACGAAGAAATAGCTAGGAAGGATTTTGATTTATTTTTTGGACATTGCTTTGCGTCCTGTCTCCAAACTCCAAGGGGAATCCGACAATCAACCCCTCTATTTAGACAAGGCCCATATGACTCCAGAGCGGTAAGAAATCAAGAAAGCAGTGGAAATACATATTTTTAAAAACGGCTGATCTGTTCAGCGATAACTTTTCGTTTATTGAAAAATAGCACATGGCGTCAATGTGTTTAACGTTGTAATTTAATTACGTCGTTCGTGGACGACCGTCGTCAAGTGACGTCATTCAGCAGACGACAACTAACAAGAATTTCATTTAGCAGAAGAATGTGGTGAAGACAGGTTTGCCCCAGTTGCATAATATCTTCTTTCTTGTACATAATGTTGTACATGGTAAAGTGGTCGTATTCCTGTCCGTCCATCAATCCATCCGTCGTCCACAATTTATTATTTAATTACTTATTAGGAATGTAGAGTTATTGTCCGTTTTTCACAAATTGTAAAATTAGCCTATTTATTCTCTAGCCTATGGCTGGACCATGTGGAAATTTTAACGACAAAACTTGTCAAAAGTATATTTAATACATAGGTTACAGGTAGCCTACATTTTTATCATTTGTGTTTTTATTGATTACAATCTCCTGTTCTGTAATCTGTATCTTGTCAGAGTGGGGTTGTTTTCTGGGCTTTTATCAAATCTGGTCGTATATTGTCGTCACCCCTGACCATCCGTCTAGTAGAGGTTATAATTACTGCCAGAGTTAGTATGTTGTATTGTACATCTAAATGTTTGAATTACCGACACAAAAAAAAAATATGTCTGCGCGGACGACTTAGCTGCTGTGTGCAAAGGGTGGATTCCGATTAGGGGGGTGGGGCGAACGCGGCGCCCCCCACCTCCCCACCCACACACCTCCCCACACCCCTCATGTCGATCCACAGGACGCACTTTAGAGCCCGATTCGTGTCTCAGGTCACTGGAAAAATGGCATTTCCGGGCTTTTTGTTTCAATCCGAAATACTCCACGGGCGGCCACATGCAGGGACCCCTTTTGAGCGCTTCGCGCCTTCGTTGTTTCCACCCTGCGACTTCGCCTCACGTGCGCCCCCTCCTATCCGTGTTCTTTAGACCCGCCCTTAGTCACGTTAGTGTGCGACTGTGCGTATGTTTCGTTGTCTGGCAACCTATTTTTGTTTATATGGTACGATTCTTCTGTACTTACTAATATATGTTTCTATTACAGATACTGATGATAAATATGATCACTTAGTAATGGATGAAGAAAACAAAGGGATGACAATTCCAGGTATGTCATTACGTTTTACCCATTTTAATTAATAAGTGAAGAAATGGCAAATAATTTTCTAGTGAAAGTGTTTTAAGCCCGGGTTGTATATCTTCACATGTTGTGACATATTAAAATAACTCGGGTGTATATCCTACCTGGAAATCACGTCGGCTAAGTGGGTAAGGCGCAGGCTCGCTAGTCTGGAGGTCGGGTGTTCGATCCCTGCATTGGCCGAGAAAGTTTGTCTCGATTTTCCGGCGTGGTTTCCTCTTGTCAGTGATGCAGAAGGAGGGTCTGACAAGGACAGTTGTCTAGTCGTTCGGATGAGACGAAAAAACGAGGTCCCGTGTACACATTGGCATGAACGTAAAAGATCCCTTGGCAGTTGGAATTCGATAAGAGTAGGCCGTAGTGCCGCTGCCCGGGCAAAAATTTCCCTCATAGTACACTTTATGACGTATGCCCGTCTTCCATTAGCCCAGGTCAGGTGCAGAAGAGTAGGACGTTAAACCCCATTTCATTTCATTTTAATTTCATTTCGTATATCCTACCTGAAACCACAAGGTCAAGGATTAAAACTATAATTAAAATAACTCAGGTGTATATCCTACCTGAAACCACAAATTACCACAAATAATACGGAAATTTACCGGCACAAAGCTAACTGAAGTCGATAAAGATGGCCGCCATAAACCAGCTTAGATCATGACTAAGTTGTTTTAAAACTGGTTTATTTACCCCACCTGTTCGTTCAGACAACAAAGATAACCTAGTTTAAAGATGGCCTGGGTTTTTAACCACCACCAGAACGGTGAACAGGTAATCAACTAATATAAATATTATATAATTTCAGATGATAAAACAACCGATAACAATACAATGGACGTGGAATCAATATGTAGAACTTGTCTAGATGGTACACTTGATGATGTCAACAATTTAATACTTCATAATAAAGATTTCAATATTCGTGACGTGTTTGGACAGACACCTTTATTTCATTGTGTCTTGTCTAGAAATCAACCAGTAGAGAAAGTTAAACTCCTCGTCTCTACTGGTGCCATGGTAGATGTCAAGGATGGTATAGGTCGTAGTTTATTACACGTGGCTTGTTGGTGGAGTACAACAATAGACTGTATTAAATACCTATTGGAACAAGGCCTTGATAAAGATGGTAGAGATGATGGTAATATGACACCTTTATTTTATTGTGTCTGGTCTCACTATCAACCACTAGAAGTAGAGAAAGTTAAACTCCTCGTCTCTACTGGTGCCATGGTAGATGTCAAGGATAAAGATGGTCTCAGTTTATTAGACTTTGCTCGTTTGTTAGGTAGAACAGAATGTGAATCATATTTGCGTGAATTAGGCCTTGATGAATAGAATATAAATAATCATACAACATATTTATTTTACTAGTTAATAATTATATTACCACTAAATTAAGATGTTTTGTTTTATTTTGATGTAAATTTAAAGATTTGTTATAAACCATTTTCTGTACACAAACTGGCTACCTACCAGCCATTAAAACTAGTAACACGTGATTACAACGTCACAGCGGGTTATTACGTCACAGGTTAAATCTATTTATAAACAAATTGAAAGTAGTATTACCAGGTTGAATAACATGAATAGAAAATCAACTCATGTGATGTTTTGGTGGTCATGAAAGTCAACTTTAACCCCAACTTAATTCAGGAAATAAATATATTTACAATAGAAGGTAAGAAAAACTGATTTTTCATTTTATAAATTGTCATCGATCCACTTTTATCATGTCAAGACAACGTGTTAAATGATTAAAGTTAAAGCCTATTTCAGTTTGATATCTAGAATATATCTCTCCAGATTTCCTTGTTTATATTTGTTCACATGGAACTTGACTTCGACTCATCTTTTAAATTCTGGTTTAAGGCGAGTTTTACTATATTATTTAGAAATATTTGTCAATTGTTTTTATTGAGTGATGTATAAGGCAGATATGTTTTAAATTCTGGTTTAAGGGGAGATGAATCATTTACGATTTTATTATAGGAATATTTTAAAAAATAAATGTGTGTTATCCTTTCTGGATGATATAGAAATAGGACGATATTTTTTAAGAATTGAACCTTAAAATACAATAAATTAATAGTTGTTATGTGTAAAAAAAAACAACAAAATATTTCTAATAAATTAGTATAATATTAAAAATTGTATAAAAGATACCTAGAAAATTGAAATAATATTAAAAATTGTATAAACAATACCGTGATGAGTTTTTAGCGTCTTGTAAATTATATTCTTTCTATTTTGTTTATGTTTTTCAGAGCTGCTACATTCGAACATAAACCCTCATTAAAAGTTGTTTGTAATTATTTCCACTAGAAAACTGCCCACTGTGTAAAAAACATGTTTTAGCTGAAGATCCTAAGGTAATGTTTTTTTTTTATATTTTATTGTCTCATAACCAAAGAGTATTAATTCTCTAAAATAATAAACTTGACAAAGGCTATACTATTAATAATGGTTTAATCTAGGATGCAGCCCTTTATAGTAATAGATATTTATAATGCTGCACCCTTGTACACCAAAAAGTACTATTTGTTTCCATGGAAACACAAAAACTATTAAATCCGTAAAATTTTTGAATCCAGGAGATTATACCACTGTTAAAGGGAGAATAACATTCTTGCTGGCTTGGTAGCTTCGGAAAATAAATAATACCCTTATTCTAAGTACTAGATGTTTAAGTGTCCTACCTGTTGTGTAAATTATCCATTACAACCTATTTTACTTGTCCAGAGGGTTCGAAAATATTTTAAAACCCAAGTCACATTTGAAAAGGTTTACGTTAGACTTTTCAAATCAATTGGTTGAATTTTTCCAATTTTTCAAAATAGGTGTGTTAAGATGAAATTTATATCACCATTTAACTGGAATATTCTAAATTAATACGATTTGTTGACCAGAATGAAGATTGGGACATATTATTCAGTAACAACAAGAGTGTTATTGGGGCTTTAATATTCTGATTTTATTTTCTTAATTAAATTAAATGTGAAATAATCAATTTGAGTGCTGATACATTTTAGCATGGATTAAGCTATGAACAATTAGATAATGTGTGAAAAATATTTTATTTCAGAATCAACTGAAAGGTCGTAAAAATCAAATAGAGAGAGTTTATTGTGGTCATCTGTTTCATAATGGTTGTTTAGATACGTACACGAAAACACCTCCATTTATAGGTAAATATTTATAATACTGCTGAAAGTGATGGCGACTGTCTTTATTACCTCAGTTGGTGAAGACAACTAAACCCTTGACAGACAGTTGGAATTTCGTGGAAGACGAGGTGGGAATGTCGGTGTCTGAGCAAACTGTCCCCTCATAGTACATTTTATGTTATATCACTTAATCTACATTTAAAATAAATAATAACACATAAAATAAGATTATTATAAATATATCAGACATGTCGCCTTTAACTTGTGTTTTAAAGACGTAGCTTATGTTTGTTTGGTTTTTTTCAGGAGGTAAAATATATAGACGTTAAAAGACAGATTAAAAAAAGAACAATCAGAAGATGGACAATTATTCATTGGTTGATAAGGTCATGTGACACTCTAATTTTCCTATATAAAGGGTGCTAACTTTATTATAATAATGTCAACAATCACCTTGTAGATATTCTGCAAGTTTTAGAAGATCAGTTTTGTTTTTGGGCTTGCTTATCAATGACTTGGTTTGTTCCGCATAAAGACTCTATTAACATTTTCTGATGTTCACATTGCCTGGTTTTTATAGAATTATCGGTTTTGATATTTCATTCCCCCCCCCCCCGTTTTACCAGGGGACTGTGCAACAATATCCTCATCTGAAATTGGAGGAAAGTAAGCATAAAAAATAATTATCTTCAATCTATTACCATGGAAACGTAGTCGTGATGTCATAAATTATGACGTCATATCTGCTATGACATCATAGTCAGAGAGATAGATTCCCTCATTTACCATGTTTTTTCTCTAAACAAGTCAGATACGATGTTCATGCTCTCACCAATATGATATTTATGCACGTACAATATTTTGAGGCAAGCCATATCGCCGAGAAAAATTGAGAAATTCACGCTTTCATACTCCATAAAGGTGGATATAGGTACTTGGACTCCAAAACAATCAAAAAACAGTTTTCGTAAAATTTGTCACTTAAGTATGTTTTTGCTCTGACCTAACGATATGTGATCTGTGTCAAAGGACTTTTAAACTAACTTTTATTATATTGAAAGAACGAACCACACAGACATTTTTATTGGTAAATACTCCACGGATCCAGCTATGTGGTTTTTACTGCGAGAACTTCGCTTTTCCACATTAAACAGCAGATTGTTTTTCCCACAGGGTTTTTTCAATCGGCTGTGATGACATCAAACAGTTGGATCTCCTATTTTAACTTGTTTTCATTATGACAAAGTGAGAAGATGACCCACCCTCTCTTCTCACGACAGTAATTTTAAACCTGTGTTTTAAGGTGATTTTACATATACAAGAACTTTTTATTATTTTAAAACTGTATTATAAAGTGGCTTTTAGATATACAAGAAGTTTTTATTATATAGTGTTTTTACCTATCTTCAATATATTACTCATTCAGATGTTAATAATTTAATTAAATCAACCTGTCCGTAATATCATGCCTTTATAACAACTACCGTATAATCACAACCTTTTAGCTAATTAGAAAGGTGAGAATCGTGTCTGTGATGGAACTTGGTCATACATGCTAATGTTACAAATATCATCATTAGTCGGCAGAGTATGACGCCATTATCACCGGGTTAGCCAATGTGCGACGTCAAGGACGTTAAGGTTTTACGAACGTTATTTCCCACCACGCCGGACATTCATATTTAATATATTATATAAGAATGATTCACTAAATGTATTTTATTGTTATTCATGTCATGACATAACCTCGAGTTCTTGCTATATCAGTTCTTGTTGCTTGTGGTGAACCTATAGGAGGCATGATCCAAGCCCTTGTCTATAATTCTTACACTTATCTCACAAATTATAAATAGTTTTTATTATTTAAACATGCATTATAGGAGGTGTGAGTCAAGCCTTTGTCTTTGTTTGAAAAACATTTTTATAATTTTGACAACTATTTCACAAATTATAAATAGTATTTATTAGTGAATAAACCAATGTATTATTGTTTTTAAATCATTTATATATCATGAAAAACCGACATCCATCTGTGTACATATTGTTGTGCAAGTAAAAGAACCATTGTTAGTTGGAAATCGTGGAAGAGGTTCATGGAAAGGCCACTGTCTGGGCAAAATTCTCCTACCTCATATTGTCCATAAAACCATAGAAATAAACCTTGCTAAATGAAAGTCAACAGTCTGTTTACATGCTTGCCACTGTATTCAAGTCTGGGGCTCGGTTTTTCATCCCATCCTATCTACTTGTCAGCTGCACAGGTGAAGATCAGGCTTAGTATTCTCATTGTGACAGAGAAATGGGGTTTAACGTCCACTCAACACAAACTAAGTCATTTCGGGACTAACATATGGTTTAATTTTATTTCAATAGTTTGCTTGCGCGCAAGGGTCTTTAGCAGTGGGAGGAAACCCACGAGGTTGAGAAGTCGCCCCTATCTCCATGCCACATACGCTCACACCATGGCTCGAAACCACAGCCGCAAGCCAGAGGTGATCGGCCAGCTAGAGGTCGAAGCGCGGCACTCTAGACCACTAGGACATCCCAACCCCCCTTGTATTCTCATTGTACAACTGTGGTTTTCTAGTTTAGATAACGCTGGTACGAAATGTTTTATCCGAGAGCCTTTGTTTACTTATCAGGGTCAGGGGGCCACGGGTTCGATTCTAATGGGAGGGAACAGTGTCTGGTCATTCGGTGGGACAAAAAACGCTGCTTTCCGGACAGAACAGTGAACGGTTAAACCTGATTTCATTTGAATTGGGCCAGGGGTTGGGTTTTATTTTAATTATCTGGATTATTATAGGAAATACGTCCACACAACAGCCATGTCTTGACAGCTTCTTATCCGAAAGGAAAACAACTTTAATGTTGAACAAATTTGACGAGGATGACTTCAAGAAATCTGACCTTTATCCTGTTCGGAAAAAGAAGGGTGACTCGGGAACAGAATGTCCCAAAACTGAATATTTATAGGATTCGTCACCCTAAATACCAGATGTGAAACAAATCCATTCAAAACCACAGCCTATAACTATGGGACGGAAGGTTATGGAATGCCGATTATCAATTTATTTTGTCCTCTAATGACATCAATGCTTTATAGCAAATTCGAAACAGAATCTGGCAAAACAGTGGTGTAGGATGCAGGGCCCGGCAAGGACAGTGTACAAACAGGCGGGCCCGTAAAAGAACCCTTGACAATTGGATAGGGTTAGTCCTCTGATGACCCCATGGCAGGGCGGTTAGATGGTCAAACGCGTCCAGTGTCATGTGATAGATGGCCCTGTGATAGTCTGCTGTAGGATCAACATGTCAGCCCCCCCCCCCCCCCCAAATGGAAGTAGGTTAGGTGGCTTTTATCTAATTGTATCAGGATATCAAAAATGTGCCGTCTTCTGCTTTGGTCGGAAATGCTTCGAAAATGGGCTTGCGCTTGTCAATTTTCAAAATTTTCCCGGGGGTAGACAAACCCATGCCCCCTCGGATGCTAGAACTTTTTCTGCGCGTACTTTGTGGTGTCTTGAGGTATTATTATATAATGATGTAAGGGAGATAACTACAATTATTATTAGTATATGGATCCGACACTTTGAATTCTGAACGTAAGCAAGCAATTTTATTACATTCTATTGGTGCCGAAGCTCAGAGAATATTTTATACACTGCCAGATTTTCCAGGCGATCATGAAAGTTATAACGCAGACGTCTACATACATAGCCTCAACATATTACGCCATTATTTTCGACCAAGAATCAACATTGTCGCAGAACGTTATCGTTTCCGAGACCGAGCTCCGTTCTTGCATATGTTGCTACACTTCGTGACCTTTCATCCAACTGCTTATTCGGTGCACAGTGTGATGAGAACATACGAGACCAGTTAGTAGAGAAAACGAATTCTTCACGTATACGTGAACGCCTACTCATGGAGGTTGATGTTCCGCTTCTAAGGGCGATAGAACTAGCTACACATGTTGAGACAGCGGTGCGTGAAGCTGAATCTTTTAATCGATCAAGTCAACAATACACTCCACCATCCGTCCAACCAAATTGTGCCAAGATAGATAGAAGAGTGAAGAAATCTACAGACTTTCAACATAAATCACGACAGTTTCCAACTGCTCCTGTCCAGTACACTCAACATGGTAAATTCGAATCTCCCAGTACTTTTTGTTATCGCTGTGGTTCCCCACATCACCTTGCAAATTATCCAAAGTGTCAAGGCAGGACTGCTTCTTGTCAAAGATGTGACCGGAGAGGACATTACGCCAACGTATGTAAACATCCCCGTGTCAACCTGATCCAGATAGATGACTCTACCGTTTCATCTACTACTGAAGATGGAATTCATGTTTTATCCACTGATTCCAGCAGTTCCGAGAAACGCAGTGTTGAGTGTACAGTATTCATCAACTCAATTCCTCATCAAATGACCGTAGATACTGCTTCTGATGTTTCCATAATGAATTTGAATACGTTTGACAAGTCTTATATTAGGCAATCTATTGAATCTTGTGCTGCAACCTCTATTAGAAGTTACACTTCGCACTCCATTAAAATACTTGGTATTTTTCGCACAATTATAGAATATAACAGTAAAAGTTCAGAAAGTATATTTTATATTTTCGAGAATGGTACAAATTTGCTAGGTAAAGATATTATCCAAGCCTTAGTTATTAATATTGATGGTTCTACATTAACATGTAATTGTACTACCCAGTCTTCTAGATGTCCAAATACTGTTATTGACATGAGCTCAGTTACAACCGATGTCATTCCTCATGAAGACAATGATAATGTTGTTAAAAATTGTAATGTTTTTGCAAAAATGATCCAAATGTTATTGATTTTCAAGAATTATTTAGTAATAACCTGGGTAATGTTAAAGATTTTGTACATAAGGTTAAGGTTAAACCTGATGTTAAACCTGTTCAGCAAAAGCTACGTCGCTTGCCATTTGCTATTCGTGACGCTGTTTCGCAACGTATTCGTGAATTAGAACGTGCCGATATTATCGAACGTATTGACGCATCTGAATGGATTTCGCCCATTGTAGTCGCCTATCGTAAATCCGGTGACATTCGTGTTTGTGTTGACCTACGGAAACCAAACGAATCTATCGTTGTCGATAAACATCCACTTCCAAACATTGACGAAATCATAAGTGAAATGCATGGTGCTACAGTATTTTCGCGCATTGATCTTAAAAGTGCATATCATCAGTTAAGTTTACATGAGGATAGCCGTGATTTAACCGCCTTTATAACGCATGACGGTTTATTTCGTTTCAAACGAGTATGTTTTTTGGTTTGGCGTCCGCGCCAGCGTATTTTCAGTAAATGATGTCATTGATTTTACGCGATTTAAAGGGAGTAATTTCTTTCATCGATGATATCATCGTATTCGGACGTACACAAGCCGAACATGATACTAATCTCCGCCAAGTTTTAACTAAACTCCGAAATTCAGGAATTACTTTGAACAATAAATGACAATTTAACGTTTCTAAATTACATGTTCTTGGATACGTAATTGATGCCCAGGGTATTTGTCCTAAACCTGAACTTGTTCAAGCCATTCGCGATGCACCTGTCCCTACGTCATCCGAACAATGCCGTTCATTTCTTGGTTTAGCCGGATATTATTCCAAATTTGTAAAAAAAATCGCCATTGTTATTCAACCAGTAAGCGCAGTTATGCAACTTGATAAATTTACTTGGATTATCGAAGCTCATCGTGCATTTACAGATGTCCAGTATTAGCCTTATTTGATCCATTACTTCCAGTCGTCGTTATAACTGACGCTAGTGCCTCTGGTTTAGGAGCTGTACTTACACAGTACAGACATACTTCCGAGTATTTAGTCGCTTGCGCGTCACGTAGTCTAACTTCCGCCGAGAAAAATTATTCTGTCGGTGAACGTGAAGCATTAGCCTGCGCCTGGGCCGTCGAAAAGTGGCATACCTACCTTTGGGGTAGAAAATTTGTTTTGCGTACTGACCATAGCGCGCTTACTACCTTGTTAACGACAATGGGGCATGGTCATAAACCAATGCGTATTGCTCGTTGGAATACTCGCTTACTACATTATGATTATACCGTTGAATTCAAACCGGGTTCACAAAATAAAGTTGCCGACGCCTTGAGTCGATTACCGCTTCCTACTACTACACCCGCAATTATTGAAGATTGTGACGCAGTTTGTCAAATCCAACTTACGGACATTGATACTGTTATAAAATCAGAAGAAATCATCCAAGCTACTTGTAATGATGTTACTTGTACACAACTTATGTCGTATATCCACAATGGTTGGCCGCATTCCGCGAATGATTGCGAAAGTAAAACGCGTCCTTATTTTCGATTTCGCGATGAATTATCTTTTCATAATAAATTAGTATTTCGTGGTACACGTGTTGTCGTTCCTGATGATCTTCAAAACCGCTTGATTCATTTAGCGCATACCGATTACCCAGGAATTGTTAAAACCAAACAAAGACTCCGCGATTTGTATTGGTGGAAACTATTGTGGTGGTGTATATTTGTGTGTATTTGTATTTATTGTATATTGATTATTTGTTGTATTATTGTCCCTTTAATACAATTGTTATTTATAGTATATTTGGTGTTTGTTGTATTGTCCCTTTAATAGTACATCTTTAAGCTGGTCAGAAGTCTCTTTTCAATAGCAAGTCTAAACTCTACTCACTTTAACTCACTAAAATAACCACATCTCAGCTTCTATTTCAAACCTCACTTACATCTTAACCTTGTTACAAGGAGCACCTAATTTCACTTGGTAAGTTTTATATTTATTTGACTGACTTTAATATTTTATCTATTTAATATGGAACTATAATTAGTATATATTTTATATAAGAAGTAATTAAGTAATTAGTATATTTCAATAAGTATTTCTATAAGTATATTTGTGCATTTTTAAAGTATTATACTTAACACACGCTCGTCTTCACTCTGATCAAGGTCGTAATTTTGAAAGTGATGTAATTAAAGAATTATGTTCTCTTCTTGATATTAAGAAATCCCGCACCACTCCTTACCACCCTATGGGAAATGGTCTCACAGAACGTTTCAACCGAACCTTAATGAATATGCTCGGTACTTTATCTGATCATCAAAAGCAGAATTGGAAAGATTATGTCCCTTACCTTGTTTATGTTTATAACTGTACTAAACATGTTTCAACTTCTTTTAGTCCGTATTTTTTAATGTTTGGTCGACAGCCAAGGTTACCCATTGATTTTATATTTGGTACTTATTCTTCGTCATCTGATATACATAGTTTTTCTAAATATTCTCAGGATTTTCAACAACGGTTTCAAGATGTTTATAATATTGCTCAAAAGAATATTCAAAGCGCCCAAGAAAAACAAAAATTTCATTATGACCTTAAGTCACGAGGAGCTACATTAGATATTGGAGATTTTGTATTGGTTCGCAATGTTCAGATTCGCGGAAAGAATAAACTCACAGATAAATGGGAAGAAGATGCTTATGTTGTTATTGCTCAACCCGATCCTACTATTCCAGTTTACAGTGTTATGAAAGACGGTGATTCATCAGCTCGAACTCTTCATAGAAATCTTTTACTTCCAATCAGTGCTAAAGGTGTTCCTGTATCTAAATCCTCTTTTAATCCATGTTTAAGGTCAGATAGTTCTTTCAATAATTCATCATTATCAGATGATTCACAAGTTTCGATGGATGTTTCGTTTCCGGTTTCCTCGAATCCAGTTTCTGAAGTTATTATTGACCCATGTATCATTCCGGTTTCTGTGTGTACTTCTATTCCTGCTCCTGTGCCCGATTTGTATCCAGTGTGTAACACCGTTGTTTCAACTATTCCTGCTAATGTTGTCATTTGTATTTCTGATACTATTGCGTCTTCCGTTTTTGTTCCTAATTTGCATTCGTCAGTTTCTATAAATTCTACTGCTAATTCAAGTACTACGAGAGTATCTAGATCATCATTACCTGTTCCTGTTATGTCATCCAGAGTTCTAAGATCACATTCAAATAAAGTTGTCACTCCAGTTAAGAAGTCTGTTATTCCTATTCCAGTCAAACGACCACAACGCGTAAAACGTTCCCCAAATTGGTTTGATTCCGATGTTTATGACTTGAAATAGTTATGTTATTAGTCGTAGTATAGTTATATTTTTCGGTGTTGTTGGGTGTTTTTTTTTTTTCTATGTCAGTGTCGGGACGCCACTTCTCCTGGTGGGGGGATAATGTGGTAGTGTATATTTGTGTGTATTTGTATTTATTGTATATTGATTATTTGTTGTATTATTGTCCCTTTAATACAATTGTTATTTATAGTATATTTGGTGTTTGTTGTATTGTCCCTTTAATAGTACATCTTTAAGCTGGTCAGAAGTCTCTTTTCAATAGCAAGTCTAAACTCTACTCACTTTAACTCACTAAAATAACCACATCTCAGCTTCTATTTCAAACCTCACTTACATCTTAACCTTGTTACAAGGAGCACCTAATTTCACTTGGTAAGTTTTATATTTATTTGACTGACTTTAATATTTTATCTATTTAATATGGAACTATAATTAGTATATATTTTATATAAGAAGTAATTAAGTAATTAGTATATTTCAATAAGTATTTCTATAAGTATATTTGTGCATTTTTAAAGTATTATACTTAGTTTAATCCATTCATATTGTTAATTTCAGTCCTGTATATTGCATGTATATGGTAAAACTCCTCAGTATTGTTACAAACTCCTATTTTATAGGGTATGTATTTGTATGTATATATTATTAAATTAGCTGCAAACTAGGTCGCCATTTTATACATTCCTTTGTTGCAAAACAATGATTTCCCGCCACTATTTAAAATATATGTATATAGTGTAAGCTATTAGTATTCTTGATTTTTATACATTTCTTTATGTATTTCAGAGTTTTTCATATGTATATAATTCACCAATAAAATCTGAACCTACGACCTGGTGTTTGTTCCTTTAAATAGAAACCCTGCTACACTATGAAAAGTTGTCAAACTTGCCAATTTAATGATAAGTCCGCTAAAACGCGTTCTTCACCAATGATACCGGTTCGCATTCCAGATAAACCTTGGTCCAAACTTGGTTTAGATTTCGTTGGACCTGATTATTCCGCGCCTGCTCATGAACGATTTGTTATTGCATTAATTGACTATCGTAGTAAGTGGCCCGAATTAGCTTTTACTTCAAATATCACTACATCTACTACTATTGATTTTCTTATTCGTATTTTTAGTCGTGAATGTCTGGTTCTCTGAACTTGAGGGGCCAAACATCCACACACTGCTGAAAGTTGATAAAATTGTTGATCAAGTTCACAGAATGTCAATGTTACATTTGAGAACGATAAGTAATTTACATTTTTGATATCTCCTTTTGTCTTCATTTCCTTCCATGTGTGCACTGTGGCATCAGATGTGGGTCCCTGCCGCCATCCAGCGCAGCATGATGACAACATGTGATCCCCCCCACCCAACCCACAAACCTAAACTCCCAATTTAGGAACCATAATTGAAAAAAAAAGTGTATTGGATATGTCTAATAATGTGAAAATACATGTCTGGTTATAATTTGACATTCCTGGTAAAAAGAAAATTGCTATAAGAAGGATTAACTTAGGTGGCTGTCCTGAAACATCTAATCGTTTAATCCACGGAGCCCATGTCAGCGAAACTGGTCGTCGTGGGATGTGGACCTCAAGCAACTTTAAATTTATCCAACGGTTTTGCAGCCGAAATCTCACTCTATGCCAATCTGACTCCCAATCATTAGATCTTCATTCACAAATAATAATTAATGCTCGAAAAATGTCATACAAAGCAGACAAAAGGTTTTATTCATGGAATTCAATAAACAGAAAAGTAAAATTAGTGTTCGATTTGATTTTGAGCGCTTTATTTTACCAGCTTAATTATTTGCGTGACCACCACCCCGCTTGACTGGCTCATACGTTTATAATCTACATCCGGGGTTCGCGACAAGCAGCTAGGTCTCCCCACCCCCCCTCGGGGCTGGACAAGTTTTGAAAGACAAATAGTCGATAACGTCATTTGGCGTATATTTGGGGTAACCCGGAGTCACTTTACTAAAACACATTGGTGGGAAAAGAGACCTAAAAAGGCAAAATATCGAAAAACATGGAGATTTGAGCGCCTAATGAGACGACAGCTTCATATAATCCAACCATCTAGTCTATATAATAAAGATTGTGTAACATAACTTATAACTTTTCTTATTAAACAGATGTTTTATTACTGCATCATAACATAGTTACATAGTGTGGTTGGATCAGAAGATGTCTAACTAAAGATGTTCCCCATAGGTTTCAGAAAACCCAACTCGTCCCGGGGTCTGATGGCAGACCCCCATAGTCTGGGAGGGAAATGACTTCTCCCCAGGTCTCTCCAGGTCCCCCCCCCTCTCCTCTGGTGTCCCTCGTGTTCTCGCCCTCGACTTCTGGCCGCGAGAAGTCGAGATTCTGAAATGGCCGCACCCGGATTCGAAATTAAGTTAGCAAACATATTCCTAGCACCAAAAAAAACTATATATTTATCACGATAATAATTGTTACATTTATATTAGAAAATAACATTTTAATACATATTAAAGAAATATTATATAATATACAAAACAAACAAAAAAACCCAACACTATTACCGTAAATACTAGGCTAGGCTGAGCACACAGAGGAAGGTACGTCCAATATCCATCATAAAGCATTCAAACCAGCTTTGGTGGCAAAATGTTTTTTTTTTTTATTTCACCGAATCACGGGATGAATAAACTACTCAAGTGCAAAATTTTAGAGGCCTCGTATGTTGCATTTTGAAATAGGGTTAGGGTAGGCTCACTGCGCACACAATAACTTGCATGCTACCTTAAGTTACTCAAAGATATTTATTTCACCAAATAGACAGATGCATAAGTTATGAAAATACCTAGTGCGTGGTATGTTTACTGTACTAGTATTTTGTTTTGTCTATCGCGGAACATATTTTTCCCTCTAGCATTCATGCAAATAATATCGTAAAAATTAACGTGCAAAGTATTGCTGCTGTTTTGGCTCGACCAACAGTAAATGAGCATCACCCACCTTGACACCACCCTGCTCCACCCCTTTCATCGCTCACATTGCTGGACACGCACCTGTTATAATTACATACCTTTATGTCTGTAGGTCTGTAGTCGCGAAATATTACCAATAGTCCCATTAGCTTCGAAATAACAGATTCGTGTTCCGCGTCCCCCTAAAACCTCTGAAACAAAATATCAAACGTGTATATTGTTATTGGTTTTGAAAGAATACTTTCCACGCCAATCGCTGCCGCCATTCTGGATTTTGACTGCCATATTGGATCAACTGTTTGTGAGATAAATCGGAAACTATCATAAATGAGTCCATCGACCAACAATGGCATATAACACATGGGTTATTTTCATCGACAATGTTTATAAAGCCCAATTCAGATCATTTCTTGCTGCCCAAATGTTAATAAAGCCACGTTAGCGCGTTAATCTGGATGTCACGTGTTCAGTCCCTGCGTTGAACACCATTATATTTCATTTCGTTTGCCACCATCTTGGATTTATTGTTCTCCCGAACTTAGTCCGTCGTTTTCATAGATAGCAGACTACAAATATCTTCACTAGAGTCTCTTCTAACAGTAACTATCGTCAAACCATTTTGGCCATCACGGATATGGGTTATATTTAAATTTGGTTTTCTTCTCTAATAATATTCTAGTCCCGAAATGACCTAGTTGTGTCGAGTGGACGTTAAACCCCATCTCTCTCTCTCTCTCTCTCTCTCTCTCTCTCTTTCTCTCATAATATTCTACCGATATCTCTCTATAATTCAGTATAAACCTCGTCTCAAGTTCTCCTACAAAAACCATTCCCTGGCTAATATCTGACGAGTATTTTAAAGATCTCTCCAATAATATTAGACATATTATTATATCTCCCTATAATTCAGTACAAACCTCGTCTCAAGTTCTCTTACAAAAACCATTCCCTGGCCAATCTCTGACGAGTATATCAAAGATAATGTGGTTTATTTAAAAATTCTTGGAGACTTATAAAAAGAGATTTGAACTATCAATAGAAATAGGGCAGGTGGAAATAGTTCTTGATTCATCCTCAGTTCACTTAACCAGGGGATCGAATGGGACCACTGGGGATACCGGGAATGTTCTTGATTAGGGTGACTAACATACTAGGACTTCCCGCTGTGGTTCAGAGGTTGTGCAGGCCTATATAGTCGTCAACCCGTGAAAACAATTGCCTTGTGAACGCGATAGCTGCTACAGTTCTTGGTGGGCTTTTTTTCTAATTTGTTCAGCATTCTGTGACGCGGAGAAAATCCAATATATTTGTTCAGCATTTTGTGACGCGGAGAAAATCCAATATATTTGTCCAGCATTCTGTGACGCGGAGAAAATCCAATATTTTTGACAGATGGCGAATCGAACCCGACCACTTGACGCAATTGACCATCCAATCGCCCTGGTGTCATCAGAGGATGAACCATATCTGGACACAGATCACCAAATATTCATGGCCCGACGAAACAAGGGCTTAAGTTATTTTTAGTCTTCCTTTCCCTTTCCCCCGTTTGCATAGCAGTGTTTGTTGACTTCTTGGTGTAGAATCGAAAAAAAGGGTTTCAAAATACATTTTCTGCTAGGTTTTGGTGAATATTCATGATTTTGAGGCGGAAGGATACAAGGGAAAAAGTTACAGCCGGTCTAAGAGACCTGTAGTCATATATATTCTACATTGCATGACCTTACAGTTCAGAGTCACCCCCCTCCCCTCCCCCATATCCTACGCACACTGTTCAGTATGAGTGAATTTACGAGACGTCTTTGTGTACTAAACGTTAAATACATACATTCGTGTTTATAATAACCTAACAAACAGCCCATTTGATTAGATTTTTGACCAAAGCACGACGCGGGAACATAATGTTGCAGTAAACTTATGCCAAATCTGTATGCTTACTATAGATCCCAGTGAGCGTGTTGAACCAAATATGTCACTTACGGTTTTAATCAAATTTAATTTCTCGCTTTCAAAAACTTTTTTGCTGGTGTAACAGGGGAGATCATTTATCAATAAACCTTTAAGATTTATGGAAAACTTGTTGAAAATCGTTGACCTTCCCCTTTAATAAACATATCACTTAAGCTTGATTATAAACTCTCTCTATTTGATTTTTACCACTTTTCAGTTGTTTCATAATAAAATATTTTTCACACGTTATGTAATTGTCTTGATGCGTCAATTTAATTGATCTACATAAAACTTTCTCAACTGGTGAGAATGTATATTCTAACGTTTCTCGGTCGAAATTTACGAAAACACCTATTTGACGTCAACACAGACTTTTTATTTAGTTATATGTCTAGTAAAATATGTCTTCCCTTCTTTATTGGCGACTTTGTTTAGATTTCTTCCCGGTTTATGCTTTCGGTTTACATGCAAGAGTGGCCGGGGGGGGGGGGGGGCAAATATGAATCAACAGGCTGTGACGTGCAGGTGATTTTCCTCTTTCAAACACTTTTGTTCGATTCTAAAACAAAAAGTCTACAAAAATGGAGATGGCCATTAGGTAGAAATAGGAAAAAGAAAATATTGCTATAAATTGACTGGTGATATCCATACTAATATCCCTTAAAATCGTCTACCTAAGGACCGAGCAATTATTTCAATATTTGTAATACGTTGTCTGGAAGTGAAGACAGGTTGTCCCAAGTTGTATTATGTGGTTTCTGGTTAAAACCAGACTTTTATTTTATAAAAAACAGGTGTAGGTGAAATTTACATTTCGTTATCAAATACTGTAAATGGGTCATTCACTGTATAGACCTCTAAAGGAACGGGAATCGATTATCAGGTAACCCAACTAACAAAAAAAGGACCCAATGTCCGGATAAGCATTTTTAATGTACACCCCCAAACGACTGAATATTGTGAGCTGAAATTCTGAGACAAATTAAATGCACCATTCCTCGATATTTTGGCGCTTAAATTTCAAACGTACCCGGACTTTCATTTTTGAGACTGTGTTCAAATCGGAATAGTCCCTCTAAAATTACAATATTACACACCCTCGCTTTCAACTCACCTTTTCCAGCCCTTTATCCCAGCAACTCACTCTTTACAACCCTTTATCTAAAACTCGTGTAGTTGTCTGCTGGTGAAATATTTCACCTCGGTATTAATGTTAACTTCGTTCAATAAAATTCTTCCCTGTTTATGGTTTCCGTCTGCATGCAAAGCGAGAGAGAGAGAGAAACAAAAATTGGGTTTAACGTCCACTCGACACAAACTAGGTTATTTCGGGACTAACATATGGTTCCATTTTATTTCAATAATTCGCTTGCGCTTAGGGGTCTTTAGCAGTGGGAGGAAACCGGGGTGCCCGGAGGAAACCCACGAGGTTGAGAAGGCGCCCCCTATCTCCATGCCACATACGCTCACACCACAGCCGCAAGCCAGAGGTGACTGGACAGCTAGAGGTCGAAGCGCGGCACACTAGACAACTAGGCCACCCCCCCCCCCCTGCATGCAAAGGAGAAAAGTCGGGGGTGAGCGCATAATCCAAGTCTAAGGTCTCATTTCCTAGCAATTGATTTCAATGATTAACGTATATGTAATAGTATTATTACCTTGACAGTATACACAACATTTGAACAAAGATTTATAGGATATGTATAGAATTTCTCGATTAAAACCATTAAATTAAAGTGTTTGTAGATTGGTCACATGTATTGATAAATATTATCTATTTTGATTATATAATTGTTACTCATTTTTATCTTGTGTCATTTGTTCGTTACTAGTAACTGAATAATTTGCACGAATTCTCTTTACCATCTCAGATATGACGTCATACTTCGACAATTTCGTCGTCTAATATAACTCAATGTGATTGGCTGTTGCATTAGTCCGTCGTATGAAAATAAAACTAGTTCAATCCATATAACAAGCTGTTCATTCATCCATTTATCTGATAAGTTTGTCGTATCGTGTAAACGCAACTTTAACTCGTAGTGGATGTACTTTTAACTGACAACTGAGCATTTTATTAACGTAAGAGATAACGATGTAGTATCATATCAATCTAAACCACGTGACAATCTTATCTGGAAAGGTATTTCACAATTACTAGTATGATGCGATGACAGTGCGGTTAATCAACATGGCGGAATATATACTAAGACAATTTCTTATAATATTGTTTGTTACAAACACACTGGCTGGACTTGATATTCGTAAGTTTATATAATTTAACACCTGACGTGGGAGTTGATATGGATCAAGATCGATATCAGTTATTGGGCTAATATATGAATATAATTAGTTCACGTGACATAGCAAGGGTATAATAACCCCGCCCATTCCCTCTCTCCCTCCATTATAATATTGTATAGCACAATATATGCCCCTCCCCTCAAGAATCTGGATAATATACAATACAGTAACATATGAGGCCATGTCCATCTGATCTAATAATTAAATGAAATGGGGTTTAACGTCCTACTGTTCTGCTCCGACTGGGATAATGAAGACGGATATACGTCATACAGTGTTTTATGGGGGAAATTGTGCCCGGACAGCGGCACTACGGCCTACTCTTATATCGAAATCCAACTGAGCATTCCTCTAACCAGTGGCGCAGGATAAACTGCCTGGGAAGGAACCGTGTCTAGTCGATTGGTCCTGTTTACAAGTTAGCGTGGACGTAAAAGTAACCCCAAACAGATGCATTTAATAAAATTTAATATCACACACCATAATGGATAATCAACTTGTCCATGGCAACATTGTAATTTATTAATCAGTAGAATCTAGTATCAAACATGACCATAACAACATTACTATTTATTTCATCTGTATCGTATGAAATGTAACAATATATCACTGTAACATTATATCCATTTAATCATAAGGTCAATATTAAAGGACATGATTATACATCAGTAGGTCTTCAACAACTGTTAAATATTATTGGAGTTGACTAAAACTACATTGGTCAATGATGTCGGTTGATCATCCTATCCGAACGGCTAGTTGCCTTCCACACAAGCGCCGCCCTTAACTGGAAAAATACCGAAGTTAAACTTGGGGAGCATGTTAAAAATAACTCGTTGAGACTTGTACTTCGAAACTAAGTTAAATCAAATAAAGTTGTCGTCACAGCACATTGCGTGTCCTCATATTAAAGATATTTTGCCGCGTACAAACGGTGTGATTTGTTGATATATTTGGACTAAAAATATATTAAAATTAAATAATCTATTGAAAATTGGCTTCAATTCCCTTTCAAAACTTTGTTTTCGCAGGGTGATACCACAAGCTGTCTCCTCAATTCATTGTAGGAGGATCCATTTTTCAGAATGTTCATTTATCATACATACTGACGCCTTAGTAAATTCAACAATTATTTTCTCTCAACTTCTTTTCCATCGTTTAACTGCAGTCTTTTGTACCAAATTTGCCATATTTGTCGTGGCAATAACCTTCTGATAAATTACATTCGGGACAATACATTTTTACTATCATGTAGCTCAGATATAGCAGCCAAGAACGAAGTTAAACTCCATTTCATCGCATAGTATTTCTGTATTCCAGAATATATGTATGATTCTTGTGGAAAAGATTTGAATGTTGGTAACGGAATCCGACTGGTCAGTAGAAACCAATCCACTGATTGCAATGTAACCATTAAAACCAATATCAATGATACTAATACCAAACTTCGTATAGCTTATGAACGTCCATTAAGCCTGAACTGCACCGATGCTTCACTACATCTGTATCTGAACGGTACACTATCTGGTAGGTATAGGATAATCACATGAAAGAGAGAGAGAGAGAGAGA
The DNA here is from genome assembly GCA_948474765.1 of Patella depressa. NCBI lineage: Eukaryota > Metazoa > Mollusca > Gastropoda > Patellidae > Patella > Patella depressa. The sequence goes on along the minus strand of OX419718.1, from coordinate 70,083,469 downwards.
GAGAGAGAGAGAGAGAGAGGGAGAGATGGGGTTTAAAGTTCACTCGACACAAACCAGGTCATTTCGGCACTAACATCAGGTTTAATATTATTTCAATAATTCGCTTGCGCGTAGAGGGCTTTAGCAGTGGGAGGAAACCGGAGTACCCGGAGAAAACCCACGAGGATGGACAGGCGACCCTACTCCTTGTCACGCAGATCCTGGGATTCGAAACCACGCCAGTTGTCTAACCATTCAGCCATCCAGCCCCCCAAGATAATCACAAATACAGGAGTTTATTTACAAACCTACCCCACAACATAAAGGTTATGTTTTTGTATATTAATCGTTTTGCTATTAGCCCTTTGGACAATATTATTACTGCCAATTGATATTTAGATCAGGGGAGTGATGACAATTGCTCTTCGCGAGGATCATCATCCAGTGCTTGCACAGTAATAGTCGTTAATGGGAGAATAGTCCAAGGGCTTCCTTTCTCTGTCCCTAGAAATGCTACAGCCGATTTGTAGCATATTATGTCAGCAATGTTTGAAACTGGTTAAACAAAAAGACTTTGTTTAGAAAAGTCTAGCAAGCCATAATCATAGCCATACTTCATTCATATGTCATGCAGTGTCTGTGAGTTAATGAAATGTTAGATAGCATGTGATTATTGAAAATACGTGATAGTTCTTCCATTTATGATGACGCGGCGTTGTTATTCTTACTTCCAGGTCGCTTTCAGATTCAATCCTGTTGAGACAAATCGCAAAAACTTTCGTCTTCACAGCTTCTAAAATCGTGCACATATGGTCCTGTTCATGCCACTGACGACGTAGTACACTTGGCTACGAAACATTTTTTATTTTGTAGGTAGTGGTATCCAGCTGTGTAATAACCAGTCCTTTGATTCAACGTATGTTACTACATATGATACGGTGGTTATACAGATCAAATTAACTAAACATACACCAGCTGGTGGAGTTATATCTTTAAGAATTACAAAAATACGATACAGTAAGTAGGCCTTATATTTAAACGATGTCATAACAGTGGTATGTTATTATTTTAGATTCTACGTGTGACTATAGTTTATTGTTATTGTGATAGTAGTATGACCGCTTGTTGAGGGACGCTCGTACTGAGTGACCCCTTGTCCTAGTTCGCGGTGACCTAGTTCGGTGTGACCTAATACATCGTGACCTGGTCGAGTGACCTAGTTCGCCGTGACCTAGTTCGCCGTGACCTTGTACGACCTAGTTCGTTTTGACCTGACAGGTGTGGTTATTCAGGTGCGTGACCGACAAAGAGGGGCGCGCGCGCGCGGGAAAAGAGAGAGAGAGAGAGAGAGAGAGAGAGAGAGAGGGAGAAAGGGGAAGAGAGGAAGAAGGGGTTAGAGGGGGCGGGGAAACAACTCTTTTACATTGATTAAGTTGGCCCTGAAAAGGGCCGTTGTCCTCACTCGAATAAAAGCACTAGAATGTGAGGGTACGACGCACTTTATGTCGGTTGCGTCTAATGGCCTCCACTAACTCGGGAGGAGGTCTTTTCCTGGGAGGTGTTTTTAATACCTCGTCAGGTAAGACAAAGATCTCGTCAGGGGTAATCACGGCAAGCGTGTGACCCCTGAGATACATGAGAGTATCCGCATTGCGGTTGTATTCGATGCGTACGACCGGAGCATCCATTCTGACAATGAGAGGCGAAATGTGTGCCGCTTTATAACCATAAGGACGAATTCATTTGAGAATGGGGGAATCATGTGACGTCACATACAAGTATTGCACAACATGTGGGAAGTGTTATGCAATCATAGCTTCGTGCTTAAAGATGTGGATTCAAGTATTGCACAACACTATGTAACCTGACGTTAAGTATTGCACAATCTATGTGTAATGACATAGATATGACGTCATCGCGTAGTGTAATAAAAAGGACGGGGCGCGATAGATTTTCACAGACCATCAGCGCAAAGCAAGATGAGTTTTTTAATACGACCCGTAGACAGACGATACAGCAGATTGTTTAGGACCGAATCACTGTGTGTGGAAATAGACTTTTTGGAAGATTGGTCTCGCGTTCCAGCCATAGATGTGCCACAACGACTACACAACACCTTTGGGGCCATCATTGAGGAAATTCGTCAAACCTTGGACGCCAGAGAAAGTGACTATGTTAGAATTGCCATCAGTCACCCAGGACTCAAAACACCAATCTGGTTACCCTTTCGTGAGTATCGTTTGTTAAAAGCCGAAGACGTTTTGCAGAAAGTGGCTGCCGTATTACAGAGTAACGAAGAATTTAGATTGGATCAACGCATGTCCATGAGTATTTGTCACGTGTCCCCTCCCGATGGTAGAGGTAGTGGAACAAACATGAAGAAGAGACACTGCGCAAATTTCGACGAATATTTGAAGAAAAAGAAATGTCTGGTCACCATCAAGAATGCCGACGAACTGTGTTTTCAGCGAGCCATTGTCGTCGCTCGTCACTTTGCCAACAAACAGGACACGCCTGAATGGGAAAGAGAACGGAACAGACTACAGAGGAGGGCAGGACCCCACTCGTGGCAAACGAAGAAAACGGAAGCACTTATCGATGCCGCCGGTGGAGCCAGGCAAGCATGCACGGGGATGGAAACCTGGGAATTGTACGCCAAGTATTTAGGAGGGCAAGGTTATCAGCTCAATGTTTTCTCTCGGGCCATCTTTGGGAAGGCGATCTATCGGGGAACAAAACACGTCACCGGCACACCAAAACATCTCAACCTGTATTTACACGACAGACATTACGACGTCATTACCTCCATGCCCGCCTTTGTGGAAAGGTCATATTTTTGTGAGACCTGCCAAGTGGGATACGATCATGGCAAAGAACATTCATGTCACGTGATGTGTCAAGGATGTAAGACAGTGGGTCCACCCTGTCCACCTGATCCCAACACAAAGACGTGTTACCGTTGTCATCGTGTGTTTGTGAGCCGCCAGTGTTTCGACAATCATCTCGCCACCCGTTCCAGAGCCAAGTGCAGTATATGTCATCGATGGAAGAAATGCAAAAAGTGTCAAAAAGAGTGGGACGTCATCAAGGCCAAGCGTAATTTGGAAGAACACCGATGCGGAGAATTCGAATGTTCCATCTGCCGAGAGTGGCACACGGCCGAAAAGCAGTTTTGTTACATCCAACCACTGAAATCACCCATCGACATGAATAAAGACAGGAAGACCCAAATCGACAAACTACAGAAATCAACGCTGACCCGTTTCGTCTTCTTTGACTTTGAATGCCAGCAAGATACCGGTGAACACATTCCCAACCTATGTGTCCTGCAAACCTGTTGTCACTTTTGTATCGACAATCAAGATCCCTGCGAGCACTGTGACATGTACTGGAATCACCAAAGAGAAATTGTGTTTAAAGGCCAAGACACGCTGGACGATGTGGGAAAATGGTTTTTACAACTCGCTGCTCACGGTACGGTGGTAGATGGTCGGAAACATGACAGTCACGAATCGAGTCCCGTGATTGCCGTGGCTCACAACTTTAAAGGTTACGACGGACTGCTGATTTTACAGACGCTGCACAAACATTCCGTGGCGCAACCCGAAGTGATTATGAATGGTGGTAAAGCGATGACGATCACTGTCGGTACGGTAAAATTCATCGATTCCCTCAACTTTCTACCGATGGCTTTACGGGACATGCCCAAGACCTTTGGCCTGCAAGAACTCAAGAAAGGTTATTTCCCTCACCACTTTAACAAACCGGAGAACGAAGAATACGTGGGCGCCTATCCTCCCGACACCGATTACGATCCGGATGGCATGAGTGTATCGGAACGAGAAAAATTTCACGAGTGGTACCAACAACACAGTCACGACGTCTTTGATTTTCGTCAGGAAATTCTCGCCTACTGTAAAAGTGACGTCGATGTCCTCCGCCGATGCTGTGGTGTGTTTCGCGAGATATTTCTCATGGACACGGGAATCGATCCCTTCGAAAAAAGCTTGACCTTGGCCTCTGCCTGCAGTCGCGTGTTACGCACGCACTACCTCAAAAAAGACACCCTCGTCGTCATTCCTCGAGCCCTGATGCAAGAGCCGAAACCTGGTAAGGACTGGCACCGCTTCCAGCCTCGACAACAGTCCAACAAAGCCCTTCGATGGTTGGAATGGGAACAACATCAACAGACCATGGCAGCTTTCCGAAACCAGACCCCACTACCCAACATTCGACACGCCCGCAACGGTAGTGAATGCCGAGTTGGCCCTTATAGTTTAGATGGTATGGACACGACCACAGGTACGGTGTACGAGTTTCACGGGTGTGCCTTTCACGGTTGTCCCAAATGTTATCCGGGTCCCGTCCAAGACCTTCAGCATAAACATCCCTACGATCCATCTCGCAGTATGAGGGACTTGTACCAGAAGACCCAAGAACGTCACCGTCGACTCCAGGAACAGTACGGTATGCAGACCATCCGCGTCATGTGGGAATGTGAGATGGAGGAAGAACGACGCCACGATCCCGAGATGAACGAATTTTTACAAGGCTTAGAAGATCAGCAATGGCCCGCTCCCGAACCTCTGATGCCCCGCAACGCTTTCTTCGGCGGGAGAACCAATGCCATCCAACTGTTGGTGAACGAGTCGGTGGAAGACATGCGCTACATCGACGTGGTGTCCCTGTACCCTTACATCTGCAAGTACGGTACCTTTCCCATCAAGGAACCCACGATCGTCACACAGCCCGATCAAGACCAGTGGCAACAGTACGAAGGATTGATCCAGTGTTCCGTCTTGCCGCCGCGTGGCCTGTACCATCCAGTGCTCCCGTTTCGGCGCAAACAGAAATTGGTGTTTGCCCTGTGTCGAAGCTGCGTCGACGAACACATGCAACAAGGGGAGATTGCCGAATACCAACCTTGTGATCACACCGACGATCAGCGAGCCTGGGTGGGTACCTTTGTCACCCTGGAACTGAAGAAAGCGGTGACCCTAGGATACCGAGTACTAAAAGTCTACGAAGTCTGGCACTGGAAAGAATTCAGCACTTACGATCCCGAGGCCAAAACGGGCGGTCTGTTTACGGGGTACATCAATCACTACCTGAAGAAGAAAATGGAAAGTAGCGGTTATCCCGACACCTGCCACACCGAAGAAGACAAGACCCGCTTCGTCAACGAAGTGTACGACACCGAAGGTATTCGTCTGGATCCCGCGTCGATAAAACCCAACAAGGGGATGCGGGCGTTTAGTAAGCTTCAATTGAACACAGCATGGGGGAAATTCGGACAGAGAGACAACTTTCCCAAAACCGAGTACGTCACGGAACCCAGTGTCTACTTTGAAAAAATGTTGGACGTGACCCAGACCGTGCGAGATGTGCAGTTAGTCAACGATAACATGGTATTAATGGAAACGTTGAAGAAAGAAGAACACGTCGCACCCTGTCCCATCACCAACGTGGTTATCGCCGCTTTTGTCACTGCCCAGGCCCGTTTGAAACTCTATTCCGTCTTGGAAAAGTTGGGAGCACGTGTATGTTATTTTGACACCGATAGCGTCATCTACCAATACCACTCCAGGTCATGGAATCCCCCGGAAGGTTCGAGTTTGGGTCAGTGGAAGAACGAGTTACCCGAAGATGTCACCATTCGAGAATTTGTAAGCGGAGGGCCAAAGAATTACGCATACCGCCAGAGCGATGGAAAAACCGTGTGTAAAGTCAGGGGATTCACACTGAATTATCGTGCCTCCCAACAATTAAATTACGTCACCATGAAGGAGAACGTACGGCACGTCAATCAAAACGAACCTCTGGTCATAGCCAATCCGTTCAAGATTACCAGATCACGTGACCGCCGTCTATGGACACGCCCCGAGAATAAGAAATATAAAATCGTGTATGACAAACGTTTCGTTCAATTCAATGACGATGGCCAGCCAAACAATACTTACCCCTACGGATACTGACTTTCGGGTCTCGGGAACATGGCGAACGAACGGAGAAGAGGACGAACCAATACCAAAGTATGTAGATTTTGTCGAAAAGCTAAGACTACGATGGCTAAACTTTCGTGTCGACCAATGCTACCTACCCATCATAGAAAAAAGTCAGCACGAGGAGTGCATCGGTTGCGAGTACAACCATCCCAGTCAGAGATACCACTCGTGTTTGGGACTAGGCGTCTCTTCCATAACGGGTCAAGCCTCACATCCCGTGGACGATTACAGTCACTACCTCTGGGCGGACGAGCCGAAATCAAAAGACATTGGTGGTCTGTTAGGCAGCATGGTGGATGATCCACAGGGTCAAGTTAAGAAGTGGGAAACCGAACAACGATGGCAGGAAGACGTCATACAAACCTTGAGAAAGTACTGGGAGATCGTTCCTGGCTTTAAGACACCTATGATCAAACGCAAAGACGGAGTGGATCCCATACGACTATGGATGGACGACTTGCCGAAGAAAAAGAAACGATGGTCTCTGGATCAAATGGATATCAATGTCATGTCCGGTAAACTAGGAGAAGGTTGGGAATCTATTGCCAGACATCTGGGAATCACTGAAGCGCGGATCGGTCAAGTCAGGATGAATTACCCTAACGATACACAGAATCAAATCTTTAACATGCTCAACCACTGGCGACAAAAATACGGTAATCGAGCCGACCTGATGACGTTTTTGGAAGCCTGTCACGTGAGTGAAGCCTTGGTCGATTGGGACGAATTGCAAACATATGTTGACAGCCTGGAAATCATAGACTAAACAACGAACCAACCAAAACGAGAGTCATTGCGCAATACCGATTGCACCACCAGAAGAAATAGAAAGAACGAATCAAAAGAGAGTGTGACGTCACGACCAAATGAGTATAAGACGTGAAGTGGCCGATTGAATTTTCATTCTTTCTCGATGGCGAGTCAAGCTTGTTACTTCTGCAACGATGTCGGCCACTGGTATAGAGACTGTCCAGCACGTTTCCAACAACAGCAAACAAGACAAGACAGAACATCTTATGATTCTTACGGAACCCAACAAAGAACACCACAGCCAAGACAAGACAGACCAGCTTATGGGTCCTACGGAAATTGTTTCCTCTGTGGAGAAACAGGCCACTGGGCACCTCAGTGTGGCAAACGAACCGAAGTCCAAAAGGCGAAGAACGACGAAGAAAGACAAACCACCACCAAAAGAAAGTGTTACGGAGTCAAGAGACCTACCGACGATAACCACAAGTGCCTCAACTGTGGACAGCTCGGTCACGGTCTCTTCGAATGCCAAGAAGAAATCCAAACCGAAGACAAGTTTGAAGCCGTTACCAATCGCATGTTCGACAACAACATTTATACACCAAGAGAAAACGCCCGTAGTCAACGATACTGGTACTGGTGTGGAGAATCGTTCGAACTCTTCAGGCGATACCAGGAAAAAACGAAAGCGACCGACGAAGATGTCGATTCCACCCGCTAGTCTTCCGGTTACCAGTGAAGTCCCGAACAGCGAAGCCGTAAAGCCGATTGCCCAATGTCTCTGGCTGGCGGAGAAGGACGTGGAGAGTTTGACCCGCGCACTCATCCAATGTGCAGGTCCGAGAGATATGAGTGAAGTTTTGTCGTACCCTCCCTCTTTCGATATGAGCGAATGGGTACCCGTCGTCGTCACGCTTGCCGAGGTGGAAGACTGGCACCCACATGATATGATGCAGAAGCTTATGGGACAAGTCTATTGGATTCCTCGCGTCCTGAGAAACGCAACGTGGATGACAGAACAGATCCTGAAGAGAAACAGTCCAAACTAACGTTCTTTTTTTCTATTTCTTTTGTATTGTATGCCATGCTTTTTGTATTGTATGTTTTTATTGTCACATAAACATTGTTCTTATTTCACTCCATGTCTGTTGTTCTGTGGCGAGAAGGTATAAAAGGCAGGGGAAAAGGGAATGGGGGTAAACAGTGCAAGATGGATGTGACGTTCAAACATCCCTTTACCATGTTGGTCAGTGGTCCAACGGGTGTTGGAAAGACGGTCTTTGTACAGAAATTCCTTCAAGCGTCCCTGTTCGACGTCCCTCCCCAACGCGTCGTGTGGGCCTACGGGGAATGGCAAGAGAGTTACAGTCGGTTTCCTTACACCTACGTTAAAGGCTTGACAGATATTGACGATGTAATGGATCAAGTCAAAGGTCCACAAGTCTTAGTCGTGGATGATTTGATGGGAGAAGACACGGAGATATTGCAAAAGTGGTTCACGAAAAAGAGTCATCACCACGACACGAGTGTCATTTACATCGTGCAAAACTTGTTTGACAAGCAACAGCGTACCATCAGCCTGAATGCCCATTACTTGGTTTTGTTCAAAAATCCCCGAGACAAATCGCAAATTGGTGTGTTGGCCCGTCAGATGTACCCCTCCCGCTCCAAGTATATGCAAGAAGCTTATGAAGATGCGACGAGTACCCCTCGCAGTTACTTACTCATTGATTTGAAGCCCGACACACTCGAGACTCTGCGATTGAGATGCAACATTTTACCCGAAGAGCAACCTTCTATCGTCTACGTCCAAAAAGTATAAAAGGGGGACCTGTACCTCGAATTGACTCTTGTTTGTCACGATGGCTCGCACGAAGAATACACAGAGGAAACATCCACCCCCAGGTCTTCCCAGAGCAATGTTCCCGACGTTGGCACCGGATCTTCGCGATCCCACGGTGCGAAGGCCGACTCGCCCGAAAATGAGGGCACCTAGAACACAATTGTTGCCCTCGTTAACGCCACCCGCGAGTCCCTTGTCTCCCTTTCCGGTCACACCACCACGCCTCACGTCACCACCTTCCCCACCTCGACCCGTCTCTCCGATCAATCGAAGACCGAGGAGAGAAAAGAAGAATTCTATGAAAGGACTGAAGGCCTTCATTCGCAAGTTACAACATCTGACTCCCGATATGGCTTATGGACAGTTGGCCAAGAATACGGGCAGGGCACGTGTTGGTTTGCTGCAATGGTTCAAACTGGCGGCCAATCATTTGCTGAATGGTAACATCCAACCACTGCATGCCCAGCACAAGAAATGGGTGGAACGAAATCGACAGGTGTTGACCCAACTAACGGAGAAAAACATGCCAACAACCGAAAAACTATCCCTGATCATGAAACCCGGAGGACGTGGATTTTTCGGGGGTGTGTTGATTCGAATCTTGGTGCGATGGAAGGAAAGACTGCAAGAGGAAAGAAACAAGCAACGAAATAAATTCGTTCGACGGACCGCTCAGCGTGGAAAGGGATTGATCACCGAGCAGACGGACCAACATCGAGCATTGCTTCGTAAAATGAGTAATCCACGAACATCACCCGACGTCAAAAGGCGACTTCTCAACCAACAGGGTGGTGCGTTTGGAGCATTGCTCGCTATGGCTCTCCCGGCTTTGGCTCCCTTGGTATCTAAACTATTGGGAGGACAACAGGGTGGTAAACATCCCTTCCTTAGAAGGCAGGATAAAGCGAACGCTATGGCTGCCGAGTTATCTAAACTATTTGGGGGATAACCGATTGGACAGAAAGGTATAAAAAGGGAACCGGAGAACGGCCTCGAGCTCAGTCATGGAGACACTGCGGTATCTATTGAACACTGTACCCAAAGACCGCCCTCTTTTGCTCGAGACCCAACCCATCGTCGACGGTGTGTGCGAGTGTATTGGAAACCTGATTCGCGGTAACGTTCCTGTGACGGAGAAAGAAATCAAACGCTTGAAAAAAGACGCCCTCTTGTTACGGCGTTTGGGCACGTCCAAAACACCTTGGAAGACACGTCGACGACTTCTGAAACAACAAAAAGGGGGATTCTTCACCCGGTTGTTCCGGTCATTCCCGAAAGATGAAATTCGCCAAGAAAATGAAACTGGTACCCTTCGACGGACCCACCGACGTCAAACCCATCGAAGTCAGACAGGTCGAACCCGCGTACGATCGAGATCCACTGCAGCAAGCCGTCGAGAATGTTCACCAAGACATCCAACACGTGCTAAACGATCCAACTCTTACCGACGAAAATAAAATGCAACGGTACGGACAGTTGTTACACCGTTATCAAACGATGCAAAAGAAAAGAAAACAGACCATTCCCTTGTCGGAGGAGAACATACCCGAGCAAAAAGAAGAAACTTCGGAGGCACCCATCCTGGAGTCGGTCCCCCGTGTCTATCAACCTCGGGCTCGCCTTTTGTTGAAACACATGAAAGAAAAGACACCTTGGTCGTGGAACGAGGACTTGGAATTGCTTCGGAATGGAGTGCGCGTACCCAACACCAATGCCATTGACATCGTGAACGACTTGGTTCGTCGGCGAAAGAATACCCAGGCTCCCTTGGGATGGTTTGGGGTGATGCAAAGTTTGAAAGCCACGAACGTACCGCGCGAAGCCATCGGGAATCAAGAAAGGTGGAACGTGTTGTCCACGCCACCGACACGGACTCCGCCGCGACCCCCACGAAAGAAGAAAATCTCCAGTACGGATACCCCTAGTACGCCTACTGGACAAGTCAGATCTGCGAGTACACCTACCAGGAGAGCCAGATGGATCCCTCTGCAAAAACTATAAATAGCCTGTTCACATGACAATCTGCTGAAACATGGAACGAAAGCTGAAGAAAGTCTATTACGATCCGAAACACCCGGCCGCTTTCGGTGGAGCCCTGGGTCTCCACAAAGCTACCGGCGTGTCCTTAGACAAAGTCAAGACATGGTTGAAACAACAAAGGGCGTACACCTTGCACAAACCACTGAAAAAGAAATTTTCTCGGACGCCCACAGTGGTGGCCGGCATAGATCATCAGTGGCAAGCCGACTTGAGTGATATGTCCGCCTTGGCCAAACAGAATGGGGGATACAGATATTTGCTGTGTGTCATCGACGTGTTCTCAAAGTACGCTTGGGTGTTGCCCCTCAAAAACAAGACGGGAAACAGTTTGGTAGACGCCTTTCGTCGAATCTTTCAAAGTCGACAACCCTTACGACTTCAAACGGACAAAGGTACCGAATTCCTCAATCGAAAAATGCAGGCGTACCTGAAGAAGAAAAAAATTCATTTTTTCGTGACACACAACGTCGAAACCAAGGCCAGTGTGGTGGAACGATTTCAACGGACACTGAAAGAGCGCATGTGGCGATACTTTACTCATCGACAAACACAACGGTACATCGACGTGCTAGACGAACTGGTTCGGGCTTACAATGCTAGACGACATCGGACCATCGGTATGGCACCTAAAGACGTTCGCCCCGAACACGAATGGATGTTGACAACACCACCACCACGTCCCCCGAAAAAGAAAAAAACAATGGATCTCGGTACGACCGTACGTTTGGCTTTACCGAAACATGGTGCCTTCGACAAAGGTTACTGGCCGAACTGGACTCTAGAAACGTTCAACGTGACACCCAACGTCGGTCCTGGTTACAAACTTTTGGACGAAAGAGGTGAACCCATACAAGGCACCTTCTATCCCGAAGAATTGCAAGCGGTCCAAGTCAACGATGATGAGATCTTTCCCATCGAAAGAGTCCTCGAAAGAAAAAAAGACAAAGTATTGGTGAAATGGTTGGGCTATCCGGCGAGTTTTAATTCGTGGATCGATAGGACCAGTCTCCAAAACGTATAAATAGGAGCAGTACACAAAACGTATAAATAGGAGCGAGAAACGCCGGTGTCAGTCAACATGCAAGACGAAACCACGTCCACCACATCGCAGACGACATCCCACCATTGGTCGCTGTTGGGAAAACGCGTACCACAAGCGGAAATCGTCTTTTTCTGTCAAGTGATATTAGTGTACGTCGTGGCTGGAGTTTCTTTGTCCCAATTGGCCTTGAAACCCGACGGATCACAGACTACATTGTGGACAGCCTTACTCTCCAGTACCTTGGGTTACCTGTTACCTTCTCCGACCTTGAAAACCAAACACAATGAACAACGAACTACCCTTTTACGTCACGCTCCCTAGTGACAGTTCCAGTAAGTGGTATCCCGACAACACTTTGTCCACGTATCGAACGCACTTGGACCCCCCACTCCGTCTCGATCATCGGGAATGGGAAGTGGGTCTGGCCGTGGCCAGCTTACCCAAAAAATGGAACAATGTCGATTACCTATACAACACGATTGGCCTACGCCTTCATCCCTGGGAAAATTCGATTGAAGAACCCGAACAAAAGATATGCCTGGATCGCCTAGACGTGAATCCCTCGTACTGTTTCAAGGGTGTAAAGGACGAAGAGATCAAGGGATCGGTCGAAATGGAAACGCACATCAAGAGCGACGACTACGAGACGGTTGAGCACATCATGGATGTCCTGAACACTCAACTAGACGGTTTGTGGAAACTGTTTCCCATTCGCAAGCACCTCGGCAATCAACCCGTCCGCTTAGATCCCAACAACAAGGAAATGACCGACCACGAAAAGCAAGAGCAAAGAAATTACGATACTCGAGAGATGATGCGGCAAGGGGCCGAGCAAACAGGCCCCTTCGTTTCTTTCAAGAAAGACCACACCAGAGACAGAGTGTACCTGCAGATCAACCACGTGGAAGCGCTTTACTACTTTGACGTGTTGCCGAAAATCGAACTCTGCCTGCATGGCCCCGTCGTGTCCATGTTGGGGTGGCCTGGAAGCGATTTGTTGATTTCCCTGCAGTCAATAGCTTTGACCGGTATGGATGGCCAAAGTCTACGACATTTCTACGCCGACTACCCCCCACACTTACAAGTAAAGTACGATCTGTTTTACCTGTACACGGACATTATCGAAAACCAGATTGTGGGTGACATGACGGCACCATTGATAGATGTGATTCCCTTTGATCAACTGTATCATCGTCCTTCCAGTATTCATTACTATCCCCTGCAGTACAATCTACTAAACTCCATAGGGGTCTATATAAGGAATGGAATGGGCGAAGCCGTGCCATTTATCGATGGTAAGGTGGTACTCCAACTTCATTTTCGCCGTCGACGATGATTCGGGTGTACAAAAGCGGTACGCTCAGGCAGCGAGGGTTCGGTGGTAGTCCATTGGTGTACAAGGGAGGAATTCTGCGACAACGGGGTGCCGGGCGATGGTCTGGATTGTTGAATGCCGTTAAATCGGTCGGAAAGACACTGTGGTCGGCCGGCAAAGCGGCCGTGAAAAAAAATGCAGCCCAAGTGCTACCCAAAGTGGGACAGAGCGTGCTCGACGCCATCAGTGGTCGGGAAAAATGGAACTGGAAGAAAGTCGCTCAGGACACGCTTCGCCCCGCGTTGTCAAACACAATGTCCGACACACTGAAGAACGTGGTCGCACACCTGGAACCTATAAAAGAACCCCCGCGATACCCGTCCACTTCACATCGCCCGAAGAGGAAGAAGAAGACACAGGTCACCTCTCACAAACGACGCAAACCAGATATCTTCGACCATGGCTACGCAGGTAATGCGCAATGATTCCTGTCCCTGTGCGCGGGACGAATTGCAGAATTTGTTCAGCGTACCCGACACGCAGACGGCCATACACAAGGTGACCCAAATCAGAAAGTATCCTATGACGCCCGATCTGAACCACGACGGACCCATCGAATTTTATATTTCCAATGCCACTACCGATTTCATCGATCTGGCCAACATGACACTGCACGTGGACCTGAAGGTGACCAAGAATGATGGGAGTGACTTGGATGCGGATAGTCAAGTGGCACCGGTCAACAATCTGTTTCATTCGTTGTTCAAAGACGTCAAATTACGCTTGGGAAAAGATGCCGAAACCTTGGTCACCGCATCTCTGCCCAACTATCCCTATCGGGCTTACTTGGAGAATTTGCTGAGTTTTGGTAAGGGAGCCAAGAACGATCACCTGTCAAAACAAGTCCTGTGGGAAAAAGATACCGCCGGGCAGTTCAATTCCACGAAATCCGTCGCCACCGGTGCGGACGGTGCACGGCAGGCCCCGGTTAACAAAGGATTGGAACAACGCCAGAAAACCATCGCTGCCAGTCGCACCTTTGAATTGCAGTCGCGTCTACACTTGGACATGTGCTTACAGGATCGGTACCTCCTGGACGGTGTGGACCTGCGATTGAAATTGGAAAAGCAATCCCCGAAATTTTTTCTGATGTACGGTGAAGGCAACGATGCAGAAGACTACAAAGTCGAGTTCACCAAAGCCTACCTGGATATCCCATTCGTCACCCTGGCTCCCAGCACCTACACACGCGTGGTCGAGCAACTTCAATCCTCTAACGCCAAATATCCTCTGAAGCGTGTGGTGGTCCGAGACATGGTGATTCCTGACAATCGCACTAGCCACGTCCTAGACAATCTGTTTGTCAACGAAAGCCTGCCCAAGAGATTAATCGTGGGTATGGTACGTAACACGGCCTACGACGGAAGAAAAAACAGAAATCCCTTCCAATTCGAACACAATCAATTGGAAAACATCAAACTGACCAAGAACGGGGAAATTGTGGACGAATACGACGTCAACTTTCCCCAGCGACAAGCCATCGCACCATATCTGGATTTGATGAAAAGAGTGGCCGTCTTAAACACCCGAGAAGACCTGGACCTCCCTTTCAACGACTATATCAATGGGTACACTTTGTATTGTTTCGATTTGACCAACGACCACGGAGCCGACGGTAACTACTTTCATCCCAAAGCAGCGGGTAACCTGTCTTTGGAACTCAAGTTCGGTGCGGCCCCGACCAATCACCTCAGTCTTGTTCTGTTTGCCGAATACGACAATGTCTTGGAAATCGACGCTAACCGACAAGTCATCACCGATTGGTGAAGCTCTCTCCAATGAACAATTGACACGGGCATTAGAAAAACACCTCCCTTCTAACGTATTCGGGGGCGTGTGGGCTCGCAATCACCTGGATACACTGCGACAAACTTCGTATCCCAAAGCCTACGTCATCAACACGGACGACGAAGACCAACCTGGTAAACACTGGACCGTGTTTGTGTGCGAAAAACCAGAACACGTTACCTTCTTTGATTCCTACGGCAATTCTCCTGATGTCTACGGAGAAGCCTTTCGACGTTTCGTCCAAGATCTACAACTCCACTACCAACCCCGATGGATTCAAGGACTCGACAGTGTCGTCTGCGGACATTATTGCTTGTATTATTTGTGTCATCGATTTCACGTACCTTCCCCTCGTGCCCTTTCTGTTTTCGGTCATGTGTATCGTGTGAACGATATACTCGTCGAACAATGGACTAGGGATCATGTTCCCGATTTACAACCGGAACAGAAGAAAGGACAACGATGCCGATGTTTTTTTGCTTTGTAAATTTGCTTATTTTAATGCATGCTTTTTATTTCCTTCAATTTTAAGATTTCTTTTGTAGTTTTATGGTAACCATTTCATATAATCCAATTCTGTGTAACTTTAGTTCAATAAAATGCTTTGTCAGCAACATATCACGTGTCTGTTGTTTTTTTCACTCACGTCTCGCCCTCTGATTGGTGTAAAAATGGTATCGTCCCAGCACATTAGACTCGTCCCGAGGCATAAATTGCAGCATCGAAGCCAAAAGAAGTCACAGTCGAAATGGATCAAGTACGAAAAGATTACAGATTTTGTCAGACTTGTGGGGGTTACTACAATGTGTTTAGGGGTAATCGATCGGATGCTGATTACCTGATATGCTTTTGGTGTGGGATAGAAATTGGAAATACCTGTCATAGACGACACAAACATCTTGTCAAATGCCCAAAGAGACCCATAACACTGTGGTCAGATCATCCAAGATGTTCCTGTTAGTGTAACATGAAGACCAACGGCCCTTTTCAGGGCCCCAAATTTAAATGTATAAAAGAGTTTTTCCCCCGCCCTCTCTTCCCCCCTTCTTCTTTTTCTTCTTCTTCTTCTTCTTCCTCTCTCTCTCTCTCTCTCTCTCTCTTTTCCCGCGCGCGCGCGCCCCTCTTTGTCGGTCACGCACCTGAATAACCACACCTGTCAGGTCAAAACGAACTAGGTCGTACAAGGTCACGGCGAACTAGGTCACGGCTAACTAGGTCACTCGACCAGGTCACGATGTATTAGGTCACACCGAACTAGGTCACCGCGAACTAGGACAAGGGGTCACTCAGTACGAGCGTCCCTCAACAAGCGGTCATACTACTGTGATAATTGTGTATAATTATTATTTTAGACTCTACGTGTGATAATAGTGTATAGTTATTATTTTAGGTTCTACGTGTGATGATAGTGTAGAGTTATTAATTTAGGTTCTACGTGTGATAATAGTGCATGGTTATTATGCTAGGTTCTATGTATGATAATAGAGTATAATCTTTATATTTAAACGATGTCATAACAACAGTGGCATGTTATTATTTAAGACTCTACGTGTGACTATAGTTTATTGTTATTGTGATAATTGTGTATAGTTATTATTTTAGGCTCTACATGTGATGGTTGTGAATAGGTATTATTTTAGGTTCTACATGTGATAATTGTGTGTAGTTATTATTTTTAGGTTCTACGTGTGATAATAGTGTATTGTTATTATGCTAGTTCTACGCGTGATGATAGTGTATAATCTTTATGCTAATGTTCATTTATTATTTTAGGTTCTACGTGTGATAATAGTATATAGTTATTACGCTATTGTTCATTTATTATTTTAGGTTCAACGTGTGACATCAGCGAGTTTAAATGTCATAACAATAGATGCATCGATACCAGCTTAATGTGTGACACCTATGATGATTGTGGTGATTATTCCGATGAACATTGTAAGTAGTTGTTTTTGTTCTTAGGATGAGGGTGGGTTGTCATTTATGATTTGAGTTATAGGGGGGGGGGGAGTAATTACAAATCGTACAGTTTTTATTTTTTTCCTAAGAGTTGATGAGTTTATCATTTATATATTGCTAGATCTCAAGCAATGTAGACCTTCATTGGCCCATTCGGATCAGAACAGTAGGACGTTAAACCCATTTTCATTACATTTCGATTTTTGAAATTCTAGGTTTTGTTTGGCCCCAAAGACCTTGTAATAAATCAGAATTTGTTTGTGACAATCACTACTGTATAGACAAGGTATTGAAATGTAATGGTCACGATGATTGCTATGATAATAGTGACGAAGATACTGTTAAATGTAAGTTAATAATATTATTTCTCTACATACCACTATATATATCTTTTCGATTGATTACTGGGGGTCACCCACCACAATAGGGTTGCCCCGAAGCTGCATTTGAGGCAACGGGAAGCTCGAGTCAGCAATGGGATGTAGGCATTATGGCATTGCACTTCCGTTTCCGGTTTCGGAGTTATAATATTTCCGGTTCATTGTATTGCCGAGTAAACATCATTAAACAGACCACTAAATCATTTCTGAAATGTTACAAATCTGGCCAGTTGTCAGGTAATTACAGATGTATGATGTAAGATAAGATAATTGTTACAAAGCTGGTAAATAAGAGCCGCCCGCTCTTGCTATAATAGTTAAGAAAATAGATAGTGCAAATTGAATACATTGAAAATTACTTTCAAAATACTTTATTCATCGTTTAAAGTTTTGACAAGACGTGGAATAGATTGTTTATTATCGTAACAAAGGTACGTGTTATTCGAGATTAAATGGCAACGGTACTTGTTATTCGAGATTAAATGGCAACGGTGTTTTTGTCCGTTTACATTTAAACCATCCGATGGTCTAGAGAGTTGATTGTAATGTTATTTGTCTGTCAGGTTGTCCATATACTGTGTTTAAATGTCATAATTGTAAATGTATTGATCCAGATATGTAATGTCATTTGTCTGTCAGGTTGTCAGGATACCATGTTTAAATGTGATAACGCTAAATGTATTGATCCAGATATGAAATGTGATGGTGATGATGATTGTGGTGATGATTCAGAGGAATCAAATTGTACCCGTAAGATATTTCATTTACTATACTATTTTTTTATCTTAATATTGATTTATTTTTAGTAATATTTATTTATAGAAACAAGATTGAAGAACAGGCAGGTTCCTTGCGCCTCTCCAGTCAGAGGATGACATAGGCCTTGTGACGTTGCACTTCTAACTCTATATTCAGACTGACAATACTTCCGGTGTAGTTAAAACAATTGATGTTTGTGACGTTGTGAACTTTGGTCACAGAAACTAAAGATTGGAGAGCAGGCAGAATCCTATAGACCGTCTCCAGTTAGAGGATGACATAGGCCTTGTGCCGTTACACTTCTGACTCCGCATGCAGACTAACAATACTTCCGGCATAGTTAAAAATACTGATGTCCATTGAGTATTGTCATTAAATGGCCATTAACACTTTGGTGTCATGGCCAGTTGTACCTGCATTTAATCAATGGCTGACTGTGTTTCTTTATTCCAGGATGGTCTGTGGTTAAAGCTTGAACGTGAAACCACACGGCCTGTCTTTGATTCAATTGGCACGTACAATCTTAACTACACTATTTGCTTCAATGACAGACTGCGTGGTTTCACCCGTACACGTTAACCATTCTCCCTCCGCTTCAGTTTAACATACTCGTGTTACCACCTTATGCACTTACCCACCGCGACTCATTGTTGTTTGTAAATGACCTAGTTTGTGTCGAGTGGACGTTAAACCCCATTTCTCTCTCTCTCTCTCTCGTTGTTGTTTGTAAAATCCTTTTTTAATATATACATATTATTCATATGAACCTGTGTATTGTCTTTGTAGCGGTTGCATTTGATAGATTAGGGTTTAATAATTGTGTAACAAATGTGTACCAGTTTAACGGAATCGCGTGACACTGATCCGCGGCGGCAGCTTGTAGTTTGAAAGAGCATTTCCTAATACATACATGTAAATATTATTTATATAAACATATATTATCTTTGTAGGTTACATGTGGTAGTTTAGAGTTTAAATGTGCCAATAACAAGTGTGTACCAAGAAGTGACCAGTGTAATGGAATGAATCCGGTAAAACAAGACGTGTCATTGCTTATAATCATACCTTTCCTCTACCTAATGACTGATATACTGGTATCTTTCTGACGGTCACAGTTATCCCAGGAGTCAACGTGTTGACAGCACAATCTGTTTATAAATGACGAAACGTAAGACAAGTAAGAATCTTTGCACATTATAAAATATTCGTATTATATCTAACCATCAACAAAGGAACGAATCTATTGGCATCTTTATGTACACAGATCCTTAACAGAATGTACAATTAGCATAACGTACAAAAAGTCCTAATTATTAAACTGCACATACGTCTTTAATTAGCAAATTGTACAGACATCCATATTAGCATTATATACAATTGATAATTTCTTTTGATTCCTTGGACCAAAATGGTTTAAAATTGATCTCATATCTGAGAATGATTAGGGAACATATTGCATTTATCAAATTGTTTTTGTGTAAGCTATATGTGATAATTGGATAGTCCGAATTATTTTCATCCAAATCTATTTAGGCCCAATGAAGTGTGAAGGACTACCAAATGGGACAACCGTAGAGGTACAGAAATTCGGTGAAACAAATAGAAGGTCAACTGGTAGCAGAAAACATAACGTGATTTAGAGGTTCTTTACGGGATGCCACAGGTATCAATTCGAACGATCAGCGGGGATGGAAGGCCAAATGATTAGCACGTGCTCGTTTTATCATATGGTCTGTCGCTGAGTCAACTGGTGTTGACAAGGAGTGAAAAATAAATAAATTATAAGAATTTATTATACCAGTAGAACCATATAAATGATATATACATGTACAATAAATTTAAATGTCTGACCTCGATATCCTGTGCAGTTTCTTTACACTTCTACTGCGCATTCTCAGAGTTAACAATCTACCTCATATTTTGTTTAAACCCATTCGATTTTCTTTCTTATTCTCTCCTACAATAAATATTTATCACGTGATGTATTTTTGTTTTCTCGTTCGTGTATTCATGTTTTTATTGTTATTTAGTTTAAATTTAATAATGTTCCAATCCATGAACACCCAATACATATCACAAACACATACATTGTATATATAAACACATAAATACACCAACTTCTGGAGATTGTATATTGAGGAGCGTTTAGAATTGCATAACACCCGCATTCAGGGTTTTCAGCAATTTGTACGACAAAGCACATTTCGTGGTTGAGCAATCAGCAAACATGTTATCAGTTTCACACCAAAGGATTTCCTTGATTCTTCTATTCAGTAGCATGTCCTTAAGGTTGGTGATTTCAAACATCACACAAAAATTTATTGTCTGTAATACAGACTTAAAGGTGGTTGTTTTACTGTTACAATCACCCGAAACTAACTCAGAATACAAGGAGTGGAGTTGCCTGTTTAACCTCGTGGGTTTTCTGCAGCTCCTGCAATTTATTCCCATTGCTATAGACCCCTACGCAGAAGATAATTATTGAAGTGATATAGAACCATATGTTAGTCTCGAAATGCCCTAGTTTGTGTCAAATGTCGACCATTCAAGATAAAAAAAATGATATCAGCTGCACACCCGTTGTTAGCCGAGATTTTAAGGTCACATTCATCGTGTGTGCCTTACAAAATAGCACAATGGATGATATTAAAAACGCTGTTGATCAAATAATCCAAGTGTGATATCCAGATAATAGGAGAGAAACTTCGTCGAAAAGCGACATTCCTGGAGTTCTCTCCCCTATATTATTTTGTATCTATATAGATGAGCTACTGACCAGGCTAAAATAAAGAGCAACTTGGGCTGCCATATTGACCATGTATTTGTTGGTGCTCTTGCATAGACTGATGGCATAACTCTTATTTCGCCAAGCCGTCATGTTCTGACGTACTTGCTTCTTATAGTAAATGAATTCTCTATAGAATACTGTGTTGCCTTTAATCCCGATAAAAGTAAGCTTCTTAATTTCAGTTCAAAAAACAAAGATGTTGAATTCAAGAGTATACTGTTTAATGATCAAGTTATACAAATATAACGTTTAGAATTACATTTAGGTAACTATATTCATATTCATAACACAAATGATCAAATTAATGATGTATCAGTAAGTTTTTAACCAGGTTCAACATAGTCTTTTCTAGTCCAAACATGTCCTTTCTGATATTCGTTATAAGCTGTTTTAAACTTGTTGTAGGAGTCTGTACGTTTGTCAATTCTGCGACTTGTCTCACAATAGCAATGAAAGTTTCTATTGTGCATTGAGAAAATTTAGATGATGTCTGTACAGATGGCATTCTGTACACACTTTACGACTCTAACGTCGATGTACAACTCTTCAAAAGATTCCTTATTTTTTAAAAAAAAAAAAAAAAAAATATCTCCATAAATGACAATTAATGTACCAGAATAAGTGGCCTACTTTGGCTCCCAACGGAAGTTTTTCTAGCATTTAAACAGTTTTAAATATTCTTGTAGCACACATTAACACTATAAACCTCAGAACGCCTCATTGGGCATTTCTGCTGTCCAAACGTAGCAAAATTTGTGTCTCGTTGTAGCGATGTAAAAAATAAAATTGCCCTGTTTGTCCGGAGTTCCAAAACGGGTTTTTGGTTTTTTTTTTAATTGCACTGTTTTTGGAACGAGGTATTTTGTTCAGAACGAGACTGGGTAAAAATGCCTTTTTTACTAATATGGATGTTTCTTTGATTGTTGGCGCTATTTCCTATCTGTTTGATTATTGTGATATACGAGTTGAAATAATAGTGCATTTGGTTATAACTTCACAAATTACTTAGAAATCAGATTTGAAGGGGCTATTAAGACACAATCAAATGAAATTGAGTTTAACAGCCTACTTGTCTGCTTCGAACTGCGCTAATGACGACGGCCATCTGCCATACAGTGTGCTATGAGGTATATTTGGGTCGGACAGCAGCACTACGACCAACTCTTACTGTATATCGAATTCCAACTGTGTACACGGGACCCTGATATTTTCATCCCATCCGACGGATTAGACAGGATCATTGCAGTACAATGTATGTGACGTCAGAAGGACATGAAGACTGACATTTTTGAATGTAATAAATGATTTTTAGAGCGGCGGAGTAGTGCACTGAAGTAGATATTTACTTTTTGCGTCCGAATTGTTGAATTTTAAAACTTGTTGTGGACATATTCAAACCAAAATCACAAAATCTTGTTTGGAGCTAAATAAAGACTGAGAAAATTTTATTGTTGTTGTCATCAGCACTTATTATCATGCTTTTGGGCCAAGTTATGAATATAGTTGGTATTTCTTTGGTGAATGTGATTAAGAGAAAGAGAAGGTTTAATATCCATTGATACAAACTAGGTCATTCCAGGTCTAAGACAATGGTTCAATTTTATTTCAATAAAATGCTTACGCAGGGGTCTTTAGCAGTGGGGGGAACGGGATCACTGCAAATAACAAAAAATATTATATCTTATCAACAAAAATTACAGTGCTACATTTAAAATGTGCATTTTAGACTTCTTAACGCCCTTAATACTGACAAAACTTAAACATTATTAATGTGGGCATTTCTAATGTGGACTTCCAACTTTCACATCATCCCAGAGTACTGTAGACCTACACAACATTCTACAAGTCCGAATCTCGTCAAGTCCGTAATGTCGTCACAGAGCTGCACTTTCGATTTTAGTCTGGACCAGTCAAGTGCGCAAAGTTTTCACAGACAGAGTCTGTACTATTTGTTTCATGTAGGCTTACAGTACTTGATAATGAAAACAAAATAATATCATCAGCATAATATAGTAGGCCTAATGCAGGGACAGGGGTATCATTTAATTTAGGGACAAATCTAGTACTAATTCATTGTCATTCAGGTTCTTGGTCCATCTTGGTCCATCTTGCCAAGCCACCCAAGTAAATCATCGCATTTAATTAGCAATTTATTGAGAACCGTTGGCCCTTGTTTCAATGACCTAGTCACTGTGGATTGATTTTGTATGACGTCGGGACAAACGTCAACGAACGAAAATACTGTAAATATTGGAAACAAGTGGCTTTGATATCGTTTTGCGGGGAATATTTAAAAGCAAATCAAAATGGCTAAATTGAATTTGAAGAAGAAACATATCTGTGTGAATTGGCCTTACATTACGAATTGTAGATAAAAAAGGAGCCGAAGCGAGAGGAGGTAAAATCGAGGCTTCAACAGGCATTGCATTCCTGTTCCCTTTTTTTTATTATATATTGTCTAGTTTGCTGTGTATGCAATATATACCAAAGGCGGATTCAATGGGGGGCGAAAGGGGCGCCCCCCCCCCCCCCTAATTTTCGACAGTGCCCTTTTTTACTACTGAAAGTACCTTTCAACTAGCTTTTTTGCTCGATTTTGAGGCTCCTTTTCTACGATTTCCAAACGTTTAGGCGAAAATATCAGCCAAATAACTCTTGAATTGGCTACAGATGCAAGGGAATGACGGCATGCTCCGTCTCCGCGGTCATTGCCCTCATTTTGCGGCGCCACCCCCCTTTTCAAAATTCCTAGATCCACCCCTGTATACGGATAGAAGGTCAGATTCTATGGAAGGATAACATTGTCAATATTATTTCAATTTTCACGGTGCAGCATACATATTATGTTAGCAGTTCAAAATACCTCATTTATTTTTACAATTTGCAATTTCCATTTCTCCACAATACCATTGACATAGTGTTTAAATACAGAATACACTTTACAACAGATTTTGCATTATAGACAAAAATGCATAATACATGTAGATAACATATTAGAATTAGAACATACATGTATAGATAGGATCTATGATGAAGCTCATTTGCATCAGAAAAAAGTCAGGACTAGGACGTAAATTAATCTTTTACGTGCTCAATCTACAAGACAGAGAGAAATGGGGTTTTACGTCCATGCGACACAAACTAGGTCATTTCGGGACTAACATATGGTTTCAATTTTATTTCACTAATTTGCTTGCGCGTAGGGGTCAGCAGTGGGAGGAAGCCCACGTAGTTGGGCAGATGACCCTACTCCTTGTCATGTACAACCGGGGATTCGAAACCACACCAGCTGACTCAATGACAGGCTTTATGATACAGCGAACATGCTAACCATTCAGCCATTCCAAACCCATCACTCTACCGGGTCAATAGGCAGAGATCAAGCTGGCATATGATAAGTCACCATTCAATAAATCGGCTTGTCATCCAAGAAGAGCGAAATCAAGCTACATGTAGCATACAACAATAAGGAATTTGGTGGATGACCCACGGTATTAAAGTCCGACCTTATACCATAAACACCTCCCATCCCCCGCCCCGGGTAAAGGAAGTTGACAAATATTGCATGGTACATCAAATAAAATAAAACCAAGTACGAACAATCCAAACCATTAGTCAAAATTCGAAGTCCAATAAAAACGGTCGAGGCAAAATAGTGTAATCAGCAAATGGACTGTTCACCGTGTACAAAATACACGACAAACAGTGGTAACAGGTGTCCGGAAGAGTAAGCTTACCCTGCCTGGCGCCACACCCGCCATCGCTGCATCCAAACTATCAGACGAAATCTCAATGAAATAGCATGATTGGCCAATGGACTATCGGTATACAAAATGCACGTGATGAACAGTGTAAGATCGACAAGGTTCTGAACTAAGTTTTAAAACAAAGTTCATTGTTTGTCCTCCCCGCTGTCTAGCAGAAACACTATTTGATGGATTGGCTTGGAATTGTTAGGGCCGTCTGGCCATGGGCCCCATTCGGACACACAATTTCGGATTGATACTCATTGGGGTTCCAAAGATATTGCGTCTGCACGGACTTGAGTCAAAGTTAACTTTGGATTAAAACAATTTAGCTTGAACATTTGCTTTTCGGAAAAAATCTTTAATTTGATGACTTAAAAGTTTGATAATTGAATTTTCTGCCCGGTTTAATTGCTAAATAGATGACAATCTGCGCCGTTTTTAAGCAGACCCTGCAAATATTAACGATGGATGAGACATGTTCCAAAAATGAAACCGAATCTAGTCAGTCGCCATTTTCGTTTTAATGTGAGCGCCTTGGCCTCGCACAATCTTTGGCAAAAACACGTGTACATCTCGAAGGGGGCTATTGTAGAAAAATACATGGAAAACATTAACTTTGTTACGGTCTTTCACCTAGGTTTAGGGCTTTTCATCCAGCCCTCGTATGTTAGGGCTTTTCATCAAGCCCTCGTATGTTAGGGCTTTTCATCCAGCCCTCGTATGTTAGGGCTTTTCATCCAGCCCTCGTATGTTAAATTGTAACCGCTCTCAGAAAAGGCTTGCGTAGTTTCAAATAAAATATACTTTTTGGGCAACTGATAGGGGACATGTACCGTCTGACCCGTATAGAAGTACACTGAACACCGCAATGGGGACATGTTTCATCTGACCCTTATAGACGTACGCGGAGCAACACACGTGAGTTATGTATCATCTATGAAAATATATTAAGTATTTTATATAGAGCCGACAATTCAACTCTACAAAACAAAATAAATGAAATTACAACAGGGATAAAATCTTAATCCATAAAAAGACATAATGGTTAAAATAATAGAAAACATAAAGTACACACGTGGTTAATCCTTAAAGACATACGCTGATGTGACAATATAATCTTTATCAAATTCTCTAGGATCTTTTGATAAAACCAAATCATGCATTTCTTTAAATAGTAATTCACATATCTGTAATTTCTGTTCCTCGACCCGTTCGGCACCCAGTGCAGTATGGAAGGTAAAATAACCATGTGTTTTTGAATATTTTATGATGTCGCGTGCGAAAGTTTCTCTGTCATCTATTCCTGTTGATTATAAATAAAGAATGGTTATGACATAAAGCCAACATAACTTGGCTTTGGGAAGTGGAATGAGGTGTTCTAGGAGTCGCAAGTTCCAACCTGGATATTCACAAGAAATGGTTGCCAGGTGATCCACCAAATCTGTAAACTAACGAAGTAACAATCAGTACACCCGCCCTTTACTACACTAGGATCTGGAAGAGTTGTTATAACCCGCGCTCTGGTTTAGTCCATGCAACGGTCGGCTGCAATGAGTTCTTGGCGCGCAATGCACGGAACTATGGATATCCTACTAGAAACATCCGCGTCCAATGTCCGACGTCAAAGGGTCAAAAGCCGCTCGCCTGACCCCTGACGCGACCTCTGGTCAGATCTGTATTTTAATCCGATTGGGAAAACAAGTAACCCGACTAAGGAACACAAGTATTTAAGTACCCACCTTTCTCTAGTCTCTTTTTCCAATCGGACACAAAGAAATGAGGAAGGGTATCTACACGAATTTCATGAACTTTCAGTCCATCATTCAGCAATTCTTTGGGATCTTGAAATGGTTTTTCTAGTTGATGCGGGTTTCTCAAGCAAAAAGCGAATGTACCTCGTTTAAACTCATCCTAAAATACATGTACGTTATTCATAGAACACGAATCTAAAATACACGAGTTAACATGTACGTTATTCATAAATACTGACGGGACACAACCCCAAGATCCGTGGGCGTTCTTTTCTTGGGGAACAAGGTTTGACGATCGTTTTGATAGAAGGGAGCCGAGTGAAGATATCTCGAGTTTGCTACCTCTGAAAACATGGTGACATAATTTTGGATGGAGTGAAAAAAGGAGGGAGAGGAACTGGTCCCAAATTTGTGTCATGACCGTAACTATGTTTTATATAAAATAAAAAATACTTTTGTAATAATACCCCGAGATAAAAAACTTTTCCAGATTATATTAAAAATGATGAAAACACCGTGAGACGCGACCGCGGCTGCTGTATCGACACGTGTTCCTACTGTTGAGAATATACCCCATCCACCTACAATAAACATACACCTAGTATCACAATAAACATATGTGAACAAAGCCCAGTAGGAACACGTGACAACACAACAGCCATGGTCGCATCTCACGGTGTTTTCATCATTTTAAATATAATCTGGAAAAGTTTTTTATCTCGGGGTATTATTACAAAGGTATTTTTCATTTTATATAAAACATAGTTACGGTCGTGACACAAATTTGGGACCCTTACAAATGGAACTGTGGCGGTTCCTTTGCAATTACATAGTTGTTTTGTTATTCTCCGCAGTTTTTACTCAGTCCACAATTACGCATCCATGTAGTGTTTTTTTCCGTTAGACTATATGAATAACGTACATGTTGTCAACTCGTATATTTTAGACTTAGTATCTCTGTATCGTATATTTTAGACCCTGTATCTGTGAATAACGTACATGTTGTCAAGTCGTATATTTTGGACTCTGTATCTATATATAACGTACCAGTTGTCAACTCATGTATTTTAGACCCTGTATCTATGAATATACAACTGGTAGTAGTTTTTTTCTTTGATGTCCATAGCAGTTATATCTCATAACAACCTCTCATGACGTCATCAGAGGTTGATATATTCGGTTCATATCAACCGCTGATGACGTCCTGACAGGTTGATATTTCATATCAACCGCTGATGACGTCATCCAAGGTCGATATATTCGGCTCATTTCAACCGCTGATAATGTAGATGATCGAAATAATACAAAGAACACAGAAATAAAATTTTATTCTTTTGACAATAAAACAAAAGTTATGGTACAATTTGTAGCATTCAGTAACGAAATAGACGGTGTACTTATCGGCATATTTAAATCGGTTATCCATACTCCATGTCTAAGATATCTTTCAGAATTTTCTTTCCGCCCACATTATTTCTCCACACACTGCAAGATTTGAAAGTATTTATCGCTCAAAAGTTCCTTTGTAAAGTATTTTTGGATAGAGTCCACTTAAACCAGTCGGTCAAATCCTTCTCTGAACATACCTAAATTTCAATCACGGTTCATTGTCAGAAATATCGGAAAAGATTGCCTTTTGATCCAAATTTTCTTCTGGCTTTGGATAGATCCTCATCATATTTGCATCCACATCTATTCCATCGTCAATATGATGACTAAAAAGGATTGATTATTCGTCTGACTTCGTTTAATTATCCATTTTGTTCTTGCATGCTTTCAATTCAATTTCCCAAAATGGCGGCGTGTAAACAAACACACGCGCAATTTTACATCGGTAATTCTCGCTATTTGGCGGAAACTACCGAGCGATTATCCAATCACTGTTGCCTTTTTTAGAAGAGTCCATTAAATTTAAGGGTGAACGTTGTATATGTCAGATATAAACCTACTCTCCCTCGGATTGATATGATAGAGAAGCCTTGGGCTTCGCCCGCGTGTTCTCTATCATATCAACCTCGGGTAGGTTAATATCCTATACATAACGCATATGTTGTCAACTTGTATGTTTTAGACTCTGTATCTTTGAATATTGTCAACTTATGTATTTTAGGATGAGTTTAAAGGCGGTACAATCGCTCAGAGCCTGAGAAACCCACATCAGCTAGAAAAACCATTTCACGATTCCACAGAATTACGGAATGATGGACTGAAACTTTATGAAATTCGAGTAGATACCGTTCCTAATTTTCATTTGTCAGATTGGAAAAAACAGTTAGAGAAAGGTGGGTACTTACATGCTCGTATTCCTTAGTGGGTGGGGTGGGGTGGGGTGGGGTGGGGTGGGGTGGGATGGCCTAGTGGTCTAGAGTTCCGCGCTTCGACCTCTAGCTGGCCGGTCACCTCTGGCTTGCGGCTGTGGTTTCGAGCCATGGTGTGAGAATATGTGGCATGGAGATAGGGACGCCTTCTCAACCTCGTTTGTTTCCTCCCGGCACTCCGGTTTCCTCCCACTGCCAAAGACCCCTCCGCGCAAGCAAATTATTGAAATATAAATTAAACCATATGTTAGTCCCGAAATGACCTAGTTCTCTCTCTCTCTCTCCCTCTCTCTCTCTCTCTCTCTCTCAAGTTTACAGATTTCACGGATCACCTGACAACCAATTCTTGTGAATATCAAGGTTGGAACTTGCGACTTCCAAGTGTTATGTAACATGTTCTACTAGAACACCTCGTGTCACTTCCCAAAGCCAAGTTATGTTGTTTTTATGTCATAACCATTCTTTATTTATAATCAACAGGAATATATGACAGAGAAACGTTCGCGCGCGACTTTACCAAATATATAAAAACATTCAGTTATTCAACTTTTCATGCTGCCCTGGGTGCCGAACGGGGCGAGGAACAGAAATTACAAATATGTGAATTACTATTTAAAGAAATGCGTGATTTGGTTTAATCTAAAGATCCTAGAGAATTTGATAAAGATCATATTGTCGGCTCTAGGACAATTCGTCCCCGAACAATTCGTCCCCGGACAATTCGTCCCCAGACAATTGGTCCCCAAGGACAATTCGTTCCCGGACAATTGGTCCCATGACTATTAGTCCCCTAGGATTATTCGTCCCCTAGGACTATTCGTCCCCAGACAATTTGTCCCCATGGACAATTCGCTCCCAGACTATTCGTCCCCTGACTATTCGTCCTCTAGGACAATTCATCCCCTAGGACAGTTTGTCCCTGGCTGACAATAATGGTACATGTGGTTCCAATATCAAAAACTGCCCTAAGTGTTCGAAATAGCTTTATTTAACGTCTGCTTACACTGATCTAATCTGGTAGTTTTAACATCCGCTTCCACAAAAGTGATATCGACAACAATGAATTAATCTTTACTTTTTATCCTAAATCTCAGTTTTGATGACAATTTTTCTGAGAGACAGAGAGAGACAGAGATAGGGTTTAACGTCCACTTGACACAAACTAGGTCATTTCGAAACAAAGGGTTCAATTTTATTTCAATAATTCGCTTGCGTCTAGGGGTCTTTCTTTTGCAGTGGGAGCAAACCAGAGGACCTGGATAACACCAACAAAATTGGACAGACTACTCTTTTTGGGAAAATTGAAAGGATTGACTCCCCAAACCCACGCACACCTACACCAAGAGGTTTCAGAATTGGCATGAAGGGGTGGGGGGGGGCTACTTATTTCTTCCTTCATCAGGCCTTCAAAAACATGTAGAACGAATAGTCCTAGGGAACGAATAGTCCTAGGGAACGAATAGTCCTAGGAGACGAATTGTCTGGGGACGAATAGTCTTCGGGGACGAATTATCCGGGGACGAATAGTCCTAGGGGACGAATAGTCCTATGGGACGAATAGTCCTAGGGGACGAATAGTACGGGGACAAATTGTCCAGGTACGAATTATCCGGGAATTTATAGTCCTTGGGGACGAATTGTCCGGGAACGAGTTGTCAGGGGACAAGTTATCCGGGGACGAATTGTCCCGTACCCCATATTGTCACATCAGCGTATGTCTTTAAGGATTAAAAACGTGTATACTTTCTAGTATTTTAACCATTATGTCTTTTTATGGATTAAGATTTTATCCCTGTTGTAATTTCATTTATTTTGTTTTGTAGAGTTGAATTGTCGGCTCTATATAAAATACTTATTATATTTTCATAGATGATACATAACTCACGTGTGTTGCTTTATAACGGTTAGATAAAGCATGGCTAGATTCGTTATCATTTTTGGAACATGTCTCATCCATTATCAAACATCTGGACAAAATATTAGCAGGATTTGCAACAATCATGAGCTTTGGCACGCAGGTGACACGTGTACATTTAACGCAATCATAATATAAATAATTTACATATTTACCTAGATAAGTTAATTGCATGGTAGTACAATTAATTTATTTTTGGGAGGGCCTTTAAATAAGTTCTCTTTAGTGTTAAAGTATAGTGACATTGACCTACAGACATTGACACGGTGACCTAATGACAGGACCGCCATTTTATTTGTTGAATCTCTAATGTTCTATTAGTCTCGGTCACCCAGAACCCCCTGGTCTTCAACGTACGGAGGGTCTGGGTCGGTTCTCAATTGTTGACGAAAATTACTGGATAATCTACCACATAAAAAAACAAACTCCCGGTTACGCATGGGCAATGGAACCTTTTGGTTAAAGTTTCGGTAAGTGCTAGATCTTATGAAGCCGGACCGATTTTGCTAGATTCTATAGAGCGAGTCCCACAATTCACTTGGCACATCTATTATTAGAAACAAAATAGATACGAGAAATAAAGCATAAAGCATGAATTGCGATGAAGAATTAAGAAGATTGTGAGAAGCCATACGTCTGATTCATGACGAGATAAAATTACCATTTCAATTAAAACAAACAAAATTTTAGAGAGTGTCATTGTTGACAAGCGGGATGTTTTGATAGATTCAGTACGTGGTAACTTAAAAAAAAATGGATAACCCAGACAATGACCTGCTTTCCGTCAAATTTTGAGGACCCATCCATGGATGATAGAGACTATTGTTTTATGAATTAACAATTTCTACACACACACTTGCATGTAACATCTCTCCATTTCTATATTTCAATTGTCATAAATTACTTTACATTTATTGGTTTTATAATATTCGTACTTTGAATTAGATTGATCATTTGTGGTATCTGTAGTTGGTATTTAGATTTGTTTTTTGATAACCTGATAAGGTTTACTCTTTTTGATTTGTGATTTAGGTATCTGTCGACGATTTCTTTTAGTCAAATTGTGTTTTATAATATAGATTCCTTGTGTTGTTTGGTTTTTTTTCTGGATTTGTTTATTTTTTTATTTTTTTTTTTGGTGGGGGGGATAGCCTTAATTGAATTAGTTAACATTGTGGTGTTTTAAGGAACTTAGACTTGGTTGATGTCCGAGTCTGGACTTGTATAGTTTGTTGATAGCGATATTTCTTAATAGCGATATTTCTTTGACTATTCATACACCCCTTTTCATTTGCATACTTGGCAGCACACTAATAAAAGGTAATACATTTTCGTCGTTGAGGTTATCGATCCAACCATTATTCTATAAAATATGCAATATGCAAATAAGATGGTTTGATTCGTGCATGCATGCTGTCATCCAATAGTAATTGTAAATTTTCCCGCGGTTAGACGCCTCTGACCAATCAAACAAATTGTTTTTTGATCACGTACACCTTTCGTGCGAGTTTCTATAATTCAGCTATAAATGTGTGTTTTAATGGTTTCCAAATAAAAAATAATTTACATAATGTTACGTGTTAAACCGTGGTACGTTAAACGAACAGAAAAGAACAGAACAATCGAAATACCGGTCTTAAAATATTACCCAACAAGGTTCCAAATATATACAAACTCTTCTAATATATACAAAATAAGAGTAAAATTATAACATAATATGTATAAACCCTAAAACAATGGGTGTAATAAGAGCGATATAAAAACACGTCTTTTCAGAACAAAGGAATTTTCTCTACTGACGCCAATTTCTAGGTCAGTTTCACAAAAAAAATGGTAAAAGAAAGGGAAATAATTATACAGGTCAAACACACAATTTGCATCTAAATTCACAAAATACATAAAAATAAACCCTGACAAAAATGAAATAGTATATAGTTATTAGTATACTACCTTTGAATAATATTAATTAATATAGTACGATACGTAAAACTATTGAATACACATATGTAGGTCAAACAAGTAATATGATACATAACACACACCCCCTCTTAAAGAAAACATTTGATACAAATGTTTATTACAAAACAAGTTCAAATAAATCATAGATATTTACACAAATCAAAGAATTAAAACTATGCACAAACGTATTTTTTATTTTATTTTTTTATTTTATGGCAGTTATTTACACAGAAATATAACATATAACTTTGTACACACTTTAAACAATTCTTGATAATGCATCTGGTATAATATTGAACTTACCAGGAATATGTTCAATTATCAAGTTATATTCTTGAAGCATCAAACTCCATCTTAAAAGTCTTTGATTTTTACTTTTCATTTTGTTAATGAATGTTAACGGGTTATGATCTGTATAAACCAAAACTGGATAATTAGCAACGTTAACATAAATATCAAAATGCTGTAAAGACAACAT
This sequence comes from Patella depressa, assembly GCA_948474765.1. NCBI lineage: Eukaryota > Metazoa > Mollusca > Gastropoda > Patellidae > Patella > Patella depressa. The sequence goes on along the minus strand of OX419718.1, from coordinate 70,050,591 downwards.
TAATGCTAAACCCTCCTTTTCCACAGTTGAATAATTTCTTTGATGTTTATCAAACTTTTTGGAAAAGTAAGCAACAGGATGATCAATACCGTTTTGATCTTCTTGAATCAAAACTGATCCCATAGCTAAATCACTAGCATCAACTGCCAGCTTAAATTGTTTTCCAAAATCTGGAGCAATTAAAATTGGTTCAATGGTTAAAAGGGCTTTTAATTGTTCAAATGCAAACTGACAAGCATCATTCCACAAGTATTTAATGCCTTTCCGAAGCATCCTGGTTAAAGGTTCTGCTATGTGAGCGAAATTATGGCAAAATTTTCGGTAATATCCTACCATACCCAAAAATCTCATAAGCTCTTTTCTTGAAGTAGGAACAGGAAAATTATCAATTGCTTCGACTTTAGACATAATAGGTTTTATTTCACCACCCCCTATAACGTGGCCTAAAAACTTAACTCTAGCATGCCCAAATTCGCATTTAACTAAGTTAACCGTTAAATTTATCTTTGCCAATCGACTGAAGAATTGCTCAATGTATATCAAATGTTCTTCCCATGTATCACTATACACAACAATATCATCGATATATCCTTCGCAGTGTTCAAGGTCGCCTAGTATTTCATTTATCAACCGCTGAAATGTTGCCGCAGAGTTCTTCATGCCCATAGGCATTACTTTGTATTGGTACAACCCTTTAGGTGTGACAAAAGCTGACACTCGTTTTGCTCTTTCTGTTAAAGGTATTTGCCAATAACCTTTTAATAAATCAAATTTACTGATATATTTTGCATTGCCTATTTTATCGATGCAATCTATGATGCGTGGAATAGGAAACGAATCGGTCACAGTCATTGAGTTAACTTTACGGAAGTCAGTTACAAATCGAAAGGAACCATCAGGTTTTGGTATTAACAAGCAAGGCGAGCTCCAATCACTAATGCTTGGTTCTATAAGATCATTTACAATCATATAATCAATTTCTTCTTTTAAGTATCCTGCTTTTATGGGATTCAACCGATATGGATGTTGTTTAATTGGTTTTGCATCTCCTACATCCACATCATGATATATATAAGTAGTCTTATTTGGAGAATCAGGAAATAAATTTTCATATTTAATAATTAATTCACTCAGTTGAACTTGTTGATTAACAGACAAATGAGCTACCTTACTCTGAAGATTTGCAAGAACATCAGAGTTAAGCAATTTGACGTTTCTATCCAAATCAAATGTATCTACCACAAAAGAATCATTTGACTCTACATTGACACAGCTAGCCACAGTGGTAACAGGTGGGTCGTCCCTGTCAACATAAGGCTTTATCATATTGATGTGACATAATTGTTTATTTTTACGTCGTCCGGGCGTATTGACTGTATAGTCTACGTCACTTAATTTCTGATCAACAGTATATGGCCCGTAATATCTTGCCTGCAAAGGCTTATTGGGAATAGGTAAAAGAATCAGAACTTTATCACCTGGATTAAATGATCGTTCCCTTGACTTCCTATCATACCAAACTTTCATTTTAGATTGACTTCGTTTTAAATTAGCTCTTGCTATCTCGCAAGCTTTATTCAGTTTGGTTTTAAATTCAGTTACATAATTCAATAAACTATACTGTTGATCGTCAACGAGCCACTGCTCTTTGAACATTTTTAGTGGTCCACGAACAGTATGACCAAATATTAGTTCATACGGACTAAATCCCAAAGATTCCTGTACAGATTCCCTGGTAGCGAAAAGAAGTAAACAAATACCCTCGTCCCAATCCTTTTCAAATTCAAAACAGTAAGACCTAATCATGTTCTTCAATGTCTGGTGAAACCGCTCAAGGGCACCTTGTGACTCTGGATGATAGGCACTCGATTTATATTGTTTAATGCCTAACTGGTGCATCACTTGTTGAAATAGACCCGACATAAAGTTGCTTCCTTGGTCAGATTGAATTGACTTTGGAAGACCTACGAAAGTGAAGAATTTGATAAGAGCTTTACATATACTCGGAGTCTTAATGTTCCTTAATGGTATCGCTTCAGGAAACCTTGTTGAAGCGCACATCATTGTTAGTAAATACTCATTTCCAGCTTTTGTTTTTGGCAATGGCCCTACACAGTCAATGATTACACGACTGAAAGGTTCGTCAAATGCTGGAATGGGTTTCAAAGGATATGCTGGGATCTTCATATTTGGCTTTCCTACAACTTGGCAGGTGTGACACGATCTGCAATAATTTGCAACATCGTGCTTCAATTTGGGCCAAAAGAAATGACTAAGGATTTTGTTATATGTTTTAGTTACTCCTAAATGACCAGACGTCGGAGTATCGTGAGCCAAAGTTAAAATATCATTACGATATATAGGTGGTACCACAATTTGGAAATATGTTTTCCATATATTATCTGAGGAGACATCTGGCCGTCTCCACTTTCTCATGAGTACCCCACTTTCAAAAAAATAACCTACTGGGATATTGGCTATTTCATCATTCGGAACTGCCTTATCAAAAAGTGCCTTAATATCAGGATCACTTGCTTGTTCCAGAATTAATAATTCTCTTGACAACTTTTCAACCCCAGTGTTTTGAAAATCGGAATATTCCACATTTAGTGTTTCCACATCAGGAGAATTATGTATACATTTTTCAAAAATTGTGTCTGACAACTCATAAACAGTTGTATCTGCATCATCGGCCTTGGCCATAGCACGAGTTACAGCACATGAAGGGAAAATGCCAGTTTCGACACTATCGTCTTCTATCGGTTTATTGGACATGAGTGGATTAACTACCACTTTATCGCCAGCCAAATCATTTCCCAATAAAAGGGTAACGCCATCCATTGGCAAAGAGTGTCGGACACCTATAGTGACAGGCCCCGTAATAATATCCGATTTTATGAAAATTTCATACAATGGAACCCTAAAAAAGCCCAACTCTACGCCCTGCAATAAGACACTTTTCTCCGATGACTCCTCAGCCAGTGGCAATATGCCCTGTAGTAAAAGAGACTGAGTAGCTCCTGTATCTCGTAAAATTTTTACAGGTTGTAGGTTGGCGTTATCGTCTATCAACGATACAAAACCTTCGGAAATAAAAGGTTTATAGGTTCCGAAAATATCGGGTGTATCAGATTTGGTTGACTCCTTTTGAATAAATCCAATTGATTCGGGAAAAGTTTTGTCTTTCGCCTTTTCCTTCCTTTGAAGTATAAAACATTCGGACAAAAGGTGACCAGGCTTTTTACAGTAGGAACAAACTGGTCCAAATTTCTTAACTGGTTCAGCACCAGAAAAGCCAGCTTTATTGCTGAGTTTATTTCTGTCCGAATGATCATTTGAAAAACTTAATGTTTTATTGTGAGTAGGATTTGGGTTGTGATTCCTTTGTCTGTTGACGGTATTAAATGTGACCTTGTGGGTGAGAGAATAGTCATCTGCTGCAATTGCAGCAAGTGACAACCTTTCGACTTTCTGTTCATCTAGATGTGTTTTAATATCTCCATTAACACATGTTTTAAATTCTTCAACTAAAATTAATTGTTTTAAATTTTCAAAATCATTAGCAACCTTTTTGCTATCACACCAACGTTCAAATAATCTTTCCTTTTCTCGAGCGAATTCGACAAATGTCTGAGAATCAGACTTCTTACAACTTCGAAATTTCTGCCTGTAAGCCTCAGGAACTAACTCATAGACGTTTAGAATTGCTCCTTTAACTTTGTCATATTTTAAACTTTGCTCAACAGATAACGAACTATATATCTCCCTGGCTTTGCCAACGAGCACGCTTTGTAATAGTATAGTCCATGAATCTACTGGCCAATCTAAACTTTTTGCAATTTTTTCAAAGTGTAAAAAATACTTATCCACTTCTTTTTCGTCAAAAGGTGGAACAAATCTAATATATTTAGCCACGTCGAATTTGTTTGAATCTGGTTTATTTCTTTGATCTAATTGTCTTAATTGTATTTCTTGTGCTTTTGCCTGAATATCTAATTCTTTAAGCTTTAATTCCATTTCAAATTTTCTTTCCATTTCTCGAATTTTGTGTTGATGTTCTAATTCTTTTAATTTTAAAAGATCGGTACCAGTAGCGGTATCTAAATTTACAGTATCTTCCACCACTTGAAGATAACCTTCCTTAATAAGATGCTGTCGAACGGCAGACTTTATCTCTGGTTTTCTCATGTCACCATTAATGTCTAAAATAAAGTGCTGACCTAGTTCTAACAAGTTATCTTTACGCAGGGCGTTCAATTTCCCTACAGTTGGATTTTGAATAAACTCTTCGATATTAAATACCATTTTGAAAAACAAGTGTGATTTAAATAAAAGTAAATATGAAATTATGAAATGAACTAGTTAGCTTTGTTATGTTCAAATCCCGGACACAAGCCCCCAATTTTCTGTTACGTGTTAAACCGTGGTACGTTAAACGAACAGAAAAGAACAGAACAATCGAAATACCGGTCTTAAAATATTACCCAACAAGGTTCCAAATATATACAAACTCTTCTAATATATACAAAATAAGAGTAAAATTATAACATAATATGTATAAACCCTAAAACAATGGGTGTAATAAGAGCGATATAAAAACACGTCTTTTCAGAACAAAGGAATTTTCTCTACTGACGCCAATTTCTAGGTCAGTTTCACAAAAAAAATGGTAAAAGAAAGGGAAATAATTATACAGGTCAAACACACAATTTGCATCTAAATTCACAAAATACATAAAAATAAACCCTGACAAAAATGAAATAGTATATAGTTATTAGTATACTACCTTTGAATAATATTAATTAATATAGTACGATACGTAAAACTATTGAATACACATATGTAGGTCAAACAAGTAATATGATACATAACAATAAATAGAAATAAATATGACACTACCGTCGCAGAGGACAGCCGATCACGACCCCCTCGAATTTCTTTCTCACATTCGACTAATTTACGCTAACTTTATTACAAAAACATCGTCAATAATCAAACAGTCAACAATAATCATACAATCATACAATGAATACGATTAACTTTAGTACAAAAACATCGGTGATTCGATCTGAAATCAAACAGCAAAATACTCAACGAGTACTAATCAAACAATCAACAATACTCATACGATCATACAAACAATCCGATTAACTTTAGTAGAAAAACATCGGTGATTCGATCTGAAATCAAACAGCAAAATAGTCAACGAGTACTAGCTATTTCTTCCATACGATTAAATTGTGTACAAGTCTTATTCTTAGTTGTGGACGACATCACCAATAGTTGTGGACGACTCCACCAACGGGTGTGGACGACTCCACCAACGGTTGTGGACGACTTCACTGTGGACGACTTTGCTTGTGGACGACTTGACTGGTACCCATGGAATTAACCATCCGTGTCGTACTTTTGGTTTTGACCCCTCTGACTTTGTACAGTTGATTACAGATTAAACATCTATAATTGTACAAATGTGTTGTTATTGATATGTTCCCATTTGAATATTGTTCACAATAAGAAACAAAATAAATAAGTTATGTTACAGGATCATTTTGTTATACGAAAAACTAAATGATGCATTTTCTATGGCGCTCAGTATATAAGCAATAGTTTAAGTTGTATTTAAAACTGTATGCCTAATTTGGTTTTAAACTTTTAGTGTTTCGCGCTTTTGTAAATTTGTGTGGTTTTCCTGATTTTATAGTTTCTGTTTTCTTCATATTCTAAGAGCCCCTTTGTCAGAGTACGTTTCTTATAATCTTATATATTTCATTATTATGTATTATGTGTATAATAATCCTAAACCTATTATTATTACCTGTAATAGGCAACATATCTCTGTTTTATAAAATTAGTTAATCGTCATTATAAGCTATATGTATACCACATAGTGGTGGTGTTAACTTTTCTCGCTTTTGTATATAAACGAATTTAGTTCTTTTTACTATTTCAGTGCTTTTTTGATCTTTTGTAAATAAACAGGTTTGTGTTGTTCCTATTGTCTGTCTCTATGGTTTAACCCACGACTTGGAAAGGTGGAAGTTTGTCCGTGGTTCCTGCTACACTGACTCCCCAGTCACGTTGATATACGGGGGAGTGATCAAGCAGATTTTGCAGCCAACGCTGCTTTA